>VMDO01000498.1:0-295817 GCA_007922755.1 Pedetes capensis
CGTTCAAGGGCAAGGTCCAGTGTCTCTCTTGACATGTAATTTGGTCTTTTCTTTTTTTCTTGTCTTTTTAAGAACTTTTTGCTTCCTTCTTGAATGATATCTTTTATGTCATGCCACAACTCTTCTGGTCTCCTGTCATTTGTGTCTAATGCATTAAACCTATTTTTGAGGTGGTCTCTGAACTCAGGTGGGATATACTTAAGGTCATACCGTGGCTCTCATATACTTGTTCTAATTTTCTTCAGCTTCAGTTTGAACTTGCATATGAGAAGTTGATGGTCTGATTCACAGTCAGCACGTGGTTCTGTTTTGACATTTTGTACAGAGCTTTTCCATTGTCTCTTTCCACATGTGTAGTCAATTTGATTCCTGTATGTTCCGTCTGGTGAAGTCCATGTGTATAGTCTCCATTTATGATGTTGAAAAAATGTATTTGCAATGAAAAGGTCATTGGTCTGACAAAATTCTGTCATGTGATCTCCAGCTTTGTTTCTGTCACCAAGACCATATTTTCCAACTACTGAGCCTTCTTGTTTGTTTCCAACCTTTGCATTCCAGTCACCAGTGAATATCAGTATGTCTTGATTGCATGTTTGATCTATTTCAGATTGCAGAAGCTGATAAAAGTCTTCCCTTTCTTCATTTGTGGCCTTAGTGGTGGGTGCATAAATTTGAATAATAGTCATATTAACTGGCCTTCCTTGTAGGCGTATGGATATTATTCTATCACTGATAACATGGTATTTCATGACAGATCTTGAAATGTCTTTTTTGATGATGAATGCAACCCTATTTCTCTTTAGTTTATCATTCCCAGTATAGTAGACCATATGATCGTCTGACTCAAAATGGCCCATGCTGGTCCATTTTAGCTCACTTATGCCTAGAATGTCAATGTTTATGCACTCCATTTCTCTTTTAACAATTTCTAATTTTACTAGATTCATACTACGTACATTCCATGTTCCAATTATTAATGGATGTTTACAGTTGTTTCTCCTCATTCTGAGTCGTGCCACATCAGCAAGTTGAGCACCCTGGGGCTTTACTCCATTTCCGTGATCATGGTAGACTCTACTTTGAGGAGGCAACTCTTCCCCAGTAGTCTTTTGAGTGCCTTCCAACCTGGGGGCCTCATTTTCCGGCACTATATCTGACAGTGTTTCTTTGCTATCCATAGGGTTTTCAATGGCTAGTTGTTTCGGGAGTGGCTCGCCAGGTCCTGCTCCCTAGTCTGTCTTAGTCTGGAAGCTCAGCTGAAAACCTGTCCACCATGGGTAACCTTGCTCATGTCCGAGGTTACAGTGGCAGAGCTCTCAGCCTCATTGCAACACGCAAGCCCCCACAGTGCAGCAAACTGACAGACGTGTGGGGGAATCCCCTGGTACTGAAGAAAAAATTAAAAAAGAAAAGAAAAAAGAAAATTCAAAAGGTCCAAAATGGAATCCAGAGAAACTGCTCCCTCCACCTGACTCATCCAGCCATCCAGGTTTTCCTCCCAGGACAGGTGGTTTCTGGCTCTTCAGTGTCCTTTCCTGTGGTCCACATGCCTACAGTGGAGATGATGGCAATGATGTTACTAATAATAGCACTCACTGAGAGCTTGCTGCATATGAGACACTACTCTGTGATATAGCAGCATGTGCTACCACATTTGACCCTCCAACCCACTCTATGAAGTGCTGGTGTTACGTCTATTGAAGAAACACGAGAGACCAAGGCGCAGAGCCGGACCACAGCTCCCTCAGGTTTGCCCACCTGGGCAGCAGGTGGAGCGTGCACCTGGTGGGCCTGGCTGCTCTCTGGCCTCTTGCTCTACTTATCCTGAAGTTCTTGGCAGGTTCCCAAGGAGTGGGGCAGCACCACTATAGCCCACTAGGCTGGCTGGGGAGGTGCTGAGCTCCCTGTCTTAGGGGGCATTCAACCAAATGACTTCCAAAGTGCCCTACACATAGGCTTGTTCCTTCCTCCCCAGCTGGGGTTTTTGCTGCTCCCTGTGTGTGGAGTATGCCAATCCTTTCTGTGGTCTTTAGGGGCCCCTGGGTCCTTAATCCACTCCTTTTGATCCTCAGATAAAGACGTTAAGCCACTTTCTAAGGAAGGATGAGGGCTGCCCTCGCCTCCCTCTCTCCAGGAGATAGTGACAGGCACAAAGTGGGCAATGGGTACCAGTCAGGCAGCAAAGCTGCACCCACCCAGGAATGGCCCCCGCCTCATGTCCTGCCATGTTGTCTGCACCTCCCCATGCTCACCTTGCCCTCCCCCTTCCACCTTCACCACAACCTGGCCTAAGGAGAATCTGTATGCCTGGGGGAGGCGAGTGGGGGGCATATGGGAAAGAGTTGGGTAAAATTTCTCACTGGGAACAAATCTCATTTTCCAGAAAGTCTTGACAAAATGAGGCATTAAATTACAATATTTCGGAGAGCGTCGTAATTCTATTGCAGACAGCCCTTCATCATGGAATCTGAAAGCTGGGAAAATACAAAACTCATTAGATTAAAATAAACCACCTACTGCTCTGGAGAAAAGCTTATTTATCAATATCAATTTACTTATGATTACTCCGGCCTGCAATTTGTTATTTTTAAGAATTATGATTTGTGTATTGCTCATACAGATGTGAAATAGTTTTTTCTTAAATTGAGTATTTTAAAAAAGATATGCTTGTCCTTAGTAAAGGTTAGAAAGGGGCTGCTGGGGAGAGAAAGAGGAGAGTGTCAGAAAGTAAATTAAAAGAGGCTGGGGTGGTGGATGGTGAGGGACATGTTTGAGGGATTATATGGATACAGATATGGCTGGAGTGATCCAGGAGTCTGGCAAGGTCATTGAATCTATTTTTTATTTTCAGGACTGAGGGTTGAACCTTGGACTTTGTGTGTGCTACGTGTGTGTTCTTCCTCTGAACTGCACTCCCAGCCCCCCTTTCTATTTTAAGACAAGGTCTTGCTGAATTGTGCAGGCTGCCTCCATCCTGGTACCTGTGATCCTCCTGCCGCAGCTTCCCGAGTCACTGAGATTACAGGCATGCACTACCATGTCCAGTGCCACTAGGTCTTTTAAAGAGGCCTTTGAATCACTAAGAGAGAAGACAATCTTATTAGCCAAGCTATCCAAAGGATGGAGTGTCTTGTGAGTAGACAGTGAGCTTCCTGTCACTGGGAGTATACACGTTCAGGCTGAAGGTCCATGAGGGAAGAGGCTGTAGAGTACAGCAGTAGGGGGAGGAACCAACTATAGTCCTCTGGAATCCTGGTGTTCAGTGACTGGATCTGACACACTGGGTTTGGAAGGAGGGGCAAGGTGGGGCAGCCCTACAGTGTGGGGAAGCCAGAGCACTGGACTGGTGTGAAGGAATCACCACCTTGAATTCCTCAGCTCTGCTGCTCCTGGCTGCAGGTCAGGATGACGCCATGGAATAAGCTCAGTCCCTGGGGCCAGAGCCCCCTGGGTTAGAACCTGGCTGCTGTCATCTCTTACTGCTCTGAGACCTTCAGCAGGGAAGGAGCCGCTTGCCTGCAGAATGGGTTGGTGAGGCCCTCCCCAGTGGTGGTGGGTGGAAAGCCTCACGCATGGTAGGCACACCAGCACGTGCTCCCGCCTCTCTGCCTCCCTTTTTGGGGCTCAGGTTACTGGCCTGTGTGCTGCTGAGGTCACTGGGGCTCTTCTGGATGCACCTCCCTGCCAGGTTCTCAGTGCTGCTCAAGTGAGGAAGGAAGGTGGCCGGCGAGGAGGGAGACCTCCAGCAGCTCCAACCTCCTTCATCGCCTCCTGCACCCGAGAGGGGGCTTTTCCCAGTGGAAGGACGCACTGCCAGCTGCCCACGTGCTCTATCTGGGTCCTGTTTCCCAGGCGGGAAAGCAGTAGCCCAGGAGAGGAGCAGTGTTGCCCTGGGCCTCCCCACAGCCCGTTATGTGACTGGGTTCCTGGGCAGAGGGGCAGCCTTTGGGGTTCCCGGTCGTTTGGCGTTGGGCCGCCCACTGGAGTGTCTCTTTGGGAGGAGGGGTCGTGCTCTGCCTACTCTTCCCTCTCTCTCGCTTCCCATTTATTCTTTTATACTTTTAACAACTGGTACTGAAGACCTCCTAGATTGTGACAATCCCTGGGTTAGACTCAGGAGCAGCCAAGATAGCGTGTGGCCTTGATCCTAGGGACCTAGGAGAATTTGAGGTCCACAGGAGGTGACAGGTCCACACGTGTGTGCAAGCACAGTTATGGAGGGCTCAGTGGGGAGTCTGTTCATTGGGGCACAGTGGGATAGAGAAAGGCATGCTGGCGCCTAGCTGGTGAAATCAGGGAAGCCGTCCCAGAAGTGATGATGGCCAAGCCCTGCTTAAGGAGGAGAAAGAACTTGCTATGGATTTTGTGTCCCTGCAGAGCTGGGACTCTGGGGACATCAAATGTCCAGGTGTGTTTTTCAGCCAAGATAGGGTTTGAATCCTTCTCTGCTTGAGGCCATGGGCGAGCCCTCGCCTCTGGGCAGGAAGGTCCTCTCTGGGTGGGTGCTGGGGAGGAAGCAACTTTGGGAGGCTCAGCCTAAACTTCACGCTTTTAGTGCAGTGGGTCACATTGGGGCCCAAGCACCACAGAGTTTTGGGGTCATGCCTCTTGTCCTCTCCAAGATTCAAGTTTCACCTTCTGGAAATGGGGCTATGTTCCTATTTCCAAGGTATCCTGAGGGTTACCGAGGGTGGGCAGGAGGAGGCTGCGCTCTGCTCTGCACCTGCCTGCTTGGGGTCCACCCATCTACCCTGGAGTTTGTGGTCTGTGTGGGGGGCTATGATGAGTGCGAGGAGGGCAGGCTGTGCAATGTGAGAATTGCCACTGTCACTGGTAACAGTCCTGGTGTCTGAGGATGGGGCATGGGAGACTGAAGTGGGTGAGGCAAAGGCCACCTGAACTGAATGGGTGCTGGCTCATGCCTGCCACATTTGGGCTGCCCTTTGGCATCTGCAGAGCACTTGGAGGGTCTGCTGCCCCAGGGCAGGGAAGAAACAGGCTGAGCAGGGATTCAAACCCAATCTCTTGCTGCAACCGCCTGATGGTTTTGTGTAGACTCAGCCCCTTTTCCCCATCCCGTGTTCGGTAGCCTGGTGGGACTTGGTTGTCATTGAGCTCTTAGTAGAGGAGCCAAGAGCTCCTTCCCGCCAAGCCCCTGCTGGGTCCCTCTTTGTCCTTTTGGGAACTGCGGTATTAATAAGTGTAAAAACAATCCAAACGGCATCTCACACAATTACATGAGGAGGAAGCAGCTGTCATCGGCAATCTGGAAAGGATTTATCACTTAACCCGGAGGGGGAACTATCCAAGCGCTGTTACAGTGCATGCATTGCCCTCTCTCCTCCCGTTCCCTGGAGTGGGGATGCAGGCTTCCGAAAGAGGTGGACACCTCTGTCTCCCCGGAATCCCTTTCCTCACATGACTGAGCATGCCTTTTCCAGCTGGCTGGTAGGGCTGGGACTGTGTCTTCCCTGTAGCACAGCTTCCCATTGTTCAAGTTGGAAGAGACCTCATTTGTTTGGTTGGTCAGAAATTTAGTTACACAAACCAGCACTCATGTAGCAGTGTGTCAAGGCAAGAGGATTGTGAGTTCAAGGCCAGCCTGGACTATAAAGGTAGACCCCACCCCCAAAAAACAAGGGTAATCTCACCGTTCAAAGATATAATAAAGATAAAACATGTACTGTCTATTTCCTATTCAGATATATACATTTATAATTGGATTTTTTCTAACATAGGAATATGCTATGCATCATCTTGCAGCTGGTGTTTTCTGTTTAACAGTTTGCCACGAACAGTTTTCCTTGTTGATGAATAATCTCTGAAAATATGATTTGCTGTGGCTGCCTCCTCATCTGCTGTACAGATGTGCCACAATTTACTCATGTAAACCTGTTATTTTTGTTTTCTAATAACATAAACAGCGCTACCATGAACATTTTCAAAACAGAAATCTTATGGTGTTTCTATTTTCTTAGGGAAAATTCCTATCTGTGGAGTTGCTAAGTCAAAGGATGTGATTTTTAATTATTTTCTATGCTATTAGGGGTGTTGAATCCAGGGCCTTGCACTTACTGGGCAAGTGCTCTACCACTGAGCTGCACCCCCAGGTCTTTTGTTATTTTTTTTTATCTTGAGATAGGATCTCACTAAGTTGCACAGGCTGCTTCTGGCCTCGAACCTGCAATCCTCCTGCCTCAGCCTCCCAAGGATCTAGGATTACAGGCTTATAGCACAACGCCCAGCTCTTTATGGTTTTGGTTACATTCCGTAATGATAGTGAGGTTGAACATTATTTCATGTGCTTATTGACCATTTGTGTGTCTTCTATGGAAAAATGTTCATTCTGGTCTTTTGCTGATTTCTTAAATCTCGTTATGTTGTTGAGTTTGATTAGCTCTTTGTATATTTTGACTATTAATCCTTTGTTAGATATGTGACTTACAAATACTTTCTGTGAACGGCTTTTTTACTCCATTGGTCATGGGCCTTGATGCATAAGGATTTATGTTTTGATGAAATCCACTTTATTTATTTTTTTATTGCCTATCTTTTTTTGGTGTCATATCCAAAAAATTCATTGCCCAGCCCAATGTGATGAAAATTTTTCTTTATGTTTTTTATGTGGTACTTGATTGATATGTTGTTGTTGTTGGGTGCTGACGAGTTGGGTCCAACTCATAGTGACCCTCATAGGGTTTTCAAGGGCTGATTGTTTTCAGGATTGCTTTGGGAGTGGATTGCCATGTCTTTCTCCTGTTTTTGCGGTGCTGGGCATCAAACCTGGGTCCTCAGAGAGTGCAGAGCAGCACTCTACCAACTGAGCTAAATCCCAGTCCGTTGATTGATATACCCATCTGTAATTCATAGTGTTAGTATTAGTCAGTTGCTTTGATGAAGCTACAAAGAACCATGACAATCACTGGTTCTTGCTCAGGTGTCTGGTTTGGAGGGAGGGCCAGCCAGTCTAGGCTGGGCATGACTGAGCGTGGCTCTAGGCCATGTACGGGTTCTGTCTACCCACCTTCTGGGGCCAGGGGTCTGCCTGGGGCATGTTGTCCTCAGGCTAAAAAGTAGAAGTTCCGTAGATGAGCCCCTCTGCAGGGGCTCCTGCTTCTGCTAGTGTGGAGATTGGCAGAAGGATCCCTTGGCCACAGCAGGTCACAAGCCTGAGCTCAGCATGAAGGGTGGCCAGTATATTCCATCCTCCACAGGACTCTGGCCTGGGGGTAGGTGCAGAATCCTGCTGTAGAGGAGAAAAGGGCGAGACTAACAGTCTGATCAGCCACAGTGATGGCAAAGGAGAGGAGCAGGCTTGGAGACTTAGAGGCTGGGGGGATGGGGGCTGGAGAGGCTGAGATATAGTGGTCCAGAGGCAAGTGGCATTTACCAGTAAGGCGCGTGGAAGATATTCTCCAACTGAATTAATCAAAAAAAGGTATCAGAACTGACCAGATGGGTGGAGGAGCATTTGCTGAGATGGGCAAGTCAAAGACTGGAACCTCCTTAGAGAAGTGGGGTGGCTGTGCCGGGTAATGGGAGACACACACAAGTGGGTGAATGGAGGGGAGGAGGTAGGCTCTGCCTGCAGGGCACTGAGGCCTTCCAGCAGGAGGAGCCAGGGGCAGTCTACCTGTCCCCAGGCTGGGATAGGTGCCTCTAACAATGTACGGAGGATGCAGGGAGCTGAGGGCCTTTTCTAGCAGGGGCCAGGAGGGCCTCGAGGAGGAGGTGGCATTTGGCTATGCCAGGTGGAAGGGCTGGGCACTGCAGGTGGAGCCACTGGTGCTCCAGGCTGAAGGTGAACACAGGGGACCCATGGAGGGGCAGGATCAGGTGTCAGCAGCATGCTGGGCCTGGCTAGGTTCTGGGGCCTCTTACCCACTGATGATGTGAACGTCAGGTGGATTTTTTTTTTTTTAAGAGGGGGAGGGACCTATGGGCTGTGTCATTCTGGAATGATACCTCCAGGGCATCCTCTGGGCAGGAGGTGTGTGGCTTGGGTAAAGGGGAGACCTACTCCCTGCTGTATACCTTTTTCACAGTTATTACCATGCCTGTGGATTACTTCCAGGTGGGATAAAGTAAAATAAAACTCACCTTTTGGAGAATGATTTTTTAAAAAGCATAGGTGGAGGACGCAGAGCCGCCAGGCCTCAGGTGGAAGAGGCTGGATGAGTGCCCCACCCACTGCAGCCTCCCAGCCCTGCCTGCTCACCTTCCCACACCTGCGTCATTTCATGGGGACTGTGGGGACCGGTCCAGGGAAGGTGTGAGGGCAGAATGGCCCCAGGGTGGCCTTGGGACCCCTTTCCACCATAGCAGCCTCCCTGACCAATGGCCTGGACAGTGTGGGCCTTGAAGCATGGTCCTCGTTGGCAGACGTGGCCTGTCCATCAGAGGACTAATAATGTCGCCTGCAGGCGCCTTCTTGCATGCACGAGCCTCTCTGTGTGTAGTGGTGGTGAATAATCCCCAAATTGTATTTGATTTCTGCAGTGTATTTCTGTATTTCTATTCAAAGTTGAGTGCATCTGATTTTATGGGAATTCATAACAGTTCAAACTAAATTGTGGCACCCTGCTGCGAAAATCTCTCATTGCTGATAAAGTCAGATGCTGCTCAGATGTCCCCTTCTGCCCTTTCCCTTCCCCCTGCTCTGTTCCTTCTTGTCCCCTGCTTGCTGGGATGGAGGGCATTGAGTCCTTCCAGGAGGTAGTGTCCTCCCGCCCTTGCACCTCCTCCCTCGGGATACAGGGAGAGGTGGGAGCTGGTGGCTGTGGGGACCCTCGTGGAGAATGAGGCCCCCAACAGGCCCTTTTCCCAGAGGAGGGGGGTGTGCTCAGCTCCCACAGCAGCAAGGAACGCGGCTCCTTAGGAAACCAGGCTGCGGTGGGCTTCCTCTTATGGTTTTCAGCATCCAGAGTTCAACAAAACCCTCTATAAATTTGCAAGGAAACTGGCTCCCTCCACGCTGGACAGAGGAGTGAGACAGGAAGAAGGGGCCTTCCAGGGTGGAGCAGGATGGGCACCTCCTAGGCACATCTGGAGGGTGTTGCAGAGCCCAGTCTCTCTGCGTGTGACCTGGGCATGTGTAACCTGGGCCCATGGTTTTCTTCCCAGCTATTAGTTCTCACCTGAGGAAGGAAGGGCCTTCCACCTGGGGCCTGAGCCGCATACTTGGGCTCTGTCTCCAAGATCAGATGTCAGCCCATTCAGCTGCCTTTGGAGGCCACAGATGGGCCATGAGGAGTCCTTGTCATGGCAGGAAGCTTGCTGTCTCACCCGCGAGTGGGACAGCCGTGTAGCCAGGCTTACTGCACAGAGAGACAGGGCCTCCAAACCAGCATACACCACACAGGGTGGAGGGAGCCCCATGTTCTAGAAAGGTCCAGGTAGTGGGCAGCCTAAGAGTGGCTGAAGACCCTCCTAGCTCCAAGAGGCTCCCCCATGTGCAGACCTGGGGCCGTAGGCTTCTGGGGGCTCAGTGGCGTGTAGGAAAGAATTTCCACATCAGAGCTGCCCCTCTGCAGGGCGGGCATAAGCTAGGCTGATGCTTACACAAACTCTGGGCATTTATTGTAGAAAATATGGAAAATGCAGAAAGGAGGTAGAAAGTAGAGCCACTGTGACCTCCCCACTCTGGAGACCCCACAGTTTCTCTCAGCAGCGTGTGTTCATCTCCCCACGTGCCCACAACCCTCTGTTGGCTTCCTGGTGAACATCCCTCAATTGAACCAGCCCCCTCCTGAGTGTCGTGGCTCTGGCATTTGGAGGCCCACTGTCCATGCACAGCCTCGATGTTTCCTCTGCTGAGGTTCCGGGGAGGACCCGTCAGGCCACACGGTGCCTGTGTTGTCAGGCTCTGCAGACCATTTGCAAGGATGGCTTGATTCTCTGTCAGGCTGCCTCGGCCTGGGGTGTGGGAGCCTCATGATCTTCCCCCTTGGTGGCGCTCAGTGCCACAGTCCTCCATGCTGGTGACTCATCACGTAACTCCAGCCTGGGCTCTGGCCCCAGCTCCAGCTGTGCCATCTAGCTGCGGGCCCACCAGTGCTCCTCAGTTGTCAGCAGCCATGGCAGACTGGCCCCGTCCCTACTGAGCTTCTGCTCTGGCCTCTTGGTGGCTACACCCATGACATTCCTACCCTGGGTGATGGAACGCCTGGCCTAAGCCCTGGTGCTCACTCCTTCCTTGCAGAGTCCTCTCCAGCAGGAAGTCCTCTCAGCTCTACTTTGAGATCTGCCCACAATCTGCCAGGAGCCCCCACGATCTCCACCCATATCACTTCAGCATCCAGCTGGTCTTCTGCTGCTGCCCTTACCTGTGCATGTATCCTCAACCCCACAGCCAGGGTGCTGCTTTAAAATGATGCCCCTTGGGTCCTTTGTGCTCACAGTCAGTGCTCTGTCTACAAGGTGTCCCTCCATGATTTCCCCACCCTTATCTTCTATATCTCTGTCCACTATGTATCACACTTTAGCTGTGCTGGCTCCCTCATGTTCATTATGCACCTGCCTCAGGGCCTTTGCACAGGCTGGTGCTTCTGTTTAGGATGCTTGTCTCCCCAGGGCTCACTCCCCTGCTTCATCATGGATCCCCTTCTCAGTGACACTCAGATTACTCTTACGTGGCCCTTGCCTTTCTCCTCCCTCTGCCCCTCCTAACCCACTGTAACTTATCCATGCTGTCTTTGTTAACAGCTCTTTTAGGCAGCGCCTTTACCTTGTCCCTTTGTATCCCTGGCATCCAGCCACACCCGGCCTGTACCCTGCTGTGGAAGTCCCTGCCTGCACCTCACCAGCTCTCTGTGTTGCAAGTGGAGGCTTTGGTTTGCTGTTGTTAGAGGCAGCAGGGATGCTATGACCATTCCACCTCCCAGGCTCCCCAGCTCCCCGGCTCCCCGGCTCCCCGGCTCCCTCAGCCAGTGCCTGCCTGAGCCGAAGTCTTTCTGGGTTGGTGACAGGGGAAGTGGGGTCACTGTGAGCAGGGTGCTGCCCAGACTCTGAGAAATTTGTAGTCAGCTCCTGCCAGGGACAAAGGTGTTTGCCTCTCGGGGATGGTGATGGGGGGAGGTGGGCAGAGTGAGGAGGGAGAGCTGGGGTCACCCTCATGGGTCTGTGATGTCCTATTCGTACTCAGCCAAGGGGCAATGCCTATGAGGTGCTGGCAGCCCCAAAGGGCAGCAGAAACCAGAGCCTGCTGGCCAGTGTCAGCTGTGCCCTTCTTCCTCATGTGGGCAGCGTGGCCTCCCTGCTGGCCCCAGCACGCTGGGCCTGGAGGATGTCATGATTCTATTCAGGTCCACCTCACTGGCCTCTAAATGGATGCAGGGGCTTTCCCAAGACCTCTCCTCCCCACCAGCCCCTCTACTGGGGCCTCCCCTGGGCACCTGTCTGTGCTCAGCACTGCTAGGAGCTGAGGCTGGAAGCATGACCATGATAGCCATCAGACTGGGGTTCAGCTCTGGACTTGACAATCTATTAGCTGTGTGACCTTGGGCAAATTATTTAACCTCTCTGAGCCCCAGTGTGTAGAGTGCTTGGCATACAGCACGCACTGAATGAACATTGGCATCATGAATCTTTCACATCTGCACAGCTCCTCTGGGCACCTTGGGATTCCTCTCTTCTGACAGCCATAGGCAGCGACAGTCTGTGTCACTTATTTGACATCCAGCACATGTCTGCAGCCATTCTCACAGGCCTCTGTCCCCCCAGAGCGCCTGGTGCAGGGTTTAGGATGATAAAGGATGTTGGGAATTGGCAGCCTGAGGGCTTTGGGGCCTGGCTGTGTGTTTCCTTGGCAGGGAAGATGTGTGAGAGGTTTCTGGAAGGTTTCCTGTAAGAAGGGGATCTAAGCCAGCCACCTGAAAGACACGGGGACAGCCAGCTGTGCTGGTAGCTCCGCAGCAGGTCTCTGGCCCAGGCAGGAAGTGCGGCATGAGGGTGTGTCTGTTTCCTGCTCCAATGGAGAGGCAGGGTCAGGGGATGCAGGTGGGCCCTTTCCCAGGGTGGGGCAGTGTAGCCACATGGGATGAAGGGAACTCCTGGGCAGAGCCCACTTGGAGGTGGGAGGGCTGGGAGGCTGGGGACCAGAAGGGCCCAGGCAGAGCAAGGTCGGGCTCTCCTCAGAAACCGTTGGCACTGAGACAAAGGTGTTGCCAGCAGACAAAGGTGTGTCCATTGTGACAGCCAGGCTGGAGGTTGGGGCCTTGGGGCCTTGGGGCCTCTACCCACTGCCATTGGCCTCTGTTCTCTTTGGGCCTTACATTTCTTCCATTCCCAAAGTGGCAGAGGAAGAACAAGATCTGGCACCTCAGTGAAAATCCCAGTAGCAGGATGGATGGTTCCAGCCAGGCCACTTTGCCTCACCCTTTGGAATCTGTGCCACCTGGCCCCAGGCTAAGGATGGAGGTGGTAAGGGTGGAGCTCAGGTCGGTGGTCCCTGGTCCTGGATGCTTGGGAGGTGGCCCTGCAAAGTTAGGGCTGTGTTTGGCCACACTAATGACGGATAGGGACACTGAGGCAGTGTGATGGCCTCTGAAGGGGAAGTGGGTGAACAGACATCCAAGGAGAGAGGGCAGGGCCCGGCCTGTGGGGTGTGGGAGGCATTACACAGGCACTCTGAGCTGTGCCTGCCTGTGGTATGCATTGTTCTCTAGGGAGGGGCTGCGCCTTCCCCTTTCATATGTAAGGAAATGGGCAGCAGAGCCTGCAGTGATGGAAATGGCAAAATGGTGTAGAGCTCAGTCACACAGACTCCATTCTGATCCAGCAGTGACCTTTCCAGGCCTCAATTTTCTGTCCTGTAAAATGAGGATAAGAATACCTGCTTCATTTTGATATTTTGGAAGATCAAGTAGAAATAATACGCATGAAAATCCCGGGCTCCTGGGATCTTCTGATGAGAGTTCCTTTGCTTCCTTCCTTCCTCCTTCTGTGCACTGCAGACTTCCTGCAACACCCAGCAGAATGGCCTGCATTCCCCAGCTATTTGTGGATGATGTTCTCAGCAGATGTTTAATTCTCCTAACATCTGGTTTGGCAAGGCAGACAGCTATAGATATTTTTTTCCTAAAGACACTCACTCACCCTGAGTTGTCAGGTTGTCACCTAATTGTGCTGTGCCTTGGTTTCTCCACCTGTAAATCAAGGCTAGTGTTAAGCATGCTGGCTGGCTTCTTTGCAGGGTATGGCAGGGTCATGCATGATAACAGATGGAAAGTGGTTGGAACGTTTAGAAAAAGGCATCTCACTCACCCTTAGTAGATCGGCAAATGCAAATGAAAGCAACACGGCCAAACCATTTTTCACGCATCCGATTGGCAGCCATTTAGAAGAGGGCTCATTGGCAGGTGGGTGCACAGACTCTCCAGTACACTGCGGGAGGGTCTGGGAATTGCTGCTACCTTTCCCAGAAGGTAACCTGGCAGCAGGTAATGAAAGCTGACATACATGCTCTGGGGTGGATTTAATTGACCCAGCAATCACATAGTTACAGAACAAAACTGAAGGGCAAGTCCTGACACAATGGTATGTAGAGAGATGTCCACGGTGACCTTGCCTATGGCGGCAGGAACCTAGAAGCATCCAGGTGCCCATCAGGAGGGGTAGCGGTCTCCATTATAAAACACTCAGAGTAGGGACCTTGTAAAGAGAAGGAGGCAGTTCTAAGCCATGCTGGTCTGGAGTGTTGTCTGAGGAATATTAAGACACCAGGAAAACAAACTACCTTTTTAAATTTTATTTTATTTTTTGTGCTATGCTAGGACTCAAACCCAGGTCCCCATGCTTGCTAGGCAAGTGCTCTACCCCTGAACCACAGCCGAGCCTGCCAGTTGCTTGTATGTAGGGTGCCTCCGAAGATCCCCAGCAGCCACAGCGTTCCACGTGCGTGTGTAGAGAGGGCTGCAGAGAGAGGCCCATGGGGAGGCAGCCCAGGCCAGCTGCCCACTCTGGTCATGGATGGGTCATGCTTGGCTTACAGAGTGCTACTTATGAATTAAATTATTTGTCAACATTTAAAAGTTGAATTCACATAAAAGCCCAGTTTCTAGATTTTCTTTGGCAAAAATCAAAAGCTCCAGCCACATTGGCCCCATGTTCCCTCTTGGATGAACCACAGCAGCTGCCCCTTTTGGAAGGAGTGTGTGGCCTTCAAGTGGCCGAAATCCCCAGGCACCCACCTAGCATCTCCTTCATTTCCCTTGCGTGCCTGGCCCCTGCACGCACTTCAGTTTGCAAACCCCTGTGGCGGGCTGTGAACATTTGGAAAGCAGAGGGCTGGCAGTGCAGGGGTGTGGTGGAGGCTGTTGCCCTGCACAGTTCAACCGCATCTTCCAGTCTTTCCACCCTCACATGGCTCTTTCACACTTCATAATTTGGACTTTAAAGTGCATGCTGGAAGGCACCATGAGTGTTGTACTCATGGCAATCTGGTGGGGTCACTTGGCTGTCCATTCGGGGCATGGGCTGAGAGAGAGAGTCCCCTCCAGGGCTTTTCTGAATCTATTGCCAGAGATGTGGAAGTCTCTCCCTGCAGTCCTTCACCTCCCCAGGCCTTTCCTGGTCATTCACTGATAAGGGAATTGGGTCTAGATGTGGACTCCCCCTGCTCTGGTTAGAAGTCTCTGGGAAAATCTTTCATGGCTGTTGGCCCCCAGCCCCTTCCTGGTGAGCCCAGTGGGCACTCACTGAAGGGTGATGGGTGCTGGTGGTGTCTTTCACTACCAGGGCTGGCAGTTCTGAGGAAAGAGGGAGTTCTGGCTCCGGATATCACTGAGGGGCTGTAGGGAGGTCTGCTCCTGAGCTGCCTTCGAGGAGGAAGGAGCCAGAGGACTAGGACCCTGCTGTGATAGGTGGGAGGGAGCAGTCACCTCTCCATCTCTCTTAGAGATGAAACTTGGCCTTCCTGAGTCTCTGTCAGCTGGCTCCTAGATCTTTCCAGAACTTAACTTACAGCTCCCCAGAATTCAACTTCAGCCTCCACAGATTGGCCGTGGGGTCTTGGGCAGGTCACTTCCCTTCTCTGTGCCTCTTTGGACTATGACGTGCTGCCTCCTATTATCTCCAAGGTTACAGGAAAAAATGATAGGTGGAAAAACTGGAAAAGAGGTGCTTGCTGATCGCTGTGTAGTGGGCTTGTGCATCTTGCTGGGCTGGGTTGGCTTGTGGATCTTGTTGGGACATGTAGCCTGGTCAGCACCATTCCTGACCCAGTCCCCAGGCTGCCTGGCTGTGCTGCTCTGGTGGCTGTGGTCTTGGAGGATGAAGGAGCAGCCCATTCCTCTGTCCACCAAACCCAGAACATGTCCCCAGCACATCCTCTGTGCCCACTCTGTGCTTTTCCCTGAGAGTCCCTCCCCTATGGGCAAGGAAGGCCCTGTCGCCCACAGCCTTCTGCTCCAGGCTAGGACTGGATGATAATGGGACCAAGAGGCACAGACCCTCTCTTTTGCCCCCTCCCTTCCCTGGGATCCTACCCCTTCCCCTACTTTAGGGCCAGTTCTCCTGGGGGCTGCAAAAGTGTATGCACTGGGGGCGGGAGGGCTACAAACTGAACTCGCTTCTAGGAGGAAGCTTCTCACCCTCTTCTTTGTCTCCCCAGGAGCCATGAGGTGCCACGTTGCCACCTGCTGCCCTGTGGTCTGGCTTCTTGTGCTGGTCTCTGGATGCTGGGGTAAGTGCAGCCCTTCCCTCTCTGCAGATACCAGCACCTGCCCGGGAGGCCTGGCTAGAGGATGCTCCGGCCAGCTATGAGGCTTCAGGAGCCCAGTGATGCCGCCTTGCTGTGTAACTGGAGACGCACCCTCTCTGGGCCTCACTTGCCTCCTGGAGCTCACACAGGGCTGAAAATACCAGCTGTCCCCAGGGCCTGACACACAGGGGCCTGGGAGGAGTCTTGAGAAACACTTAAGCTGTGCCATCTGTGACCGTGAACTGTCCTTCTCCTGGGCTGCAGAGCCCAGCCACAGTTAGGCTCTGTTTCACGGCCATTGTTTGAGCACCTTCTGGGTGCCACTGTTTGTATACAGTACCCACCTCAGGGGATGGAAGGAATCACTCATGCATGAGGGGCTCACAGTATGGCAGGGGAAAGCTCCATATGGGGTTTACTCTAGTGGGCACAGGGTGAATAGTGTGGTCACAGGGACGTCCAGGGCTCCAGAGAAGCCCCTCAGAATGCAAGAGTCATTGGATGGCCAGCAGGAGAAACCTAGCCAGAAAAAGCTTTTTCTCTGAGAAGTCCTTTAGACAAGGGGAGAAGGGAGAGGGCGGCCTGGAAGGGAACCCCCTCAGGAAAGGTGAGGTGGCCTGGGGCTATCCTTTCTGCAGGGACCAGCCCCCTCCGAGAGCCATTCTGTTGCCCGTGGGAAAGCCTGGGCACCATCTGCCTTGGCCTTTGGACAGTGGGTGGCAAGGCACTGGACTGCTCTGGGCGGTGCAGAAGGAAGGCCAGCACCGCAGGCATGCTACACAGAGTGTCCTCTGGGGCCGAGATGTCCCTGGGGAAGAGCTGTGGGTACGGTGTGCCTGGCGACACGGGCAAACACATTCCTGCGGGGGCCCAGCCCCTTCTCTGCTCCAGGGAGCCGGTGGGCCTCTGGAGGAAGAGGCCGCTTTACACTTGGAGCGTTGCTAGCATCCTGCAGCCAAGGAAGCCCCTCTCCTTGCCTCCACGCTTGGAGGACTTCCTCCTGGGATGCCCCCTGTGATGGGAAGCTCACTCCCATCTAGTTAGCCCAGGACTGGCCCATGGTGCTGCCTCTGGAGGCATCTCAGACCCTTTCTCACCTCCAGGCACATTTTACCAGAGAAGCTGGTAGAAGCCACTGGCCCAAGATCTTCCAGAGCAGAGGGCTCTGGGGCTTTTATCAGATGACCATGCTACTGCCCCCTGTGACTCTTGCGAGAGGCTTTGGTCGGCAGCTCTGGCTTCTGGATTTGTGGGTGGTGGAGGAAGCCAGGACACTTGCTCAGCCTCCCTAGGGCCTTTATAACCTTGGACATTTGCAGGTTTCCCCACCCAGGGCCACTCACTTTCTCTCTTCAGAAGAGCTAGGTATGTGAAGATACAACGGTTTCTGAGTCCTTGTGTGCTCAGTGGGAAGACAGCTCATGTATTCAACACGTACACAGGAGAGCAGGCCAGGGCCGGGCCCCACTGCCTGGGTTCTGGTCCCACTGGGGCCACAGTGTCCCCCCGGGCAGGTGTCTGAACCTCCCTGTGCTTCATTTCTCTCATCTCCAGTATAAGAACCACCTAAGATTCCCTTCTTGAGGGTCGCTATGAGTTGGACACAACTTGATGACACCTAACAACAACAACAAGATTCCCTTCTTAGTCATCAAAATGATCCCATGAGTTAATGAATACATTGAGTGCTTAGAAGAGCGCCCGGTCCACATTAGGTACTTAAAGGACACTTGCTTGGGACAAGCTCCCTTGTTATAGCAGTGCTTTCTCTAGGGAGAGCAACATGGAACACAGAAAAAGGGACATGAAGCAAGTTGCTCAAGGCCACTTTGGGGCAAAATGTGGGTGATCTCCTGCCTGCAGACTGGCCCACTTTGCCTGTATCCAGAAGGGTCCAGTTGCATCATTGCCAGCCACATCCACACCTCCAGGTCCCCATCCAAAGTGGCCTCTATTGCTCCTTTAGCATAGTGGCTGGAGGCTGACATTGGGGGTTGATGGGCAAGTGGTTTCCTGTACCCTGTTGCTGTCCATTTTCCTGGGCTAGCCCTTCCTGAGGCATGTTCCCAGACTACACCCCACGGTCCCTCCCTACTTGGTTTCCATCTGACCTGGAGCCCTGGCCAATCCCTCCTGCCATTCCAGAGATGGGTCAGGCTCAGGGATAACCCTCTAAAATGTCAATGCCCATCAGCATGTCACCTCCTCTCTGCCGATGCCTCCGCCCTTCTCCCTCCCTGTCCCCCGGCCTTTTTCTGCTCCCAAGCTTCTCTTGGGGAGGCAGGGAAAAAGGCGTGTGCTCTGGCTGCCCTTACCTGTCTTCCACGCTGTGAGTGTCTTGCTGGTTCCTGCTGGTGGTCCCAGGTGCTGACCACGAGGGAACCTGACCACGAGCCTGCCTGGCTTCCGCAGCTGACTCCAGCAGGTCAGGTTCCTGTCCCAAGGCTCCTGGAGCCACGTGGCATCCTTATAGCAGTTACTCCAGGGTGCAGTGACTGCTGGGAGCAAGGCAGGGCAGGAGAGCAGGGCAGTGTTTTTTAGTCCCATCCTGAGGCTGGGAAATTAAGTGACAGAGAGGTAGAGGGATCTGTCCAAGGTCACAGTGAATAGCAGATCACGTGACACCCCTGACTCCTGGAACATTTTTCTGTGCTCCCTGTCCGGTGCTCCTTCCTTGTCATGGTAGGGGGGACTTTGCTCCTGGTGTGGAGCTCTGTGAGCCACGGGGTCTTCAGCACTCCTGTCACTGCTCTGAATCCTGGGGAGGCAGCCCTGCTTGGATTCCTGCTGACCTGGGTCAAATCCAGGCTCTGTCTCTCGCCCGTGGTCTCCAAGCCCTGAGAGGGAAGTGTGTGCTTTGGGGCCTGGCATCCCAGCCACCCTGATCTGGGGGTGTCCACCCTATACAGCCATGCAGATGGCTGGTCATTCTGGATCAGCTCCCTGGACACCACATTCCCCCGGGCTCGTCCTCCGCGCGTGCACATCCTCCTTACTCTGCACCCACAGCTCAGACGCTGCCTCTCCAAGCCTCCGCCTTCTCGCCACAGGTCCAAGAGACGGTTTGGAAGGGCGAAGTGGGCTGACTCTTTGTCTGTTTTTGTGGGCTTCAAGTGTGAGCTGGCCAGGGTGGGTGGGCCCTTGTGGGACAGTAGGCGTGGGGTGGGGCAGAGGGAGTGGCTTGGGATCTCCTCCCACGCTCCCACCCAGAATTACCCACTGCACCCTCCTCTTCCACATCTACGCACAACCCACCCTGGAGACCTCTGAGCTTCTGTGCAGCAGTTTTGCCCCTGGAGCACATGGCCTTATACTTTAAAAGGGGTTTTTAAGAGAACAAGTCACCTGTCTGCCCTCTTCCCTGCCTTGTCCTGCCAGCCCCTCCCAATCCCCCAGTGCCGGTGATGGCAGCCCAAGGCCTCTAGCCTCTGAAGGGGACAGGCAAGTTCTGAGAACACAGGTTCTGCTTAGTATGTGGCAGGTGACTCAGGTCCCTGAGTCTCTGCCCAATTGCCTGTGCCGAGCTCCCAGGCCAGATTATCAGCAGGTCCTGTAAGAGAAAAGATAGAAATGAACCAAGCTACTGTGGGCAAATGCTCTTTCGCACTAGCCTCCCCCCACCACCTCAGCCTGCTACTGCATTCTCAGGGTGCCCAGGGCCACTTTCCTTCCTGCTTGGGGAGCTTAACACCCCTAGAGGAGATCAGAAGCCATCCCCCTCTGGCTGTGAAGGTATCAGCTTTATTAATGCCAGTATTAATAACAGCAGCCATTTATTGAGTGTGTGTAGGGGCACCACACTAAGCGCTTTATGCGTGTAATCTCTTTTCATTCTCAAGTTAGCTGTGGAGAGTAAGTCCATTATTATCACTATTTCGCTCACAAGTAAACTGAGGCATGGGAAGATTGTGTGGCACAGGGAAGTTTCAAAGAAGGTGAAGTACGTGGCTACCTGTCCCTTCCTTGAGGCTATGTGTTACTAATGTGAGAGGGTAGAGGGGTATGTGGGGGGCATATATGCATATTTGAGGTGGTCAGGGAGGGCTTCCTGGAAGAAGGAACACCTAAAATGAGATGTGAAGGATGAATAGGAATTTGGCAAGGGAAGGCAGAAAGGCCAGCAGTCCTGGCTAGGAAGTGAGAGAGTTCCAGAGTGTTTGATGGCCAGAAATGGCCAGACCCTTGCTGCCTGAGTAGGAGGAGGAGCAGAAAGTTGATAGTCACTTCATTGTGCCTGGTGCTGCTCCCTGATTCCAGCCTCCTCATCCTCTGGGAGCCCAGTACAAGCTCAGAGGGAGCCCCAGGTCAGCAGAAATGAAGGAGAAACAAGGGAAGGGAGAGCTGCCCTATCTATGTGCGGGGCCCCTGGAACACCCAGCGGGAGCCCTGGTAGCAGGGGTGGTGCTACTTTGGCCCCACAGGAAAATACAACGCAGCCCACAGGTGCGAGCTTCAATTTTGCATCAGCCACATTAGAAATGGAAAGAGAAACAGGTGGAATTCATTTAAACAGCATATTTTACTTAATCCAATATATCCCAAATAGTATTTCAATGTGTAATCAACAGAAAAGGGTAATGAGATATTTTATACTTTTTTCTTTTTTGCACAAAGTCTTCAGAATCCTATGTGCATTTTGGGTTCAGGGCACATCTCAGTGGGGCTGGTGGGGCTGGTGCTCAGTGGCCCTCTGTGGCTGGAGGCTGTACATCTGACAGTGGCCTTCGGGGTCCTGAGAAGTTGACACTGGGCACAGGTTCAATGCACTTGGCTGACGCTCCTATCATCTGACTTCCAGGCCAGGTGAACCGGCTGCCCTTCTTCATCAACCACTTCTTTGACACATACCTGCTGATCAGCGAGGACACGCCTGTGGGTGAGTGGACACATGGGCCAGTGGGGGTGCTGGACGGCCTAGGGCCATCTCTCTTCCCACAAGTGAAGGGAGTCTTAGAGGGTCAGACCATCCTCCATCTGTTACTGGACTCACTTCCATGGTGTTTATCCAGCCTCCTGCCTGGATGCCTGCAAGAATGGGGTCCTCACGGCTTCCTATGCAGCTTGTTTCAACAGAGGGGAATCTGAACAGCAATGTTTTGTCACATTGTGCCCGCTGCACTAGGTTTCCATTTCTGGCACAAGTTTTGTCTGATAGAATAGCTCTTCTTTTGCTTAAGGCCTTTGTGGATATTTGCAGGCAACAGCTGTTGTTGTTAGATGCCGCTGAGTTGTGTCTGACTCATAGCGACCCTATGTACAACAGAACAAAACACTACCTGACTCTGTGCCATGCCTGGTACTATGTCAGTGCTTCTCTGCTGTTCATAGGGTTTTTGATGGCTGGTTATTTCAGGATTGTTTTGAGAGTGGGCTGCCAAGTCTTTCTCCCACTTTTGCAGTGCTGAGGATCAAACCCAGTGCCTTAGAGAGTGCAGAGGAGCACTCTACCAACTGAGCTAACCTCTAGCCCAGCAGATGTTGTAGACTTTGTTTTCTGGCCTTTTTTTACTTTTTTGTGGTGACTAAGTTTTCTGTGTTGAGTTGGTGGATTTCAGCATTAGAACTAGAAAATGCTGTGAGCATCCTGGTATCTGCCCCCAGCTTCACCTTTCCCCTACTCCAGCGACCTCCTTACACATCTGTTCTGGTACCTGACACCCTGGCCTGGTTCTGACACCTGCAGCTCAAGGTGTGCACTCATGGCCATAGCCTTAGCTCAGCTTTGGAACCTAGAAGCTTCTCAGAAAATGAGGTTGGAGCTGGGCTTGGTGGCTCACTCCTATAATCCCAGCAACTCGGGAGGCAGAGCCAGGAGAATGGTGAGTCCAAGGCCAGAGGCACCTTGTGTAATTCAGTGAGACCCTGACCCACGAGCAGCCTGATGGTAAAGCACTTGCAAAATATGTGTGAGGCCCTAGGATCAACCTCCAAGTACTGAAAAAAAATAGAAAATAAAAAAAAGATTGAAAATGAAGTTGGATTGTGGGAATCCAGCCGTTGCTGTGCCAACGGGCAGGGCCCATGGCCCATGAACACAAGGCAAACAGCAGCACCTGAAAGGAGCTGCCACCCACCCCACCCTCATCCTTCCTCTACCCTCTCATTCTCTCCAATGTCACTTTAGGGAAAGTGCCCATAACCCAGGGCTTTTTGTGGTCCCATCTGCCTTGTCTGTGGGTCAAGGGCAGGGGCTGTGTCCCAGAGGCTGTGTGTGTCAGGAGGACAGTGTGGAACATTTTTAGAGCATCACTTATACTTGAAAATGAGGCTGGATGGCTTGGAGAGAGGAGGACTTGCGTTATCTCACTGATTGGTCATTTCAGGAATTCTTTTGAGTGAAGCCGAGCGTGGCACGGGGCGTGTGGATACGCACTGCTTCACGGCTCTCTGCTGGGGCAGAGCTGGGGGTGGTGTGGGGGAGCAGGTTCCAGCACTCTTTCTCGCAGAAGCTCTTTGCAGGGTTGCTGGGCATGGCAGGCACATGTCTGACTGATGTGGGGATTGTCCCCCTGGTCCAGGTGGATTTTATTTCTAAGGACCATGGGAGGCCTGAGGAAAGTTTCTACTCCTTTGGGGACCGAGCAGTATTGTGAGGATGAGTTTCATGGCTGAGGTTTGGGGATCTGGATGTTTGGAGGGCTGTCTGGGAGGAGGGTGCCTGCCTCCTTGGAAAGCTCTTCCAAAGGCTTGACTCTCCTTTCTGGGGGTGGAGAGGGGAACTGCAAGTCCCTTAGAGCCCCTGCTCAGCTGATTGCTCTCCTTTGGACTGGGTTGGGGGACGTTTGTGGGCCCCCAGATTTGTAATGTGCTGTGTTCTTTCAGTGGGTTTATCTATGTGGCGCCTCCCGCCATGCAGACCTGGTGCGGGCCGGCTGTGTGTGCACCCAGACTGCTGTGCAGTGAATGAATGAACTGCTGGCAACATGGATCACCATTAGGGGTTTGGCTTTTTTCAGTTTGTTTCTTGGTTGCTCAGATACGTCCCGGCAGCCCCCGAGGGACCGGACCTGGGCCCTGTGGCCACAAAGGGGTGTTAGAGAGACGGATGAAGAAATCACAGTCCTGCGTGACGTGGACTGAATCGATATTGGTTAAGTCCCCCTGGGAATGGAAGGAGGAGGGGGTGGTGTCCTAGGGGTGGGTGCTGCAGAAGGGTGAGGAGAGGAGAGGTTCAGGGGACGGGACATGATCACTTGAACAAGGTTCAGAAGGAGTCCCTTCTGTGGGCTTCACACACTGTAGCTATGGCTGGCTTTTGCACTTGTCCACATTCACCACACCCTGCAGGAGGGTCCTTTGTGGTGAGGGCATGTCTGGGAGCAGGTGGACACCAGAGGCAGAGATGTGGCCAACCACTAACTGTCCCTGGTGCTGGCTAGGAGAGGTGAGGCCCCCGCTCGAGTGAGCAGTGCTGGCTATGTCCCCCTGTTTGTCACCCACATGGCCGCACTCAGCACAGGGCCCCCAGAGGCCTGTGGTGCAGGGAAGGTGGGCATGGCTTGGCCAGTGCTGACCATAACAAGTCACAGGCTAGACACCCACTAGGGAGGCCACCAGCAGGTCCTTCTCTTGTTATTCCTGGCCCTGCCTCTGGCTTATCTTTCGCAAACGCTGGCATCGATTGGCCTCTGAGCAGCTCCGAGGGCTGGAGCCCCGGGGAAGCTGCCCTTGGCAGCCACAGCAGGGGCGTCTGTCTAGTGTGTGGAGATTGATCCCTAGCTCTAGGGGGCCGTAGGTTGGAGGGAGGCCTCGGTGAGCTGGAAGCAGTGCTGCCCATCTCCCTGGGCAGGGCTGGGGCTGAGCAGACCCAGCACGCTCCTGGCCTCTTCTCTTCCGTCTACATCAGGGTGGGGACAACAGGGCTCCAGCCTGGAAGTCAGGCGCCCAGTTTCTGTTCCTCACTGTGTGACCTCAGGCACAGTGCCTCCCTCTCTGGGTCTGTACTTCACCATCTCACCAATGAGAGGGCTTAGGAAAGGTGGATCCAGTGGGCATCAGCTTGGGCAGCCTGGCTGGCCCTGGGGGTTTATAGGTCCTCAGACAACACAGGCCTAGTGACCTCCACTAATGACTGGCACCTGGGCCACTCAGAGGATGGAGGTGGGCAGGGAAGGTCTTGGCAGGCTGTGGGTCCAGGCCTTTCAGCCGCAGTGGCCAGTGAGGGGGACGGTTGAAACAGCTTGTCCAGGGGCCTGGCCCTTTGCTTGCCATGTGGACACGGGTGGCCTAGAGCCTCACCTTGAGGCTCGGCTCCCACTGACCATTTCCTCTCTGAATCTCAGTGTTACAGTCTAAAAGATGGGACTGGGCAGTCCCCCTCACTAGGTTAGTGGCAGTAAATGCAATACCACTGACTCTAAAGCTTCTACTCCTGGAATATTCTGTTATTACCAAGGGGCTAGCTCAGTTGGTAAAGTGCTGCTCTGCACACTCTGAAGACCTGGGTTTGATCCCCAGCACCACAAAAATGGGAGAAGGACCTGGCAGCCCACTCCCCAAACAATCTGCCATTGAAAACCCTATGAATAGCAGAGAAGCACTAACAGTGCCCGGCATGGCACAATGTCAGGGAGTGTTTTGTACATAGGGTCACTATGAGCTGGACCTGACTTGACAGTACCTAACAACAACACAATAACCAAGGGAAAACTGGATGAGGACCACAGATGGCTGCCAGAGCTGTCCTGCTGAGTGCTGGCTTGTAGGAGGATGGCCAAGCCCACAGATCAGCTGGCTCCAGACTGGGACTCACTGCCAGTGGCCGGATGCAGAGCCTAAGCCAGCTGTCAGAGATCAGAGCTGGGGGCAGACTGGCCTCCAGCTCCAGGGCTGCTTAGCCAGCTTCGGCTCGAACACCCTGTGATAGGGCTCAGGGTCTTATACGGCAACTCCCTGCTGTGCTATGGGAGAGTTCCAGGAATACAAAATCTTTCCTAAAATTACTGTGAGATTGGCCTCTCTGTAGCACCTATCCACCAGTCTAATTCTGACTGCTGGAGCCTTGTAGAGTGATAATTATAATATTATACACATGGTATAGTAGGTATAATATATTATCATAACAGTTGCATTTATTGATGCTGAAGGCAGTATCCTAAGTGTTTTTATGTGTTAATTCATTTTAACAATTCTGTTTGAGAATCAGAGGTAGAGTCTGGCTCTCTCAGTGTGTCCTTCCTGTGAACAGCTCTCCAGGGTTAGAGCTGGGACTGTTACCGCCCCATTTTTCATACTCTGGCCCCCATTCCCAGCAGTGCTGTAGCTGGGTGCAGAGTAGGAGTGGGATGGGAGGCCAGAATGCAGAGCACTTAAGTCCCTTGCGGAAGCCACTTGTTCTACTACTATCTCTGCACCATCTCGGGCTCCAATTCCTTCTGTGTGCTCTTTTCAAAGACCATTTCCTACCAGGGAAGACAGAAGTCAAATGAAGTCATTAAGTAGCTCAGCCTTGCCCTAGCTTGACATGACCCTGCTGTCCTGAGTGGCCCCCGTGTGTCTTGCTGCAGATGGGAGCATCAGTCCTGGGCAGCAGTGCCTGGGCTGGGAGGGGCAGAGGAGGGCGGATCTGTGATGCAATCCCTGAAGGCTGGTGGGCATCATGTACAACTTGGCCTGGCTGTAAGCTGTGAATGGCCAGGGCACCTGTAGTGTGAGGGACGGGGCACAGGGCTATTATCTCCAGCTTTTCTCCTGAGTCTACTGTAGCCACCCCACTAACGACATTGAGCTGGACATGGTGGTGAACAAGCCTGTAACCCCAGCCCTTGGGAGGCTGAAGCAGGAGGATCTCAAGTTTGGGATCTCAAGCCTGGGCTACATAGCAAGAACCTAAGTTGAAAAACAAATCAAATAAGATATCAACTTCCATTCTGCTAAATCCATGGTTAATTCTCAGTCCTGTGACCTTTTAGCAGCCGGTCCCTTCCCCTCTGGGCAGCCCCTCTCCTTGGTCTCTCTGCTGGTTCCTACATGTGCGTGCCACCTCCTGAGTTTTGAGCAGTTTGGGGGACTGCATGGCCCCTCTCCCAGCACAGTCCTATGCAGTCTGTTGGACCCTCTCTGTAAGCCGAGAATGCCTGGAATTATACCAGCCTCCTGGGCTTCTCCTCTTTGGATCCTCCAGGCTCCTGTAGCCACCTCTCTGCTCAGCCTTTCCACCTGGGTGTCTAAAGGGATGTCCTTGACCTCAGCAGGTCCATGGTGCACTGCCACTCTTCCCCCCCCAGACATCTGTCCCGCTGCGGCTTTGCCCATCGTGGTGAGCTGTAACCACCACCTTGTCAGAGGCTCACGCCCCAGACTTGGCACCATCCCGGACTCTGCCTCCCTCACTTCACATCCAACCCATCAGGAAATCCTGCAGACTCCATCTTCAAAATAGGTCCACGACCTTCTCCCTTCCCACCCCTTCCACTCCCACCCCCATGGTCCCAGCCTCGATTACCCAGCAGCTTTCCCCTGTCTAGGTGGTCTCCCTGCTGCGGCCCTATCTCCTCCCAGCATCCCTGAGGCCAGAATCTGCCCAAGGTCTGCTCAAGTGGTGCCACCCCTTGGCATAAAGCTGCTGCCAGTCCAGCCTCCACTCCCGCCATACTGGTCTCCTTGTCATTCCTTAAGCATGAGGGCAAGTTCTTCCCACCTTTTGGCCTTGGTGGGTGCTGTCTCCGTTGCCTGGAACATGATGAACCTCTACTGCATCAGCCAAGTGAGTTGAGAGGCCATCGTCTCTGAGTGGCCTTCCTGGGTCCCTTCAGACGAGGCGGAGGGCTGCTTCCTTGCTTTCTCCTGTGCCTCGTCATCCCCTCTCAGTGCCGGGCGTGGCTGTTGGTTGCTCTCTTCTTGGACTGTGAATGCTTCCGGGTGGATTCAGCCACTTGGCTGGCTTGTGCCTGGAACTTGGGTGACTTAGGGAATGCCTGGAGTCTGTGAGCAGCCTGCCGTCCCCCTGGAACCTCGGGCCAGGTGTTCCCCTCGCTAGGGTGTGTCAGGAGGGAGATACGGTGGTGACCAGGATGTTGCTGGGGTAGTGGACCCACAAGAGCATTTTCCCAGATGGCACAGATGCTGTGCGTGCCTGCGTGTATGAATGAGGAGGCCCACGTTGTGCAAGGGTTGTGTTTTTATCATCTCAGCTGCCTGCCAGAGCTGCGTGTGGCATATTTGCTGGGGACTCTCAGCTCACTGAGCACTGGCTGGCCCTGGGGAGGGAACAGAGCAGCAGCAGGAAGCCTGGCTTAGAGACACTGTGCTGACCCAGCTCTGGGTAGGGTCCAGATGACACGGAGCCGTCTACTGCAGCCGCCACCCTCACACCTGAGGAGGGGGTGGTACCCACCTCTCCAGTTCTAAACACCCCAGCCCAAAGCCTCCCCAGTGCCCACAGGAAGGAATGGAATTGTTTGGCACAGCCTGCCACCTGCACGGCCCACGGACACCTGCTCTCTGGCTTTGTTGGCCTGCTTAGCACTTAGCTCCTTTGCCTAGGCTGTTCCCTTGGCCCAGAGTGCCCTTTTCCTTTCTGGGTCACATTTCTAGCCTCCCCCTCTCCCACCCCTCGTCAATTTCATATGGAAACACTCAGAACGTTCTGTTGTGGTTATTTGTGTGTGAGTCCCCACTGGACTATTAATTTTTATGTATTAATTTTATTAAGATCAACATTGCAATTAATGAGTATTTTAGTATTTATGTATGATGTAAGCTTGCAGAGTGGTGCTATTAGCCATGGTTTATTGACTCCTGGCCTCCTGTGGGGTCCCTGATGAGTACTCCAGATGCATGGCCCCCGTGGACTCAAAGTGACCCTCCTAAGTAGGTGGGTTATCTGTACTCCCCAGCTGGGCAGCCCACCTCCTCGGTGCCAGGTGTAGGACCCTGCACAAAGTGAGCCTCGGCAGATGCCTGTGAATGAGCGAATGGATGAGTGGGTGAATGAATGGATGCTGATGGTCTCACCGATTCCCCTCCCTGGGCTTCCTGTGCCTCTGCCTGTCACTGAGGTTGGTACACGTGGAGCTGACTTCCCCAGGCAAAGCCCCAAGCACCCCCAAAGCGTCTTGAGCCACAATTAAGGTGATAATGCCCATGCTAATCACCTACAGGAGTAAATTAGTCTTGTCAGGAGCCATTAATGAGGGAGCTCGGGATTCATTAGAATGGATCAGGCCCGGGCAGTGCCTGGCACCACTGCCAGTCGGCACTGATTAATTCCTCTGCAAACTCCATCAATGCCCAGCTGTTTCGTCTGGACCCAGGGAGAGCAATTTTCAGGTGGGCTGACCCCGCTTCAGCGGTCTCAGCAGACGGCGGAGCTGTGTGCCTGCGAGCTCCTGACAGGTCCATGGTGCTGCAGGAGACGAGGGAGGGCAGAGGGGGCGGCGGGCTGTGTGGGCAGCAGACCCTCAGGGATGATGGACAGACGGACGAGCCGCCAAGCTAGACTCAGGGCAGGCAAGAAGGCGGCAGGGAGAGGAGCCCAGGATGGGTTTGGGCCTCCAGGACTGGTGTCACCCCAGTGGTCAGGAGGGGGCTCTCCTTCCTCCCTGTGCCCTCCTTCCCTTGACTCTTAAAAAGGGCAGAAACTCTCTTGCGGAGAGGATGGGGAACCACAGGGAGAGAATTGTTTTTCTCTTTCCCAGATGGGTCCTTTGGACTGACAGGGGCAATGGGGGCGGGGCGGGGTATCCAAGGACGGCCCCTGGCAAGGGCTGGTGGGAGCTGCAGGGCTGGCAGGTGTGGATGTGAGGAGTCTGGGGGCTCCCCAGCATCAGTGGGGTGTGTGCTGTCTGCAGGGCTCAGGCCTTCCTGCCAGCCATCTGCACAGAGGTGAGTGGCAGGTGGGTGGCTGCAATCCAGAAACTGCCGAGTGTGCTGGACGGGCATCAGTACCGAGGAGAAGTAACCACCTTTGGCTGATGTGAAGGTTGGAGGTGGACAATGTGTGGGGGGGGAGGTTAACAGCCTGGATTCTCCATGCTCATTTCTATTCCACCCAAGGGATGATCCTCAGGGGGCCTATGCAGGGCCCTGGGGCGTCTTGCAGGACAAGTCAAGCAGCCCCACTTTACAGATGGGGAAAGTGAGGCCCAGCTAGCCTGCCAGTGGATCCCAGCTCTGCCTTTTACTAGCCATGTGCCTCAGTTTTCCAATCTGCACAAGGGATGACAAT
The DNA here is from genome assembly GCA_007922755.1 of Pedetes capensis. Taxonomy (NCBI): domain Eukaryota; kingdom Metazoa; phylum Chordata; class Mammalia; order Rodentia; family Pedetidae; genus Pedetes; species Pedetes capensis. The sequence continues at coordinate 28,869 of VMDO01000498.1, forward strand.
ACTAAATTTAACTTGGGTTTGTGTGACTATTAAGTGAGCCTTAAGAGTGTGACTGGCACATTAAAAATGTGAGCTGTAATCTGAACTCGGGATTTCAAAGCCCTGAGAACATGTTTTTTAAAGGAAACTTTAATGAATCAGACAAGCTTCTTGGTTGCCCGCTGGAGAAGCCGCACTGGCTGTCCATGTCATTGGAAGGCTGCTGTGGCTCCCAGAATTGACAACAACCCAAGGACCCAGCCTGGACATTGGCCGATCTGGCCAGGCAGCCACTGTTGTCACCACCAGTGAATTCCACCATGCATGGCCCAGGCAGCAAGGCCCAGTTGGCCAAGCCCACAACAATTTTCTTTGCTCAGGCTTCGGGGGGGCAGGGTGGAGTGGGGAGCATAGCAAGCCTCTGCCCTGTCCAGCTGCAACCAAGGGCGAGTCTCCAAGGACAAGAGTGAGGACAAGATGCAGCACCACAGAGACACCCAGGGCTATTTTATACTATCAGAGTACAGTCTCAGGACGGAGGAGCTGTCTTTGTAACAATTCAAATAAATACATAGCTCTCTCTGTGCGTGTGCGTGTCCGTGCGTGCGTGCGCGTGTGTGTGTGTGTGTGTGTGTGTGTGTGTGTGTGTGTGTGTGTGTGTGTGTGGTGCTGGGACCTAACTTTTAAAATAAAAAGTTCTTCAGGCTCCCAATATCTTTTGTCTTTTTTCCCCTGGTACTGAGGGGTTGAACTCAGGGCCTCACACATGCTAGGTAAGTGCTCAAACACTGCACTCCCCAGTCTTCTTTTTTTACATTTTGAAACAGAGTCTCACTAAGTTATGCAGACTACCTCTCCCTAAATTATGCAGACTACCTCTGCCCTCCAACTCATGATCTTCCTGCCTCAGCCTCTTGAGTTGCTGGGCCTACAGGTATGCACCATGGCACCTGACTCTAGATCATGTTGAAGACCATCAGTGGATTCTTACCATGTTTTAGGGAACACTAATCTAGACCACTGGGTATAATTTCTGTTTTTTTTTTTTTAACTTTTTATTTTGAAATAATTTTAGACATGCAGAAAAGTTGCAAAAATAGTAGAAAGAGTTCCTCTCACCCAGCTTCTCTTAATGTCAACATCTTGCACAACCATAATATAATTATGGAAACCAGGAAAATAACATTGATATGGTGATGAGGTTATGCAAATTTCATCAGCTTTCCCACTAAAAGAGCTTTCCTTCTTTTTCTGCAGGCAAAATGATTTTTAAAATTTCTGTCTTAGCTGTACAACTATTTGGACAAGTGTAATTTTACACAGAAGTCTTGTATATCTGTATCCATACATACACATGCATACACTTAGTTCATACACTCATTCATTCAACAACTAAGCATCAGACACTGTTCCAGGCACTAAGGATATGAATGAAACACTTGAATCCTCATCCTAATGGAGTGACCTTCTAGTGAGAGAATCAGAGGAACACAGAAGAAAAACATACAGTACAATACATAGTATTAAGTGCTAAGGAAGAGTAACATCTTTGGTGGCAGTTAAGGCCAGGGGTGGGTAGTGAGGGACATAGGAACCTGTATTCCCCACTTGAAGGATATTTGGAAGGTTGTAATGAACCTTAGGACCTCACATAGGATAATTTGATGACCTTTGTTCTGGTCAGCAGTCCCTCTTTACAGATGGAGAAACTGAGGCCTAAGAGCAAGGAGCTTGCCTGGAGTCCCCAGCAAGTTTCTGTTGGGTGCAGACTACAGCTAACACAGTACTGCCTGGATACCCCCCATGTAGTCATGTGGTGATCAGGCCTGGGGAGGTGGGGTGGCCACCTGGGCCATAGGGATTAATCTTGGGACTTGAAGTCCAGAGATGGGGCTCCAGGAGCCCCACTGCTGCTGTGTCTTGGGGTCAAGTGTGTAAGGAGGGGAAGTAGAGGCACCCAGAGGCTCTGGGGACTGGTAGGGCATGGGGGCAGCATTTTGGAGGAAGGAGATGATCTAGTATCTACCCAGGTGAATGGATCCTGGAGACCCAGCCCCCAGGATCTGGAGTCTTGGTGCCCTCACAGAGGACGTGACTCCTTTCTCTGGGATTGGGGGTGGGTGGCTGACGAAACCTCACGGAGGGCCTGGCACATCTTTGGACTTGCCTTCTCTCTGCCTTTCTCCAGGGCAGCATAGCTGTCCATGGGGGTGACAGAACACATCAGTGCCCTCGTGGGGGTCCTGGGGGCTGAGGCCCCTCCAAACAGACCCTACCTGGGCACATCTGGAACCTGTGGCTGCCTGCTTTGGACCACCCATCACCACATGAATGTGGGTGCAAGTGGGGCAGGTGTTTTGGATACAGCCATAATTGCACAAATGATAATGATGCTGAACCACCTGTCATGTGGGCATTGGTGAATGGCATGCACTGAACACCTGTGCCAGTCTGTGCTGGGATGGGGCAGGGACACATGTCTCAGATTAACTGGGGCAATGGCAGCTCTCTTTATTACTCACTGCTCTGTGACTAGATATGCATTGCTTCATTGGCGCCTCGTGGCAAGCCACACAAGTAGCTCTTATAACCTCCAGAAGCAGAGGCTCAGAGAGGTTAGATAATGTGCACAAGTTTGTACAGCTTCTTGTTGTTAGGTGCCGCGGGATCGGGTCTGACTCATAGTGACCCTATGTGCAACAGAACGAAACACTCCCAGACACTGTGCCAGGCTCACGATCTTTTCTATGTTTAAGCCCATTGTTGCAGATATTGTATCAATCTGTCTAGTTGAGGGTTTTCCTTTTTCTGTTGACCCGCCACTGTCCCAAACATGATGTCTTTCCGCACGGATTGGTCCCTCCTGAAAATGCAGCTTGTATAGGATGGAAATTGGACTTGAACCCGGTGCTAGCTGACTTAACCATAGCTCTGGGATTCTGTGTGTGGGGCTTCGCTCTTCAGAAGCCCTAGTTTGGAGGGGGAAGGGGACTGATGGTAAGTGACATGCCTGCCTTGAGGAGGGATGAGCTATAGAGTGTTGCTAATGCCCCAAGGAGGGAGGGATGTATTCTAGTTACAGGGACAGAGGTGTCACAGCAGAGGTGGTGCTGAGTATTGGGGGCTGACAGGAGAAAGCCATGGTGATGCAAGCCGCTGGCCAGTAGCTAGATGAGCAATTTGGGGTGTGCCTTGGTTGGCAGAATTAAGCTGTGATGGTAAGAATAAAAATAACACTGGTGACTAGTTAGTACTTGAGCCTCACTAGCTAGGTGGCCTGTAGGTCCTTACAGGAATGATGGGAGCTTGTTCTGTCCTGAGCTCCCTGAGACAGGGGCACAGAGACCAGTAAGCTACCTGTGGCCACACAGCTGCTAAGCAGGAGAGTCGGGATTGGCCTCCACACAGTGGGGCTCAGTCCTCATCCTGCTAGTGACGTGTGTGGCTGTTCCTTAGTCCACCACCCGGAATAGAGGCTTAGTGACCAAGCATCCTCTGGGCAGGTGCTGGGTTGAGGCCATTCTCCCAAGGAGGAGCCTTCAGCCAGCTTGGGTCTGTCTAGGAGAATAGATCCCGGCTCTGGCTCTGCCTCGGGCAGTGTTGTAAGCTTAGAGACAGTGACTTCCTGTCAGGGCCTCACTTCCTGGGCACTCTGAAGATGCATGTCATTGTTGGACATCCCCAGCAGAGTCAGCAATAATGCTATAAAATGACTTGGGGAAAGTAGACCAAAGCGTTAGATTCATCAGGTGACCAGGCCCTGGGTTCACAGCTATTCCCAGTGACCAGTGGCATCGGGGGTGGGGCCTCAGCCAGCTACACTATGCCTTAGCACAGACACCTCTTTTGGGGGTGGCATGGCTAGCCGACTAGCCTGGCCCACCTGTGTCATTGGGTGAGGATGTGCTGAGCTTGCAGCCAGCCGGGAGCACTTGGGCTCCCAGGGAAGCAGCCGAGGTGTAATTTACAAGAGCTGAAAACCCTCCAGCTGGCCGGGGAGGAGGTGGCAGGCAGAGCCGACTTTGAAGTTGTCATCATTCCCCTTGTCCCTACTGTTTTTTACACGCTTCAGGGGGCTTGTGAGCCTGTCTGTCCCACCGCAGCTTAGCCTGGAGCAGGAGATCAAGTTGTTCTGTCAGCCCTTGACTGCGAACAGGCCTGGATGCCCAGGAAAGCTGTACCCTGGAGCAAACTCTCCCTGGAGGCTCCTCTCCCAGGTGCCTACCCCTTCCTGTTTCCCCTCATCTGGGCATAGTATACTGAGCACCTGGGAGCGGAGGCGCGGGCCTGCTTTCTGATCCCACTTCTACTTCTTGTTAGCTGTGTGACCATAGGCAAGGCCTTAGCCTTTTCAACCTCATTTTTGTCCTCTGGAAGTGGGAATGATTGTACTTGCCCAGCTAAGTTCACATGGAGCTAATGAAAGAGCTTTGAAAATGAACTTGCTGTACAATTGATGGACACTTTTTATTGAGCAATATGTCTTTAAGTGCCTCCTTCCAGGCAGCCCTCCCTTGCATCTTCAGGAAATATGGGGTGTATCACCAGTGACTTACCTGCTATCTGCCTTGGTTTACTCAGTTGGAAAATGGGGATGGTGACTACACTGTATCTCCTTCTAGAATTGTGGCAATGGTTGAATAAATTAATGAAAGTAAGACAGTTAGAAATGTGTTTGGCATATAGTAAGTACTGATAGATGTTAGCCTGCAGCCATACCACTGTGGCGTCCGATCCTGTCAGATCTCGGAAGCTAAGCAGGGTTGGGCCTGGGTGGTACTTGGATGGGAGACCGCCTGGGAACACCAGGTGCTGTAGGTTTGGGAGAAGGATCTGGCTACTCACTCCCAAAAAACAATCAGCCATTGAAAACCCTATGAATAGCAGAGAAGCACGATAAACACTGTCTGTTGTACATAGAATCACTTTGAGTTGGACACTGACTAGACTGTACCTAACAATAATAGCAACACAATAGATGTTGTTGTTGTTAGGTGCTGTCGAGTCAGTATCTGACTCATAGTGACCCTCATAGGGTTTTCAATGGCTGACTGTTTCAGGATTGCCTTGGGAGTGGATTGCCAGGCCCTTCTCCCATTTTTGCAGTGCTGGGAATTGAACTTGGGACCTCAGAGACTGCAGCGCAGCGCTCTACCAACTAAGCTAAATCCCAGCCCCATCAATAGATGTTAACTATAATTATTTTCATCATCATTGTTGTTGTTGGCTGGTACTTTTCTCATCTAGGTGAGAAGCAGCTTAGGGATAGGAATAATGGTCTGTGTGGCCAAAACCCCCTGGCAAATATTTGGTGTGAGTTGATGCTCTACTCTTCCAAGGGACATTTTCACTCTCAAAGTGGAAGAGACCCAGAAACTCTTGGTTCCACCTCTGCCAGACCAGGAATTTCTCATCACAGCTGCCTACCAGCAGATGGCCCTTGTAGCAGTGGGCAGCTTCATGTCCCCCTGGGCAGTGAGCGCCACCCTCTGCTAATGGGCTGGGCACCTCCTGCAGATACTGCCATTTAGTCTGTCTACCCCATGGTTCCCTGGAGACCAGAGACTGCCTGTCCCTCTTCACATAACAGCTGCCTAGGGCCTGCAGAAGCCTGCCCCAGAGTCTGCTGTGCTGACCTTTTCCCTGTGTAGCTCTCATGACTTGCCCCTATCTTCAGGACAGACTTTGCTCACTTATCCCTCCTGGCCACCCTCCTGTGTCCAGTGCCATGTTAAGGAGTTTTGCTTGCCTTGCTCATTCAGTCATTACAATACCCTATGAAGGGGGTGATGTGGAGCCCATTTTACAGATGAGGCTACTGAGGCCCCAGAGAGGCTCTTGCCTGCCTGAGGCTCACAGTCACTAAGTGGCCAACCTAGATTCAGGCTCAGCCCTCTCTCCCTCCGTGACCAGCTCTCTACCCTCTTTGGCACAGGTCAGAATAGACAGAGAGGACCTTCCAGCCCCGCCACTGGTATAGGGCCTCCAGCCCCCAGCTCTGGCCTCTTCCACACTTGCCTTCATGGCACAGTGGATGGAGGAGACAAAGAGCCTGAGCCTCTGTTGTCTCTGCCCTGGCCCTTGGTGGGTGAAGGGGCCCCCTTCCTGGTCTCTTGACAGCAGGACTATGTGCAGCGGTGCCTGAGCTCTCCCTAGGATTGATTTAGCCTTTGAAAAGGATAATTCAAGATGAATATGGTGGCTTCTGCCCGGGTGAGTTGGAGGGATTATTGAGTGTTAGACCTGCTCCACCGCACCGGCTGCTTTATGAGCTCTCTGAAGAAACCCTATGTTGTGGGTAACTCAGGCCTGACGGGCAGAGGCGTCTGTCTCCCACAGTGCCTTGCGAGCACGGCCGACAGGGCCCAGGCACTGCTAGTCCTGTCTGGGCCAGGAAGTGGCTTCTAGACTCTTAAAGTGCAACTGTCCCCACCTCTTCATCCTGGCCCCATTTCTCACCTGCACCACCCCAGGGTATGAGGAGGGGTGAGGGTGCCCACCCAGTATGTCCCTGGTGGCTGTGGCCCCAGGCTGCCTTGGATAGCCCAGGCAGAGGGGCATGAGTGGACCAGCGCCTGCAAACACATCTGACTTCTGATGCCTGTTAGCCCGAGAGTGGCCCAGCCTCATGGCTGAGGACATCACCTCTGCAGGTTGACATTTTCCCTGGAAGATTGGAGAGGATCAACATGCAGGGACTCATGGGGTGTGAAGGCAGGGGAGCAAGGCCCCCCAACTCAACCACGTCACATGACAGTTTTCCTTAATCTGTCATGACTCCTGCCATGCTGCAGCCCTGCTGCATTCTAGGAGACCATCTGAGATGGAAACAGGGAAGGGACAAAATTTTCACCTCTTTGAGGGCAGGGCCTTCTGCATTGTTGCTGTTGTTAGGTGCCGTCGAGTTGTGTCCAATTCATAGTGACCCTTATAGGTCTTCAATGGCTGATTGTTTTGGGATTGCCTCAGGAGTGGATTGCCATGTCCTCCTCCCATTTTTGTGGTGCTGGGAATTGAACTGGGGACCTCAGAGATTGCAGAGCAGCACTCTACCAGCTGAGCTAAATCCCAGACCCCCTCTGCTTTAGGACCTTGTTAAGTGGGGTCCCTAGAATGTCTACTGGCAGCGAGCATGTGGCCTTTCTTCCTGGTGTCCTGGGGAGCTGGCATGAGCATGGCACTTGGTAGTGCTGGTTCTGTGTGCCCAAGAGCATGTCCATCCTGGCCACTGCAGCTTAGGCTGGAAGCCTGTTCTGAGGGCGAGGTGTGCGGGAGGGGAGTGCCAGGGCCACACCAAGGGCCAGCGCAGGCAGCAGGGCTTACCCACAGCAGGAGCCCAGAGAACAATGCCGGGACCCTGGGGACTGAGTCAGTGACAGCTCTAGCCTCTTGCAGTCTGTGACAGTCCAGATCTCCTCTTCACCTTTGCTCTTCGTGGTGACCTGTCATATCAGGATGATGGGTGATGACAGCCATTAGGGCCAAAAGCCACCTACAGCCCCATGCTGCATTTCCCACTCAGCTCATCCCAACTGTAGGTGAGGCGAGGAAGGGACTCGGCCAGAGTCATGGAGCTCGCAACCTGTCAGAGCCAGGGGTGACCTGGCGGTCTGACTCCTGGGGCAAGGGCAAGGGTCTGCGGTGCCCCACTCCCTTCCTCCTGTGTACCCTCAGGGGAGTGGCCTTAGCTCCTCAGGCCTCAATTTCCCCATCATGTAAACTGGGGCCAGCTGGCCTCTCCCTGGCCCCTGCAGATCTCTCACTCCTGTGGGCCTGAGATGTCCCTGTGGGGAGGGCCTGCTTGGCAGAGTGCCCCCACCCCCAGTTTCTGATCTGTTTTTCTGATCTACATTTCCAGTGTGCTCTTCAGTAATGCTGCTGCTGCTGGTTGAGGGCCCTGGCCCGAGACCACTTCCTGGCTGGGCTGCCTCAGTACTTCCCAGCCTCAGCGTCCTGGGACCTGCCTTCCCTTCCTGGGACAGCGCTGTGTCCTCTTCCCTTCAGCCGGGACTCGGCACAGGGAACAGATGTGTGAATGAAGAGGGACCCTGGGGGAGGTGGCCCTGGGATGCCCGGCGCAGCTTGCCACCACCCCGCCTTGTGTGTTTACAGAGTGGCCACACAACAGCGGACATAATTGCTCCTGACGGCCTTCATTAAAAGCTCTGGAGCAATTTACAGTCAATTAAGGAGCAGGGAGCTGCTTCCCTATTCAGGTGCCTCCACCGCCACCTGCCTCTGAGGAAGTCTCGCTAAAGCTGTGGATCAGGGAAGTGGGGTGTCACAGAGGAGGCATGTGGCTCCTAAAGCTGTCCTCAGAGTCTGTAGCCAAGTGGTAGGTCACAGATCCTGGCTGAGCCCACGTAGCATGGTGTGTGGAACCACATGCTGGGGAGGAAGTGCCCCAAGTCTGGCTATGCCCCTGGGGGTGAGCAGAGACCTTGGGTAGTTACTTCACTCTCAGAGCCTCAGTTTTCTCATCTGTAAAATGGGGTTGGTTGAGTGTACTCAGCAGAGCCATTGTGATTGTGTAGTGATGTAATGAATGTGATGTGCTCAGTGGCTGGGATAGTCATTCCTGTCCCACCTGGGGACCTCACCTACCCTTGCCCGTGCAGATGATTTCTGCAAGCCAAAAGCTATCCAGGTGTCCATATCCCTAGGTCCACCTGGGCCTCCCTGCCTCTGTGGATGCAGGAGACAGAAGGCGCCCTGGGGGATGCTCCTGAGGGTAGGACCTCCAACTTCAGGTACAGGACCTCCACTCCTCAGGTGCACACACCTGTAATCCTAGCGATTTGGAAGGCAGAGGTAGGAGGATTGCAGTTTCGAGGCCAGAGGCGGCTTGTGTAACTTAGACTCTGTCTCAAAATAAAAAGTAAAAAATGGGCTGGTAGTGCAGCAGTGGTAGAGCACTTACAAAGCATGCATGAAGCCCTGACTTAGCCCTCCACCCAGTACCTCAAAAACCACAATACAATAAAATACAAGGCTTACCAGATTCTATCCCCCTCTCTAAAATGGACGCAGCTTCACTGAATGCCCTGGCAGGAGAATGTATGTGTTCACAGATTAGATTACCTACTTGACTGGCTGGAAACATGTCAGTAAGAAAACTGGCATTGCTTTTGAGCCCCCAAAATATAAATATCAGAGTCTATTTGAGAAGAGGCAGTAGAGGCACATTCTGAAATTAGATCAGGGGCTGCACTGAGAAGACCAGCTGCCTGGGAGCCCCGAGGGGGCTTGTCCCTGCTCCAACCTGCTGTCTTGCTTTGGAGCAATGACATATAGGTGGTGACCCATGACATGTGACACATGCCTGACACAGATCCTGGCACTCCATCAGGGTAAATCTCAGCTCCCCTCATCACCTGGCAAGAACTGTCACCTTTTCCTCTCCTGAAACCCGAGGATGTTCTGCCCAGTTCTCTGCTCATTAGAGGAATAAAGGAGTCGCCCCTGCCTTTCCTCACCCATGGGAAGGCTTCTTTCGCAGCCTCCCTGCTCTGGGCACCCAGAGTTTCGAGGGGCAGAGAGGCAGGGAAAGCTAACGGAGGGGATGGCAGATACTGGCTCTCTTGCCAGTTTCTTCCTCCACAGGTTAGGATGTTGATTCTCTTGGTACCAAGTGTCAGGGGTGTAAAGTCCCCAGGCTGTCTGAGAGCCCAGACCCTGAGGCCAAAGGTATCTTCATGTTGGAACTGCTCTGTTTTGTCTGAAGTATGTCTGCCAAGTCCCTCCTTCTGTCCTGCCAAGCAGAGATCAAACTCAGGCTTTCTGGTCTCTCTTATACTGTCCACCTCTTTTTGAGGATGCTGTAAATGTCCACTCATTACCCTGACCTTGGAGCCTTCATTGGTGTGTTTTCATTAAGAATTTCTGAGAATCTGAATCCTAAATGCTCCAAAATTTGGAGCAATTCAGATTTCCAGGTTAGGGATGGTCAACCTGTACTTTTATCAATACTATTTTATAGATAGCAAAACAGAGAAAAACAGTCTTAAAGTGAGTTGCCCAAGATCATATAGCTGGTGAATGGAGGTGGTGTTGGCCTTTGAACTTGACTGGCTCTAGCACCCATCTGATTGTTGAACCAATGCATTCTGCTACCTCCTAATAACAGCAATGATGACAGTAATGACAGTTTCTGTTTACTGAGCACCTATAAGGTGCAAGTGCTTTGTACACATTGTTCCATCAAAGCTTGGCAGTAACCCATCAGGTGGGTTTTTATGTCTCTCTGTGGCAGCTGAGGAAACCTGCTCAGAGGTACAATGAACTTGCCTGTGGTCACAGAATTATTAACAGTGGAGCCAAGACTGTGAGGACCTAGCTGATGCCAGACAGTCACCCCGGCACCATTCCTGATGCATTTCTTGGATGCTCTGGCTCCAGAGGAAAGGGGTCTTCTGAGACCCACAAGATATCTATGATAAGGACTTGTCACATCTAACAATGATTCCACTTTAGCTGCACAGTGCCAGAGCCAAGGCTCCCCTTTACAGTTCTAGGTAGTGCCGAGTGCTTGGGGGTAGAGGAAGTAGAGGGGGTTGGTAGCACAGGGGAACAGGTGCCCTTGTGGGAGAAGGGTCGATTGTGGGTCCTAGTCATGGGTTCCCATGCATCCCTTATTGGCAGCAGCTAGATCTCTTTACCAATTAAAATGAAACCAACAACAGGAAAAGAAATTAAGGTCCCATCATACTCGCTTGAATTCAAATCCCTGTCCCTCTTGTCCTGACTGGGTCCTGTAAAGTTAATAGGAGTTGCCATTTATGAGGGCGCCGTAGGTGTCAGACTTCACGTGCATTATCCTACTAACCCCTCACAATACCCGAGTACGAGAGCAATGGGGCCTTCTCCATCATGTGCACTGAGAGAGTCTCTTAGCAGGGGAGCGGAAGATGGTGCTGTACTGCCTGACACAGTATTGTGGCAGCCAGTTTGCAATCCTATAACAAGTTCCTGAGATAATCAGCTTAAAGGGAGGAGAGCTGTGTTTGGTCCACTGTCTTGGAGGTTCTAGCCCAGGAGCAGTTGGCCCTGTTGCTTTTGGGCCTGTGGTGAAGCAGCCCATCATGGTGGAGAGGGGGTGGGGGAGCAGAGCTGCTCACCTCTGGCCAGGATGTGCCAGAGGGGAAGAGGACAAGTCTGGGGTCCCCCAACCCCCTACAAAGGCATGTCCCCAACGACCTAAAGCCTCTTGCTGGGCCCCACCTCTTAAAACTTATGCAACCTCCTGATATCACTTAGAGTGGGGTCTAAGCTTCTGATGCCTGGGCCTTTAGGGGACATTCCAGATCCAAACAATAGCATGTAGCTACCAGTCACAGGTGGAAACTAATCACAATCAAACAAAAAATATGGGATGTACTTTCTCATTTCTACCAGCCACGTAACAAGTGCCAATGGCCACCTGTATCTAGTGGTGACTGTTGGACGGTGTGCCCGGAGAATGTTTCCATTACCTCAGCAAATTCTGCTGGACATTTGGGTGTAGAGTATCTGCTTTTCAAAGAAGAAGTTGAGACTCTGCAGCCTGTCAGTGTCACCCAGCTGGGGAGGGGCAGCCCCTGAGGGAACAGCTGGACTCTTGACCACTGTTCTCTGGGCCTGGCTATTATCCCCTGACCCTGAAGAAAAAGAATGTTGGCTCCAGGTAGCCGCCAAGGCACTCATAGCAGGAAGAGACCTATCCAAGTCTGGAAGGCTGAGGGGCCCTGGTGACGGAACCAGGGGCCCAGAGTCACTGAGTGACCCCAGCCTCTGATCCCCAGCCAGGCGGCTCAGAGCCGGCCATGGGCGATGTGCCACCCTCAGCCCGAGGCAGCCCTGCTGGTTATGAATTTTTACAGCTGTTTCCCTACTGTTGTTCCATCCAGGAACGAAATAACTCTCCCCACGGCCACTATGAATTCTGCGCTGCCCTGGGAAAAGCAGCCCCTGTGATTGGAACATTGTCTGCAGTCCTGTCAGGTAGCGGCGGTGAGTGACAGGCGAGAGAAAGCAAACGGCTGAAAGCCATTACCCTCTTACTTCAGTGCAGTTGGAAAAATAGTCATAAATTAGTGCCGGATGCTGAACGAGGGAGAGGGAAAAACACAAAAAAGAAAAAACTTCCTCCCTTGAAAGTCGTAATTTTCCTCCCGAGGGTGGAGGAACAGGCTATGCAGGAAGTGGTGGCTGGGACGTGTCACCCTGCCTTGCTGGTCAGCTCATGCAGCTGCGCCCTGGAGACAGAGGCAAAGCTGGCAGGACAGTCTGAGGAGGCTGGGGTGCAGCTGCTGGGGTGCAGCTGCTGCTGCCCCTCACCTTCTGGGGCCACTTCCTATAGAAGCAGCACCCACCTGTGTGTGCACTCATGTGTGGGTCTCTGTCCATGCATGAGCGTGCACATGCCTGTGTATGTGCGTGTGTGCGCACACGCACACACTTGCAGGGGTATTGATGAGTCTTTGTGGGGTGATGCCCTGCGGTGTGGGTTTAAGATCACCTGACTTCACTTATATCTCAGGCTTTGCTTCTTCTATACATTGGTAATGGCCCACATGGAGTGTCTCAGTGTACTGACAAGGGCATATGAGGCGTGTGTGTGTTTATACACCCACGGGCCTGCAGGCTACCTTGGAGGCTGCTATTTATGACAAGTCTGGAATCTGAGGGGAACAAAAGGACAGCCCTGCAGGGATCTGAGTGCTCCATTTGGGGTTATCATTACTTAAGGGACATGGCTCCAGCTTCTCAAAGTGATAACCATATGGGCCTAGGGAGCCTTGTCTGAGACCCCAGATCAGAGGCAAATGGTAGCCTGGCCCTGGGCTCCTGGGAGCACCCCCTGGGTTCAGTGTGCTGAGTGTACGAGCATAAGCATGTGAACTTGGACAGGAGCAATCTGTGGGGGGATAATGTGGTTCTCAGACTTCAGCATGTGTGGGAACCCTTGGGAGGCTGGCTAAGGTGGATTGCTGCCCACTTTCCCCCACCAGGGCTGCTGCTTCAACAGGTGAGGTGGGTCCTGAGAGTCTCATTTCTACCAGGCTCCTGGGTGATGTTGATGCTGTCAGCCTGGGGACCCAACTTTAAGAACCATTAGTACTTAATCCCCACTACTGCATGCCTGTGAGGCTGGCTGGGGAGGTCATGCAGCACAGTGGTCACAATCATGGGAGCTGACTGCTGGGTTTCAAAGTCTACCTTTGCCACCTACATCCGCTGGCCCTTAGGCCAGGAGTTGACCTCTCTGTGCTTGGTCTTCCTCATCCAGAAAGTTGGGGGAAAGCCAGGTGTGGTGGCTTATTCCTGTAGCCCAGTGACTCTGGCAGCAGAGGCAGAAGGATCACAGGTTCCAGGTCAGAGTAGCCTGAATAACTTAGTGAGACCCTGTGTCAAGGTAAAAAAAAATTTAAAGAGGGATGGAGGTGCTGCTAAGAGGTAGGGCACTTGCGAGGCCCTGGGTTCAACGCCTATGTACAACAAAACGAAACAAAACAAAACAAATCTCTGCATGTGACTCTGGGAATGTGCTAGAATCAGAGTCCTCACTCTAACCCAGAGGGCCTTCGCCAAGGATTAAAGGAGTGAATGTGCACAGGCCCTTGGATTAATGCCTTCCTGGTCAGCTCTCCCACAAGAAGAGAGATTTAAACTGGGTCTCAGTGGAGGCTTTGCAGAACCTCATCAGGCAGAAATGAAGGGGACAGGCAAAGATGCAGAGGCAGGCACTGCTGGGGGGCTGCTGTTTCTGTCATGCTCTCTTTCAGACCAGCCCCATCTGGATTGTCTCTGAGCCCCATCAGGCAGCATTGGCTGCACCTTCTTGGGCTCCTAGGTTCTTGTCTACATCACTTTATTTCACACATGGCCCCTTGGGTTCAGTCATTAGTTGTGCATCCGTCCTCCCAACTCTCCAGAAGGGGCTATACCCTAGAGAGGGACCGTAATGCTGCCATGCTTTTGGCCCCTGTTCCCAGCTCAGATGGGCCTGGTTATTAAATTCTGCTGTGCCCCAACCTGAGTGTCTTTCTCTTCATCCTTCTCTCCTTCATGCTCCTCTCTCTCCCTCTCCTCTACTGATGCCCACCCCTACCTCCTGGCTATCCTCACCTTCCCTGGGACTTGTCTCCCCAGCCCCCAGGGCCTCTGGACAATCCTTTAGGTGGCACCAGAGAAAAGAGGAATGATTGATGTAGAATGGGTTCTCCAGTCTAGAATAACAGCCTCTGTCCTCACCAGCCCCATCAGCCCAATGCAGAGCCCCTCACCTCCTCCATCCTTCATCCAACAAATGCCACAAGCAGGGCTCTGAGCTCAGCACTAAGAGATTTTAAAATGTAGTTAACAGGCATTTTCCATCTATGGGGAACTGTGGCCAGCCACCTGCATAAAGATTTAAATAGCCCCAAGGTTCAGTAACTAAAAAAGGCTGTTTCAGGAGTTTATGATGGCATCCAAAATAAGTGGTAGCTACAATGAAGACACTTGGATAGGGCCCATGCAGAATGGTAAAACTGTAAAGAAAGTGCATGGCCATCAGGCACCTCCATGGGATGGCTCTCTGTGTGGTTATCCACAAATCTTCACCACTCCCTCCATACATGCGAGGAAACTGCAGCAGTGACCCGCCCACCTGTGATTGCCCAGGCAGTGGAGGAGGGCCTGGACTGCGGGAACACTATCAACTGTCACTGAGGATCCCCTTCATGAGTGAACCAGGAGGCAGTGAGGAGAGGCTCGCAAGAGGAAGGAGGCAGGACAGCTTCTACTCTTCTCTCTCCATAGCCTCCCAGTTGACGCTGCCCCACATTTAGAGTCATCAGAAATGTCAATAAATAGGCTGTTTCCCTGCTTCCTGCCCTCCCTGGGCTTTCCCTTCTAGTTACACCAAAACCCAGACTGCTCCAGGGCAGCTTGCAAAGCTCCATGCCCCAGCCTCTGCCCACCTGTGCTTTCATCTCTGCCACCCCTTCCCTGCTCAATCTTCCTCAGCAACAAGACTTGCCCTTGGTCTGAGCCAAGGATATTTCTACCTCTGGGCCTTTGCGCTTGCTATTCTTTCTGCCTAGAACTCTTTTTCCTTGTGTCTTTGCAGAGAATTTCCCCCTCTACCCCCTATATCCAGCTCCAGAGGGCAGGGATTTCACCTTTTCCATGTGGTGCCCCTGGTTCCCAGCTGAGGGCTTGGCATTGAGCAGGACTCTTTGATGAATACTTATTGAATGAATGAATGAATGAGAGTGTGGATAGATGCTTAGTGCAAAGGACAGATGACTCTAAGTAGCTCGGCGACTAGGCTTGCATAGCCAGGGGAGAGTGGCTGAACTGGTCCAGCTGGCGGGGAGAGTTTGGCATGGGAGAATTGTGGCAGAAAAGACAGTTTTGGGCTGGGGCCCTGAAGTCACATCTTTAGCATTTGGACTTGAACCTAGGTAATGGTGAGCTATGGCAGGTGCATGAGCATGGTAAATGCAGAGATTGTGAAGCATTGCTCTCATGGTAGCCCTCCTCAGCTCAAAAGCCTTCAGTGGTTCCCCCCATGCACACGTCACTTCCAAGCTCCTCAGCCTAACAGACCAAGCCATCTGTGATTGGATCCGCAACCCTTGGGTATGGCCTTGGACAGCCCATGTGGATACCTCGTTCCTCTAACAAGAGCCACCCCTACCTCCTCAACACACACACTTTCTCAGGGCAATCACATGACCCTCCGAGACCCTTTACTCCTGCCACCAATTTCCACCCTTTCTTCCTGTCCACCCAAGTTCCTTTTTAAAAAAACAAAACCCCAAAACAATAGATCCCAAACCTTTTTTTCTGCATTGCTATTGAAGCGTAATTGGCATGAGAGGTGGACTGCATTAAAGCAGTAATGGACATATTTTGATACCTGTATATATTCATGAAGCCATCACCACAGTCCAGGCAGGGAATATTCTCGTCACCCCCAAAGCTTCCTCCTGTTCCTTTGTCTCCTTTCTCCCTTCCCGGGTAACCTGCAGTCTACTTTCTATCAAGAGGGGTTAGCTTGCATTTCCCAGAAGTTCATGGAGAGGGAACAAGCCTGTGTGCACTCTACTTTCAGCTTTCACTCAGCACAATTCTTTTGAGGCTTCTTCCTGGTGTCATATCTATCAACACTTCACTCTTTTATTGTTTAGTTATATTCCTTCATAAAGATTATCATCATTTGCCCATTTACCCATTGGTAGACATTTGGGGTAGTTGGTTTGTTTTGAGACAAGGTCTTGCTATGTAGCCCAGGCTCACCTCCAACTCACAATCCTCCTCCCCCAGCCTCCACAGTGCTGGGATTACAGCTGTGCACTACCATGCCTGTTGACATTTGGATTATTTCCAGTTGGGGGAATTTTCCAAATAAAGCTGCTAGGAATTTGTGTACTTTGTATGGACATGTGCTCTTCTGTCTCATGGGAAAATGCTCAGGAATGGGATCATTGAGTCATGTGTGTATGTTTAACTTTTTAAGAAGCTGCCAAACTGTTTTTCAAAGTGGTTGTACCACTCTACACCCCACCAGCAGTGTATAGCATCCCAGCTGCTCCACTCTCCAGTACTTGAGAGGTCTTTTTATTTATTTTTATTGTTGTAAATGCACATATCACTAAATTACCACTTTAACCATTTTAAGTGTATAATTACTGGCACTAATTGTAATCAAAATGTTGTACATTCATGTACACTACCTATTTCCAGAGCATTTCCAACATCCCAAACAGAAACTCTGTACCTGATAAACAGTAATTCCCCATTCTACCCACACCCACCCCCAGCCTCTGTTATGGGAGGTATTTTAATTGTAGCCATTCTAATGAAAGCATTGTAGTATTTCATTGTGGTTTTAATTTTCATTTCCTTGACTGATAGGACTGAGCATCTTTTCGCACAAATTTATTTGCCATCCATATATCTACTTTGGAGAAGCGGCTTTCAAAACCTTGACTATTTGTTTAAAACTGGGTGGCTCATTTTCATATTCCTGAGCTTTAAGAGTGCTTTATATACAGATAAAGGATTCATATATCTGAGTCCCTTAGCAGATCTGTGATTTGCAAATCTCTTTTCCCGTCTGTGGCTTGTCTTTTCATTTTCTTAGTAATGTTTTGAAGAACAAAAGTTTTGATTTTAAGAACCATGCAGCCCAGCTTCCTGATGGGCTGAGCTATACTCACCTGCCTTTGACTTCAGTCCCTGGTTGACCTCATCACCTTTTTCAGCCAGAGTCCTGGCCCCAACATACTACTGACATGATGCACACCAAAGCTGCCCAGGAGCCCTGCGTGTGTTCAGTCCAATTAACACATGGCACACCCAACCTCCCAGGTCCCTCCTCTGGATTTGACCTTAGTGCATCAGACTGAGACATGCTCCTCTCCCACACTTGTAGCCCTTGTTCTTTCTTGGCCTTGTAGTCCCCAGCAAGAGTGCCTCCCAGGAATGGCCTTCTGACTCGCATAGGCTCTCTAGGAGGGAGTCTCTCCTCCGTTGCCCTAGCAACCCCCTCTAAGCCAGGGAGACCCAGATCACTACCCCACCCCAGCCACTTCCCAGGCCCCAGACCCATGGGCCCAGCCACACCCTGGCAGCTGCACCAGGAGGTCATTGCCATCCAGTGGGCCCCCACGTGACCTCCTCCTGGAAGGCCCTCTTCTCCCTTGCTCAAGCCCTGCTGCCTCCCTCCCACCTCTGAGCT
Organism: Pedetes capensis; assembly: GCA_007922755.1. Lineage (NCBI taxonomy): Eukaryota > Metazoa > Chordata > Mammalia > Rodentia > Pedetidae > Pedetes > Pedetes capensis. The sequence continues at coordinate 46,558 of VMDO01000498.1, forward strand.
GTGTCCATGAGGTGCCTGCCACCTGGGCTGCCCAACCTGGTTTCCTTTCCTCTTTTTTTCCCTTTCATCCATCTCCAGCATTTCTCCCGAGAAGCTTTCCTGGAATTCCTTGCCCAAGGTCTGACCTCTGCTCTCATGGCTTGAAACAGAGCGCTCCTCCCATGCGACATGGAGATGACTCATTCATGTGTTTATTTCCCTCAAGGGGCAGGCATAGCTTTGAGGGGGAAGGGACTCTTGATCCACATCCTTATCATACACATGCACAGCTGTGGCTGCAAGGGAGTCGACACTCAGGACTTGAGAGGTAGTTAACCTTTAGGGCTGGCCCCTGGGGCCAGGCCCGCCTTGTCTGCCTTCCAGTCCTGTGCTGGCCATTTCTAGCCCTGCTCTGGCCTGCAGAGAGCTGACCCCTGTGTTCCTTTCCCAGACACCCCGTCAGCTGGCTTTCATCTGGCTTTAGCCAATGAGAAGCCCTGGCACGAGTCTGGAGAGGGAGGAAGGGAGAAGCCAGGGTGTCTCTCCCACCTCTTACTCTTTGGCTGGTGGCCCTAGTGCTCTGTGGTCCTTGGCCCCTGGTAACATCATCTTGCTCTGTGTCCCTCCAGTATAGACTGGTGGTGGCTTCCGGTGGCTGTTAATCTCTGGGTATCACACCAACCTGACTCAGCCCCTTGGCCTCTCCATTACCCACAGGACCGAGTCCTCACATTAAATCCTCAGTGCAGGGCAAGCAGTGGTTCTGTTTTCCTGCCTGGATCCTCTGTGTGGGTCATGCTGGCCAGAAGCCATCGGCTTTTACCTGGGGCTGCAGGCTGACAGGCAGATGGGCAGGCCCAGGCCAGCTTGCTCAATCCTCGCTCTTGGGCCTTGAAGGACCTGCCATATTCCACGGCCAAGAGGGGTCTGTGTCCTTGACCTGGGGACACTGAGGGAGTGGCCCGGAGATGGCAGTGAGTAGTGGGCTGGACAGGTGGGCAGTGCCCAGGAGTCCCATGCTCTGTGCGTGGCCCCTTTATGTATTAGGCCTGCTGAGTGGTAAAAGCCAAGTGGCCCCAGGTGGTGGGATAATAGCATCTTTAATTGTGCTCAGAATGAGATTAACTTCTTATCTGACAATTTGACATCTTTATTGTTATTAATGCCTGGATAATGCATTGTTATTTTTATAAACTCCGTGGTGGCAAACATTTTCCCTTTATTTGGATTAAAAATAGATGTATCTATTACTTCTCCTCAGTACTCTGAGCTAGGACTGGGGGTCCTTGGCTAGGGAACAGGATGAAGAGAAGCCATATCCACCCGTCACCTCCAGGTGACCCAAGGGGTGGGCCCAGAGCTGGTCAGTTGGCAACAGCACTGCTAAGACCTACGTCAGTGAGCCATGGGCTGCAGGCCTCCATCCCCGCCTGGGAAGACAGGGCTCCCAGTGCCCCGGCCCCAGAGGCATCATTCTAGAATATAATCTGGAGACTTGGTCCTGGGCAGTTTCTAGATCAGTGCTTTCTTCAATGGCCCCAAACTGAGGCTCTCCACAGCATTAAGTGTGCAGAGAAGGAAGATGTAGATAGTAAATAAATGGAGTATTCTGGAAGAACTTGGGGTATCTCTGTTTATTCTACTTACTGCTGCTCTACTGGGTGCCAGATGTGGAGGTGGCTGCTGGGTGTATGATGGTATGCCGCCCCCAGGTGGCCCCTTGGACAGGGTAGGGCAATACTGAGGTCATGGACCAGGGCTCTAGTGTCAGACTGCCCAGGTCCAAAGCCCAGTACCCAATGTCGTTAACACAGGCTATTCAACTTCTCCAAGCCTCAGTTTTCCTTGTCTGTAAAGTAGAAATAAAAGTACTCATTTCCAGGATTCTGGGAGTGTGAATCCACATGAAGACATTGGCTGTACTTCCTGGAGCACGGCAGAGCCAAGCAGTGTCAATAATAACTATTCTATGTGTAGCCCGGTTGGAGCAGCTCAGGGTGGGAGTGGGCCCTTGCAGAATGACTGCTGGGGGGTCAAGGAGCCCTGGAAGGGGGTGAATCCTCCCCTGTGACCCCTTGCCCGCTGCCAGGCCCCCTGGTACCTTCACTTACCCGGAATGACAAGGTCGATAATGCCTCTGCCTTGGAGAGCTGGCACCAACGTCTTTATCAAAGCCAATATTAATTTTCACTAATTAGGAGCTGCCGCTAATGAGCGTCACAGCTAATTTAGCTCATCTATAACCCAGGAATGGCACCTCTCTCGGGCCAGGCTCCTGACTCCAGGACGCTGGCACCCGCTACCTCCCCACCCGCTTGCCACGGCATCGGGGCACCAGCTGCCAGCACAGCCGGCTCCCGTGTGCTGCCTGGCCTGCATGTTCTTCAGAGGGGACAGTGGCCCCGGATTTCAGGAAGTACCCCAGGTGGGGCCAACAGCGCAAGTCCTTGTGGAGGTCGGAGTGTGTCCTGCCAGCCCTGAGAGCAGGTTTGGAACAGGGGCTCAACCTGGGGGGCTCCTTCCTCTTAGCCCACATCCCTGCTGAGGCACCGTCTCTGTTCTAATGCCTCTGCTGCCCCTCAGCCTTTACCAGCCTTTCCCCACTCAGCAAGGACCAGTGAGTCTGGACCCCGCTGGCCAAACGCCTGGCAGCTAATCAAGGCCTATCTGTGACAGTGTCTTCAGTGTGGCTTCTCTTGGGAGGCTGTGGAACAAGCAGTCAAGTGGGCCCTGGGTTCTGGCAGCTCACAGCCAGCAGGCCTGTGCCTCAGTTTCCTCTTGGGAAAAGTGGAGAAAATAACATACTACTCATCGGGGCACTGTGAAGGCAAAACAGGCCTATGCTTAGCCATGATGGTTGCTTTCCATTTCCCTTTGTGGCTCAGAGGTCCCATGCTGACTTGCACCTTCTGTTAGACTCCATCCTTTTAGAGAGGGCTTGTCCATCTTTCTGTCCCTATGCCTTGTGCTCAGCATAGAGCTGTGATCTGAGCCAGCAGCGGGTCAAGAGCCCTGGCTGCCATCGGCTGTCAGGGAGATGCCAGTAATTGTCAAATGCTAGACAAGTCTGGGTTCTTCCACCTTCTCTCTGAGCCTTAGTTTCCCTATCTGTAAAATGGGCCATCAGTCCCGTCAGTCTGAAGACCTCTCTCATCTCTTCTATATCAAGGTCCTGAGACACTCTGGGTAAGCACTGGGGTGGAGGGGGCCTTGACCTCTCCCCCTCACTAGGAAGACCAGGGTGGTAACTTCTTTGCCTCTCCAGGCCCTTGGGGGGCGGCTTCCAGTTCTCAGGTGGGGCCCAGGAGTAGATGCTGGTCTGCACTGGGCAGCCCTGGTGTGGAGCCCCTTCTTTGGGTGGATATCGCTTGCTCTACCTCTCCACCCCAAGCCAACAGAGTGGTCCTCACCTGGCCCTACCCTGGTACTTTGGCCTCCCGGGAGCTGCCTGAGTGTCTTTTGCTCGCCTTCCCTGTGGCCTCCCAGGCACCGACCCACACATGGGAACCTGAGGAGGGTCGGGGTTGTGGGGGAGCTAGAGCGGAGGCCCAGCAGTGGGGTGGTCTCTGGTTTGGAGAACGCCTGTCCCCCTTTCTTTTCTCTGCTGCTGCTGTGCAGCCTGAGCCTGGGCTCGGGTAGGGAGGGCCTGGGAGGGCAGGGGGAGGACATCTTTTTTGCACTTATCACCTCGGAAAAGCGACCTTCAGGCTGAGCCAAGTTTGGGGGAAGTGCCTTCAGGCGTGACAGATTTGACTATAAATCTTCGGTATTAATGCCCGGTTCCCAAGGTCTGTCATTCTGTATGCCCGCATGACAAGCGAAAACAGTGTGTGGCCCATCTGTCACCCTAAGGGTCCCCGCCCCCGCTGGTTTTGCTTGAGGAGGGTGGTGGGCTGGGGGGACGGGGTGTGCAGGAAAGGTAGAGAGAGCCAGCTGGTGCCAGGAGGTGAGGGTGGCAGCTAGGCATGCCAGAGTGCAGGACCTCAGGCAGAAGCCTGACCATGGCAAAGAGGCCCTAGGTCCACGCCTGGGGTCTGGAAGCTGTGAGGTGGGAGGGAGGAACGTGGCCTTCAAGTCAGGAAACTGGGTGAGCTTTGGCTCATTTCTAACCAGCTGTGTGGCCTGAGTAGGTTGGCTGCCCTCTCTGGCCTCAGTTTCTAGTCACTGAATTGGGAGTGTGTTTGAGGTGATCTTTGAGGCCCTTGCCCTTCTGGGTGCCCATACAGAATTCCCACTACCCCAGCAGCATTAGGAACTTGGGTGAGCATGACAGGAACTGAAAGTAACTGTACGCCCAGCAGGAGGGGCGGTTAGAACAGTCGGAACAGGGCAGCAGCCACGTGAGCAGATGCTGGCTGTGGGCTGGGCTTGGCGGCTGGGGCTTAATGGGCAGTGTGCACACCACACCCGCAGGGGACTTTCGTCCTTGCTCTTTGCTTGTCTTGGAACCAGCAGTATCAAGTGGGCCATTTGGAGGAGTTTGGGACTCATGTCTGAAAGGGTATTTGAGTATCTCTGGTTCAACTCTCTCCCTGTATTGACAAAGATTCCTGGGCCCAGAGAAGAGAGGGATTTGCTCAAGGTCACATAGCAGGTGGCTGGGTCAAAAGCCAAAAGAGGAAGATGTATCTTCTGCTCTGATTTGCTCCTTAGGGCTTTCTGGAAAGATTTGGGCCCAAGACAGATCCTCCTGGTACAAATGGAAACCCACCAATGTGGCCGAGGGGCCCGAGGATGGGAACACCAGGCAGCTCAGAGGGGACTTGTCTGCTAAGCCTTACCTCCTTTGCTCCCATCTGAAACTTTACTTTTGATTTCAATTATGAAATATAAACAGAGGAAGAAGAGTACAGAAGACCTGGATATACAGGTTAAAGAAACATTGAGAAATCAAGGCTTGTGTGGCCCCACCCTGAACATCACCAGGAGCTTCAAGGTCCCCTTCTCATGCCTGCTTGACCCTCTCCCTCCTCCTTGGCAGCTGGATGCCCTGCTGTGGTCCTGGCTCTCACAGCTGCTCCAGCATGAGAACATTCTCTGGGGAAATCTGGAGGAGAGAGCCCTGATAGCGCACTGGAAATTCTGGCACTGCTTTGCTCCTGACCTTGAGGGAGCTGCTCCTCAGCCTCCTCCACTTCCTGACGGCTGATGGGCACCCCCAGGGCTATCCCACCTGCTCCCAGTCTTCTCTCCCAGGATGCCCTCCCTCCTCTCTAACTTTCCGCCAGGGCTCTTCTTTGAATGTTGGTTTTCCTTGGGCCTCTGTCTTCCCTGCCTCTCTGTGGCCTTTCCCCGGGCCTCACCTCTCCCATGCCTCAACCACCAAGTGCAAGGTCCAGCCTGATGAACCATCTTCTCTTCCCTGCAGAGGTCTGCACATGGATGCCACCTGTCTCCAGACCTCACCTGACATATTCCTCAGGCACCTCAAATCCAAGCTAAACCAGAGTCTCTCCCCTATCTGCCAAAATTCAGTTGGTCATATCAATTGCTAAGCCAGGACTTTGCAGGCCAACCTTCATGTCCTTAAGCCTGTTTACAGAGTCACTAGATCCTACTGTTTCTATATCTGAAATGCCTCACACTGCCTGTCCCTTTCTTTTTCTGCTCTACTCTCTCTCATCTCACTTAGCCCAGGATTGGCAAATCCTTAGCACTTATATCACATTTTTCTTATCCTGTGCCCAGGCCAGACATCACTAATCGATTGTGGTACTTTTTCTCTTCTGCAAAATGCCCCAGGCCACCACCACCAGTCTATGAGGATTGGCATTTGGGTGGAAGCAACTTTCCGCCCATTCGCCTTCGGTACCTTTCCACACAGATCTCTATTCCACACAGCTGCTGGAGGAATCCTTTCACAGTACAAAGGAAACCAGCTTCCCCTTTTACCTTAGAATCCCTTTGCTGCTCTTTTTTTGCCAACACGATAAGATCAAAGCTTCTTAGCCCACAGATAGGCCTCCTTTTGGCCCAGGCCATGCCAACTTCCATTGGCCCCTCAGCATCCTCTCCCACCACTGTGTCTCTTGCCCTTCCATTACTACACACCTGGGGATCTAAGGTTCCAGGGACAAATCATGCCACCTCACACTCCAGGGCCTTTGTACCTGCAGCCCCTCTGCCTGGAATCTCTTCCTGTGCCTCCTTCTGGTTCCTCTTCACCCTCAGGGCTCTATCTTCCCATGACCACCTTAGCCCATCTCACTCAGCCGCCCCTCTGTTCTGCAGCATCCCCAGCTTCTCTGTGGACAGTGCTCATCACCAGGGTCTGTTGCAATTCTGACTGTGTCTGACTCATTTTGCTTTTCCAGGACTTGAGGCTATGCTGGGCATATGTGGTCCCAGAGTTTTGGACATGGCCTCCCCCAGCCTCCTATTTCTTACTGGGCTCTGGGGCTGCTCTCCATAGCTAAGGGTCCCCCAGCCAGATTTGAGGATGATCAGTAACCCAAGCAGCTGTGGAGAAGTCTAAGGGCCCATCTCCCAAACCTGAAATATTCATGAAACCATTTCCACATTTTCTTGGAGTCCCTCATTAATGAATGACTTGACTGAAAAGAGAGCCTTTTCCTTTTTTTGTCTTTTATAAAGACGGAACAGCCAGCCAGGCATGGTCTGCTTTATCCATCCCGTTGGCTTTTGTGTCTGTTCACTGACCATGTGAAGACTTTGTGGGTTTGGGTCGAGGAAAGAGAGAGAGTGGCTTCTTACTGAGCTTCTGCTCTAAGGCAGAAATTTCACAGGTTTGTCCTCATTTAACCTTCAAAATAATTAGAGGGAAGCAGGAGTGATTATTCCCCTTATATAGCTGAGGCTCTGAGAGGCTAAGTGCCTTGTCCAGAGTCACACAGCAAGTAAATAAGGGAGCCAGGATTCAAGCCCCAGTGTAGCTGTTTCCCAAACTTTTATGCTTCTCTCCTTCCCAGGCTGTCCCCAACCTACCTGTGTGAAGGGTGAGAAAAAACAGGGTAATGGCCTGGTTTTCCTGGGCTCATTTCCTTCTTTATCACTTTCCCCGCTCTCAGGGGGCTGATGCTGGGAGTTCTGTGGGGCACACACAAGGTGGAAGGCTCCAGGAGATGTGTTAGCCTCTCATCCCACTGTGAAAAACACCTGACAGAACAATTTAAAGAAGGAAGGATTTACTTTGGCTCATAGTTTCAGACATTTCAGTGTGTGGTCAGCCAGCTCCATTGTTTCTGGGCCACAGTGAGGCAGAGCATCATAATGGAAGGTCATGGAGGAGCAAAGTTGCTCATCTTATGGTGGACAGGAAGCACAGAGAGAGGAGAGACAGGAAGGGCCAGGGCAGGGTACCCTTCAAAGACATACTCCCAGGGACCTGCTTCCTCTAGCCAGGCCCCACCTCCTAAACTTCCCAGCATCTCACAAAGTAGCGCCACCAGCAGGGGAACAAACTTTCACTACATGAGCCTGTGGGTGGACATTTTGTATTCAAACCATAACAGTCTGCCCCTGATCCCTAAAGGTTCACGTTCATCTCATAATGCAAAATGCATTGAATCCGTCTCCAAGAGTTCCCATAGTCTTAATAGTTCCAACGTTGTTCCAAAGTCTCTTCTGAGACTAAAAACAAACTCTTAGCTGTGAGTTCCATAAAATAAAAAGGAAAATTGCATATTTTCAACATCCAATGGCACAGAATCAACATTCCCATTCCAAAAGGGAAGAATAGGAGAGTGAAAGGGAAGGATCAGACCAAAGCAAGACTGAAACCCAGCAGGGCAAACATTAAATCCTACACCTCTGTGTCTGACATCAGAGCACACAGTAGGATAACAGGAGCTCCAAAGGGCTTGGGCAACCCTGAACTTAGGGCCTTACTGGTTGTAGTCCACGTGGCCCCTCCTCCTGGGCTGGGCCTGTTTGCTGCCTGCAGCTTTCCTTGGCAGACTTTCCTCATTCCTGGCATCTCTCACTTCCTTGGATCTCCCTCACAACTTAAGCATTGTTCTGTCAGGGGCCACATATTGCCTGTTCCCCCAGGTCTTCCTTTGAGATCTGAGTGCAAGACTTCATGACCCCATAGCTCTTGCATTCTGTATGCTTGAAAAACCAGCAACACATGTGTGATGCCAAAATCTGCTGCCAGCTTGAGCAGTAGACAGGCCACCTTGGACCACAGCTGCATCAGCCGCTGAGGGCCTGAACAGCTGAATGCAGGGAAACACCATTGATTCCACCTGGGCCCCTGACCTATTAGATGGTACCCGCCATATTCACTGTGGGTCTTCCCCTCTTGGCTAAATCTCCCTGGACATGCCCTCACTGACACACCCAGAGGTGTACTTTACTAATCCCTTAGGTGCTTCTCAACCAAGTCAATTTGACAGTCAAGACTGACCATCACTGGAGGTCTGTCTAAGGAGCTGGTGGGGGGCAAGCGAATCCTATGAGAAAGCAGGAGTGAGTAGGGATGGGCTGAGGCAAAGGGTGAACCTGTCCATCTGTAGAAGAGCTTTGTGAGGGGCAGGGTGGATTCACAGGGACCACAACCCGCACTCCAGGGCCAGGAAACTTCCCTGCTTCTGTCAGTGCCAGAAATTCCACCACTAGGCAGCATTTCTTTGGGTCTTTACTTTAGACTCTCCAAAACATATAACGCTCTTGTGAAGCCTCATACCTTACACAGTGTATGGCTCATGACTCGTGTGATGGGCTACCAGGCACCAGAAGGGCGGGAAGTGGAGCTAGGTAGGATCAGGGCTGGAGGACCAAGTGGGGGTGACATCAGGGGTGGGGACAAGGAGCTCTGGTGCTGGAGCAGGGTGGTAGGAGGTGAGGGCACCAGACCACTCACTGCTGTGAGAGCTGTGTGAATGCACGTGTATGTGGTGCAGCGTGTGTGTGTGTGTGTGTGTTGCCATGGGGGGACCTGACACAGGGACTTGGGCAGACACTGGACAGAGACAAGGTTGACAAGTTGTAGTTGTCACTACTATCTTAGGAACTTAATTTTGTTGTTGTTGTTAGGTGCTGTCGAGTAGGTATCCGACTCATAGTGACCCTCATAGGGTTTTCGATGACTGTTTCGGGATTGCCTTGGGAGTGGATTGCCAGGCCCTTCTCCCATTTTTGCGGTGCTGGGAATTGAACTCGGGACCTCAGAGACTGCAGCACAGCGCTCTACCCACTGGGCCAAATCCCAGCCCTAGGAACTTAATAAGGATTTCTTTTTTATTCACATAAAATACAGCTCGGGTGCCTCTGGGTACTTGCCACTGCATGTACCCAGAGTCAGTCATCCAGCTTGGACTCAGTCATCCAGCTTGCTTTAGTCTTGGGCCTCTGCCACCATCTCCACGTGGCGCCTCTGAAGCCCCCTGTAGTGGAGGGAAGGAGAAGGGAGACATGCCTTTGTTCTTCATACTTTGGTCAGAAGATGACATAGATCCCTTTCTCCTGCTTCCCAGTGGCCCGATCCAGGACATGGCCCCAGTGAAGTGCCAGGGTGCCAAGAAGTGAGAGGTGCATGGGAACACTAGGGAGCGTCAAACACGTGTCTTCCTCAGGTGGCTGGGCAGGCCCCGGGGTACACGGTCTGCAATGTGGCTGAGTCATGTTCACGCATTGTCATGACTCCCTAGTCTGGCCATGCCATTTCTGCAGGTTGTTCAACAGCGTTTATGAAACCCTGCCGTGTGCGGGGGCATGTGCCCAGCTGACAGTGCTGAACAAGACTCCCACGCTGGCTCTGACTGGGTCAACCAAACATCTTGAAAATGAGGGGTGAGGCACATGATGCTCCAATGACCTATTTTAGGGGAGGTGGACATGAATGAGGGTACATTGGGGTATACGCAGCAGCTGGCTATAGGAGTGACGTGTCAGGGAGATGGCAGAATCAGCGATGGCTCCAGCCGCTGGCTTTGGGAGTGAGGCAGGGAGTGACACCTTCTGGGGACCCTTGGGGGAGAGATAGGAGTCCTGGTTTAGGCCTGCTGACTTTGGGTGTCCAAGAGGGTGTGCCAAATTGGCCTTGGGAAAATCAATAGCCGGGCAGCTTGGGAACCTTAGACCAGGGCTGAAGTTGGTGGCAGGGCACTGAGACCCCTGGAAAGCCCTTCCCAAGGCTTGTCACTATCCAGGTATGGTCCTGGTGGGAGCCCCATTTTCTCAGCCTGGAGCTTGGCTCTGCTTGTGGGTGCATTGGCCTCTCCTGGGAGACTCAGGTCTCACCCACAGCCTGAGGACCCCTCAGAACAGTGCTTTGACAAACGTGTGTCACATGGACAATATTCTCTGCCTCTGAGCTGGCTGAGCAGCCAGGACCCTGAATTGAAGGTGAAGGTTAACTGAGCTCTTACCTAACCAGGTGGAAAGCAAGCAGCCAGCTGCCCACGCTCAACCACTGTTGGAGTTGGAGTGCAGGGCACAAAAGGGTGTGTTTAGGGGCACAGAAGTCCCCACATGGCCCAAGGGAAGAGAACAGGACTCAAAGAGTTTCTTTCCTTTTTAATTTTATTTTTCGGATACTGGGAAGCTGAACTCAGGGCATTGCACATACATTATAAGTGCTCTAACACTGAGCAGCACTCCCAGCCCCTTTTTTATTTTTTAAATTAAGACAAGGTCTCACTAAGTTACACAGGCTACCTCTGGCCTCGAACCTGTGATCCTCCTGCCTCTATCTCCCGAGTTGCTGGGATTATAGGCATGAGCCACCATGCTTGGATGTCTAAGAGTTTCTAAATGGTGCCTCTTCTTGGAGCTCAGGTTAGATAAGCCAGGGTCATTAGTGTCCCCAGTACCCTGGGCCAGGCCCTGGCCTGTAATCGCTTTCCACTTGGTGCCATTCAGTGAGTGGTCTGGTGAGTACTAGGCTCTGTCTAATAAGAGGGCCAGGAGGACAGCTTTCAGAGTGGAGGCGTGGGGAGGGGCTGCTGCTAGAGAGGCAAATGGGGAGAGGGACTTCTTGGCTCAGTCTGTCCTCCACATCTCTGCCTGAGCCTCGTGTCAGACATCCAGGGGCTTCTCTGATTCTCTGGCTCCCTGAGCTGAGTCCTGGAGGTGGCCTGGGGAAGCCCAAGCATGGCACTTGCTGTGTGGCCTGCACAGGGTAAGCAAGCCCCCACTGGCCTGCAGCAGTGGCCTTGGGACAGCTCTGCTGCTGCAAGGCAGCCTAGTGCTGAGCGGCTCTGGAGCGCTGGGTGCGCCTCCCTACAGGAGTGGGTGTCAGGAGCTGCATGAATGGGGGTCCCAGCCCCACCCTCCCTCCACACAGGAATAGGAGCTGGATACGTGGCTTTTGAAACTGGGGTCAGGCCATGTGCTGGCTGTTCCCCACACCCATGGCCTTCTATCCAGCAACTGTTGAGCTTCCAGGAATGAGAGCCACCGCCAAAGCCTTCCCCTTCCTCCTTCCTCCTTTGTATCCTCCCCCACTTCCTCCCTCCTTCTCTTCCTTCTCTCTCTTTCCCTCACCTCTTTTCTTTCTCCCTTGCATTTTTCTATCTTCCTGGTGTCAGTTCTGTAAGACAGAGTCCCCCAACTTGAAAGACTTGGGTCACAGAATCCCTTGCAGGTCTACCCCTGCCCACCTGCCAGGACCCTTACCCCAAGAGAGTCCACTTAGTCTTGTTCTTTCCGCAGGACTGCTTTGAAGTTGATGCTAGAAGTTTCTGACCCCGGGAAGCCTCCTGTTCTCTAGGCCACGGTGGGAAACTGAGGCTGGGGTAGGTCCCACAGGCCAGGGAGAGAGTTCCTCCTTCACTCAGAGGAATACCAGTGGCCGAGCTCCATGCTTGGGGCCACATAGAGGGTCTGGATTGCCCACAGGGACAGAGTCAGGGTGTTGACACTGCTACAGAGATGGTTGTTTACATCAGATCTGTCACCTCTGGAGCAACGCAAGGACTTAGCAGAACAAGCCCATGGGAAGATATCCATGTCTTTGGAGGAAGCAGATGGATTAGATGGTGTCAGGCGTCTGAGCGAAGCAGATTACGACCTTTGGGGGGTTGTGTTTGGCCCTAAGTTTTCTGACAGTTAAATCCAAAAGGGAGCCATGCTGAGGTGTTTCCAGGCAACAGACAACATGCCGTTAATCTTCACAGGTGGTTCTTCTCCCTGGAAGTACACCCCAAACAGGAATTGATCATGTGGGTCTCGGTACAGAGGACACTGAGTGGCAGCATCTTCAGCGGTGGTTTTGCAACCAATACAGACCAACCATTCTGAGGCCTGCCCTGGTGTTGACTGTGGATAGGCGCAGAGGCCTGGCATTAGATCACGACTCAGAAGCCATGCAGGTCCCACAGGACTGGGCTTTGCATTCTTGGGAGCTCCCTTGATGCCAGTGCTGTCTTAGGACTTGGTGCCCCAGCCTGCATGCCACGTGCTGCTCAGATCCTGAGGTCCCCATCTCAGCCTCCCCGGGCGACGTGCTTACTCACCTGTCCAGCATGTGGCCTGCCCAGTGGGCTGTGGCAGGAGCAGAGGCTCCCCCACACCCTCTGATGGGGAAGTTCGAGCCCCTGCTCCCAGGGGAGCGGGCACAGAGTGGAGAGTTTCTGCTTGGCAGCAGCACTTTATCAATTGCACACATGTGTGGTTTCAATATTTTAGTAACCCGTGTGGCAGTGCCGGGTGCTCCAGCTATGTCCCAGCCCTGCCTCTCATCCCTCATGAGGCCAGGCAAGCAGCACCTCTCTTCTTCTGTCTGGCATTTCCGCACCAGCCCTTGCTCCCCTGGGGGAGTCTACCTTAATAACTGCAGTGATAGGAAGAGGGGGAGACACTCCACCCATATGGGGATCATCCCCATGCTTACACTGCTCCTGGGCCTCTGCCCTGTATGTGACTGGCTGCTTTCATCCTGTCTGGGTCTGTGTTACATGCATCCTACAGGTGAGGACACCGAGACATAGAGATTGCAAGGTCCAAGTCTGGGGCTGTGTAAAGCCAGACACACATGGTTGGGGTACACATTCACACTGCCTGTGCTCACCATCGCCTCCTGCATACACACGTGCACACACATTCTCACACCCTATCATGCAAGTGCCCTCATATGCATGGTCTTACAGCCTCACTGCCTGCGCTCCCAGAACGAGGCGCTGGCCCTTGTCCTCCAGCCAGAGTGCTCCTGTGGGAATCAGTTCTGGGATCCTGTCACTGCCCCACACCTCCATGACCATAGAGTCCCAGAGCCTGTACCTGGAGGTGGAGGGCAAGCGCTCAAGGCCCAGCGGCCCCATTACTCACAGGTGGGAGCGTGCAAGAACAGTTGGTCGCTCTTAAACGTCTCTCCACGTCGTCCTCATTAATAACTGTAATGCCAGCATCACTCGCTCTTAAATAGCCTCATTTATCAACAAGCAATTTGCCGTGGCGAGGTGGCAGGGACACAGATAAGCAGACGGGGCTGAGGTGCTTGCAAGACACCTGCCAAGTATCTTCCTGTCTCCTCCTCTATTTCCCAGGGGAGTGAGGGAACAAGGCAGTGGCTAGCAGGAAGCTCGGGAGAGGAGGTGGTATTTTTGTTTTTGTTTTCCTGTACTGGGGGGTTGAACCCTGGGCCCTATGTATATGTTGCAAGTACTCTACCTCCCAGAGGCTCCCCTAGCCCCCTTTTTAATTTTTTATCTTAAGACAGGATCTTGTCGAGTTGCACAGGATGCCTCTGGCCTCGAACTCATGATCCTTCTGCCTCTGCCTCCTGAGTTTGCTAGGATTACAGGCCAGTGCCGCAGCATTGGGCTGAGGTTTTATTATGAATAGGTGCTGACCTTCTCATTTGCATGGACAGACTCCTCATCTGCAAAATAGGAGCCTCCATTTGCTACACAATTTCATGAACACCCTCAAGAGCCAAGTTGTTTAGGAGTGTATTTAGGTGCAAATAACAGAAAACTGGCCGACAGTGGTATAAAGCAGGGTGTGGTTTTGTTTGTTTGTTTGTTTTATTTTGTTTTGTTTTACAGGCAAGGTCTGCAGGATGGTGGTGGCTTCAGTTGGTTGGTTCCCTGAATGAATGACAGTGTCAGGGACCCAGCTCTTTCTCTCTCGAAGTCTTTCCTGTGGTGACCTTTTGTCCTCATCTCCATGTTCCAGGCAGGCACAGGGGAGGAGGCCCCCAGAGAGCCTTTCCTAGGAGTAGACATTCCCACCTGCCCCCAGAAGCCTCCCCTGCCATCTCGTTGGCCAGAATTAGCCCAGGGTCCTGAAATGCTTGACCTCCTCAGCCCACCCACGATTCATCTCCGGAGGCTGGAGATGATCCTGCCCCTGGCGTCAAGGTGACTCCCAGGGCTTCTGTATAGGCAGAATAACAGTTGCTGGGCAGACACGCTGGCCTGCTGTGGTCAGGACTGGTAGAGTCCACGGCTCTGGGTCAGTATCCTGTCCTCAGGAGGCTGATGCCACGGCAAGGCAGGCATAACAGGAGGTGTTGTCTGGGCTTCTCACTCTGGGATTCTTGGACCCAGCTGGCACCCAAGAAGCCATAGACAAGTCTGACTTACCTTCCTGGAGGGGTAATTTTACTTGACGATGGATAGAGAAAGGAAAAAAAAATTAAAATATTAAAATAAACCTGACTACATTATGGTGCAGAATGCAGAATTTGCAGAGGTTTTCAAGGCAGGACCACTCAACACTAAGCTTCTTAAAGAAGAGAGCCACACCTGTTGGTCACTCTGAAGTAGATGTTCTGTAAAAATTTGTTGAATGAATGAATGATGCAAGCAAAGAACATATCAAACAGAAGTCTTTCAATTAATTTCGTCCTTGGAGTCTGCTTCATCAGGCTGTCCATTTCCAGAGATACAAGTCTCCTTTTCTGCACCTGGAAGTAATTCGGCGTGAATCACTGAATTAACCATCTACCTGGGGGAGCCTGCAGGCGCTTCTGAGATTACAAAGGAGGGAGGCCTAAGGTGGTCTCCCTGTCTCCTGAGGTTGCTCGCATGACCTGTCACACCTGGCCTTCAACAGTAGGACGGGGTCACAGTTCTTTTATACATAGGAATGGAGGTTTTACCTGGGTCCCATATTCAGTAGAGGTGTGGCTGGGCTGGAACCCGGGGTACCCACTTCAGCAGTCACCCTTGGACCGCCTCTTGTCATCTTAGATGAAAGGCTTTGCCATGGTGATCAGCATGTGGAAGGTTTAGGGCTGTGCAGGTGTGAGGGGTGGGGCTGGGCAGGGGGAGGAACAGAGCTGCAAGGCCATGCCACAGAGAGCTCAGCTGATCCTAGGCCAGGGGCCAGACTGCCCCAGGGATAGCCTTGAGGGGGGCACATGCTCTGAACCCTCCCCTGCTGGCTGAAGTGGCCCTCCCTGGCCTCCCCAAGATAGACCTGGAACAGATGTTTCCCTGCCTGGAATCGTCCTCTCTCCTCTCTAACCGACCGAACTCTAGCTGATCCTCCAAGTCCAAGATGGCATGTTATTTCCTGTACCTCTAAAATCCGCTGCCAGAGATAGAGCAAAGTATGGGACAGTGACTGCCACTTGTATTTTAAAAAGAGAGAAAAATAAAGTGTATATCAATGTATGTATATGCATACATGCCTGTAGCTGTACCACTGTGGTGTCTGATCCCGTCAGATCTCAGAAGCTAAGCAGGGCCAGGCCTGGTTAGGACTTGGATGGGAGATCACCTGGGAACACCAGGTGCTATTGGCTTGGGAGAAGGACCCGGCAGCACACTCCCAAAAAACAATCAGCCATTAAAAACTCTATGAATAGCAGAGAAGCAGTAACAATAGTGTTTCACCTGTTGTACGTAGGGTCACTATGAGTTGGATCTGACTCAATGGCACCTAACAACACCAACAACAATATGCATACGTATTTACTTCTGTGTGCATAACACAGGTGTATTTCTGCAGAGATGTATAGGACATGGCAAACAGCAAAGGGAAGGACTTCGGAGGGCTTCCTGTATCCTTTGAATTCTGAATGATGTAATTAATATTTAATAAAATTAAAATAAGTCAAATACTGTTTAGAACCACTAAGGAGTTTGAAAAGGATGCTTTGGTACTTTGGTGGGTGGGACCTCTTCATTACCTCTATAATGAAACACTTCCTGGTGTAATTGTTCATTCAGAGCCTGTCTCCACCCCCACATGGCAAGTGTGCTGAAAGTTGTCTCGGCCACCATGGCCGCTGTGCCTGGCTCACCCTGGCAAGGGCTTGAGAGGTGGCCTGACCAGCCTCAGACCGGCTGCCAGTCTTCTGTGCCCTTTCCTTCACTCCATGCGTGACAACAGCTGTGTTCTTCTCTCTTTTTTGCCTCTTAATGCTCTTCATGATCACTTATGCATCCAGCCCAGAGGCCTTGCATAATACATCTACTTCCAGCGAGTGCAGGGTGGAGAGGCCTTGCATGCATAATGTGCCGGCATCTGCATTCCCCCTGCCCTTCTATAGACCTTTCAGAGAATGTTGGCTGCACTCTGGTTGCCAACTCCATGCCCGGCAAGGGGCCAATCCTGGGCCCAGGGCAGGCCTCCAGCGAGTGGGGAGACAGGCTGTGAACAGTTACTTCATGTGACTGAGTCTGTCAGTGGGCATGGGCAGCTTGTGGGCTAGGCTAGGGAAGATCTCTCCCCCCATGCTCTCCCCACCTTCAGCCCCTGCCTAGGAGACACTTGGGCTGATGTGTGAAGGAAAAGGCACTTACCAGAAGAGAGGAGGTGGAGGGCATCCCAGACAGAGAGCCTTAGTAAGGGACAGTGAGTTTGGGGAAGGTTCTCAGAGAAAAGGCTGAGGACTTTCCACCTAGAAGTGAGGGCTGCCAGCAGGTGCCAGGCCCCCAAGCTGTGGATCTGGTCACAAAGCCACATTCTAGGGATGACCTGGCCCCTCTGACACCCTTCTTCTGTTCTCTCTGAGAAGTCAACCATTTGTCTCCCCTACTCCAGCCACCCCTGTGACCATTTGCTGAATTTGTTCCCAGCCTCAATTTGTTTGGCTCACTTTGTTTCTTTAAATATCTAGCTCTTTGTCAATACTTGTACATTGGAGAATTTTTTTTTTTTATCACAGCACGGATTTCCAGTTTTTGTTGATTGTATGTAGCAACAATCTGGAATCAAGAATGCTGCCCACTCTAGATGGGAAATGGATGCCCTGCAGTTCACTATAGTCCTTAGCAAACTTCTCTGTTCTTCAAGTCCAGTTCCTACCTGACTCATAGCAGTACTGAGCTTATGACTTTGGTGATTCCTAGAGATCAGTTAAATAGCCTTTAAACCAGTTAAATAGCTGTTAAGGAATATGTCTTTCTTGTTCTTGAATGATACTTTTGCTTATTGTAGGATTCTGGGTTGGCCTTAACTTTCTGACAGTATACTGAAGATATCAGCCTATGAACTTTGGCATTGAGAAATCAGCTCCAGTTTCCATGTAGGTTCCTTGAAGGTAGTTTTTCTTCTCTGATTGTTTTTAAGATATGTTATGTTTTTTTGGTATTTTGCAGTCTTGCTATGTCCTGACTATATGTGATTTTTTTTCCTGCTAGGGTTTTTTTGGGCTTCTTGAATCCATGGAGTTTTTAAAATCAATTTTAGAACTATTACAACAATTATTGCTTCAAACAGTGCTTCTGCCACATTATTTTCTTCTGGAATGTAAATTAAACCTTCTAGTTTTATCCTCCACACTTCATAGTATCTCTGTTTACCATTTCTGACCCTCTGTGCTGCCTTCTGGATTATTTCTCTGATTTTGTCTTTCACTTCACTAATTCTCTTTCTACCAATGTCTACTTTTCTGTAAGACCAATATGTTTGAAATTCTAACAATTGTATTTTAATTTCTAGGAGCTCTGTTTGACCCCTTTAAAACATTTCCCTGTTCTTTACTCATATTTGAAATCCTCTCTTTCATTGAGACATAGCAAGCTGATTTTATATTTGATGCCTAATAATTCCAATAGCAGAAGTATTTGAAGGTCTGCTTATGCTACAATTTCCCTAGCTTTTCAGTCATGGTACCTTGTTGTATGTGTATGAATTTTGACTGTGAGCTACTCTTTTGTTGGGTGGGGAGAGGGAATCTTTGGGTCCTGAGATAAAGATGAATTCTTCCAGAGGTGACTTGTGTTTGTTGCTGTTTAACTCTTAGGTTCTCACTTGTCTGCCACCACTTTAAATTGTTTACATAAGGATCTCAAGGCACCAAGGAAAGGTGAATTTGGGCTGCAAATGGGTATGTGGAACACATCAGGGTAATGAATTCTTTAGAGCCACCTTTCCCTCTCTGCTCAGCACCCCAATTCCGGACAGGTCATTTCCTTTCTTTTCTTTTCCTTTCCTTTCCTTTTTTAAGTTCCTGGTTTGTGTAGGGCTTTTCAGTTCATCTTTACAATAATGATGTGATTCTTTGGGGTCCCTGCTCTGGTGGGGCTTTTTACTACTGGACCCCCAAATCTGATGGTGCTAGAGTAGATCCTGGGCCTTTCCTCCTTTCTGAGCCTAGAGAATGTAAAAATGAAAACCAAGCCTGGCCTGGTTCCGTAAATGGCCCATCCTCTTTTAGCATTTGGCTTGTATATTTCTTTTTTTTTTCTTATCAACCTATTTACCTGTTTTAAAAATATTTTCTGATATTTTTAGTTGTTTTCAGCTTTTGGTTAGATCCCATATACCATGTTGTAGGAATCAGAAACCAAGACCATTTAAACAGTGGGCTCTTTGAGAGCAGGGATTTTTTTCTTGCTATGACTTTTGTTGCCTGGTTTTTGTCTGGCACACACATTGAGGCCACATGATAGATCCTCCATAAATGTTAATTGAGGAACCAATGACTCAGTAGAGAGTGAATAATGAGTGGATTAGTTGGTAAAATGGAAGATCATCATATCACAGAAGTCCAAAGAAGCCAAATGACTTCCAGAGCTCTCTCATAGCTGAGAGCAGAGCCAAGGCTGTGTGAATGAGGCTCATTAAGGACAGCCAGGGCCTAGTGCAGAACAAGGAGCCATGAAATCTTTATGAATTACTTGGGGACTGATATTAGCAGCCAACATTTATTGACCTCAGACTTAGATGCTTTTAAAATGCTTTACGTACATTTATACTCACAACAAGCTTGTGAAGTAGATATTGGCATTCTCATTTTACAGATGAGGAAACTGAGGCATAAAAAGCAAGGTCACTTGCCCAAGGTTATTCACCATAGCAGTCTGTTTTGTGTTGCTGCAAGAGAATACCTGTTACTGAGTAATTTATAAAGCAAAGAAGTTTCTGTCTCATAGTTCTGGAGGATGGGAAGTCCAAACGAAGAGGCTGCATCTGTTGGGACCTTCTTGGTGTGTCATAACATGGCAGAGGGCATCACATGCAAATAGCCACTGCCCCTCACACGTATGTGGGAGATTGTCCCTGGCATCCTGCAGTAGCCTCTGAGCCTGCTCTTGTGGGGAAATGTTGCTCTGGGCACCGGCCACTCTGACCCACACCCTGCCTGCAATGAAGGAAGGACAGAGGGACCCACAAAAGGGTAGACCATGTGTCTTCCACCTACTTTCCTGGACCTCTTGGGGCACCTGCAGCTTTTAAGAGACAATTGAAGAGGGAAGGTCTGCCCAGAAAGAGAGCAGAATAAGCCCAGAGTCTGCCACCAGGCTCTAGGAGCAAATTACCCGCCATGGCCCAAGAACAAGGGTACCATGGCAGATGCATGTGGGTACAAAGATGGAGGGGACCACCCCTGGGCAGACCCTTAGCCTGGTGGCAAGGGACCTCTTTGCAGGCCACCCTCAGACCTTCATATACCTGTTTCTGCCTCCTGCCCACCATGGCCACCATTTTTAAAAAATTTGCATATAGTATAATAAGTTTCATTATGGGATTTTCATACAATTACCATGCATACTTTGCACCTTTTTTCTCCCCCTTAACACTCCTATCATGACCTCCAAGACAGGAGGGTGCCACAGACTAGAGGACCAGCAGCTTGTTAGGACTTGGTGTGGAAGGGCTCTGCTGGAAGCCTGCCGTGAGTTTTGGGGAGTTAGGACATGCTCCAGGTGCACCCTGTGTAGGCTGCACAGACTGGCCAGGAGTGGAAGCAAAATCATAGTGTCTTCATCCACAAAGAAAGTGTGTGGCTTCTGGACAGCCCACAATGTGGGGGTGGTGGGGCTGGAGGAAGACCTAGAATCAATGGCCTGGAAGCACTTTCTAGCTCTTGGGCATTGTGCACAAGTTTAGAGTGATATGTTTATGATCCCCAGTGCTTAGGATTTGGCCTGAGTAAAAAGCAGTTCCAACTTGCCTCTCTCTGCCATCCAGCTAGGGAGGCCCAGGTTCCTGAGTCACAAAAGAGAGACATAAGTTCGTAGGGAGGTGGGCAGGCATCATCAGTGGCAGTGAGCTCAGACTCTGCACTCCTGTGTCCCTCCCTCCAAGGCAGAGATTCTGACATGCTCCTTAGACAAGACAAGCTTATGTGTTCGTTCCTTCGTTCATTCATTCACCTGCTCATCCATTTATCCATCTACCCCCGCAGCCATCTACCCATTCATCCACCCACTCATCCATCTACCCACTCATCCACCCACTCATCCATCTACCCATTCATCCACCCCTCCACGCACACATCCGTCCATCCACCCGTCCACCCCTAGAGAACATATGCCTGAAAGAAGAATAGCTGCAAAAGCTCCTGGGCCAATGTTTCTCCAATTCATGAACCACTGGTGTCCTTTGAGATGATCTTGGAAGAAACAGTTACCTGATCAAATAAATCTGGAGAAAACTGAAGCTTCTCTAGCCTTTGTGCAGCTTTGCAGTGCCCATTAATATAATCAAGGCTCTGAGAGGTCCTGCAGGAAAGAAGCTTATTCATATTCTTTTTCTAATGCAATGTTCTCTGTATCTTTTTGACCAAGGAACAGTTTTTCATGGAGTACCCGCTAGCCTCCCAGGGAATTAATGATTCGTGAAATACACTTTGGGAAGCATTCCTTTAAGCACAAAATCTTTTTTTAATTATAATGACTTGCATGGAATATTCATAAGATCTATTATATATGTACCTGCCTTCTTACATAGGGGTGACTCATCACTCAGCCCTTCCTTGGCACATCATTGAACACATCACCCTGAGTCGCATTCTGTGATGATGCATTGTCACTGACAAGAGCCAGGCAAGGGACTGAAGTTATTTTAAGTTCCTATAAGAGAAGTTTTGGTCTTTCCGTTTTGTGGGCAGCAGAAGCTGTTGTTTGTTTGCTTCTTATCTATATCTGTTTGGGATGATAATAAATGGAAAACAACAAAGGACCAGCTTCATTACGATTGTACGTAAAGCAAAAGGAAGCAGGCTCAGAATAAAGACCTGGCATTCTCTTTTTTGTAATCAGCCTGAAATTTTGAGCACATATTTTGTGCCAGGACTTTCAGTTACTCAAAGGCCTTTAGGGCTGATTTTCTGCTTTTATTTTTGAGACAGGGTCTTGCTATGCAGCCGAGGCTGGCCTGGAACTCATGATTCTCCTGCTTCCACCTCCTGAGTGCTGGGGTTACAGGCGTGTGCCGCCATGCCTCACTTTAACTTCCTACTTTTAATCTCTGTCCTGGATAATTTAGAATATGGAGTATGATCGTTGGATATGTGGCATGTTACTAAACTCTCAGCAGAAGGAAAGGCCTTCGCTCATTGGGGCTGCTACTGGATAAGAATGTTGTCTTCAGAGTCAGATGGTCCTGGATTTGAATCCTGGCTCTACCTCTTCCTAGTGTGACTGTGGGCAAGTTGCTAAACCCACCTGAGATTTAGTCTCCTCATTTGAGTATGGGCATCCCTTCTTCACCTGTGTGGAGTACATATTAAATGAGGCTGTCTATGCAGAGTGCTCAATAGAGTACATAGAGCTTGCTATGTACAGTAGGTCCTCAGTAAACTGTGGCAAAGCTGGGTCTAGGGTGAGGCACGTGTCGGGCTCAGGGCACAGACTCAGAAGTTGTGCGGGTAGAGGGCCACACCTGGCAGGGAGCCCCACCTTAAATTCTACATCCTGGGTACCTTGTCTGCCTCACACTAGCAGGATGCTGTCACCCTGTAGTTGTTCTCAGAGACTGAAGGCCTCTGATTAGGGGAGCGGCCCAGCCTCCTGCCTGTAATGGCCTCCCCACCTGAGTGGCAGGGGAGCTCCAGAAGCAAACCTGGGCACAGGTGAGTTAAGGGTGTACCTGGGGAGGGGCGGGACCCGGGAGCCATCAAGTGGAGAGGCCCCAGGTGCTTGCTCACCTGCATGCTCCACAGGCCTGACCTCTCTGTGGAGCCCCACCCCACATCAGAGCCCCGAGTCAGAGCAGGACTTGGGCCAACAGTGCTGGCCCCTTGCTTCCCTGTCAAAACTTTTAAAACCACAAACAGTGGCAAGAGTGGCATTTGCATAAATCTCATTAGAGAAGGTGCAAGTTCCATAAATCTTGTGATAAATTAGTGCAAGATCATTCTCAACGTGATGTATTAATTTTAGGGCAAAATGGATGGTGCTGTGATCATTGTGGGTCATTACAAGTCTCCTCAAGAGGAGGGGTTTCTGGAGGCCCTTTTCTGGCTGCTTCACAGCAGGAGGACAGGCTGGGGCAGGCGTGATCTCACCTGCTCCTGGGCACACCTTTCTTCCTTTCCTCTGGTGTGGAAAGCGGAGAAGCAGCCCAGCAGGGTCTCTGGCTATGGGCTGGGCAGCTGGAGGTGCAGTGGGCCAGGAAATAACAAGGTGAGACCTTAAGGTCCATGTTTCCTAGAGCCAAATTACCCTTGAGAAGAGTGTTAAGTGGCTGGGACCTGGGTGTATGGAAGCTTGAGCCCAGTGGTTCTCAGAAGGGAGGCCCAGGCCCAGCAGCACTAATATAGCTGGGAGCTTGTTAGAGAAGCAGCCAGAAGCTCTGGGAGCTTTGGCTCTGTGCTATAAACCCTTCCTCCTCTCACTCTTCTGCTTGCTGGAGTTTGAGAGCCATGCTCTGACCCGGAGTTTCTTAACTTGGCTGCCTGTTGGAATCATCGGGGGAATCTGCCACAATACCGATGTCCAGGCCCTGCGCTAGACCAGTTAACCAACACAGATTCCTTAGCAAGGGGGGCCCAGACATCCTTATTTTTAGAAGCTCCCCAGGTCATGCTAATATGAAATTACATAGAGATTCAAAGCCAGAAATTAATTTTTTTAATATTGGAATTTGGAAAAATTTGAACACAGCAAGGGTGTATCTGTACATATGTACACATATATGTATCTATGTGTGTATGTATATGTATACATTGGTATTGGGGGGATTGAACCCAGGGCCTCACGCATGCTAGGTAAGTGTTCTACCACTGAGCAGCACCCTGGCCCCTTTTTTATTTTTTATTTTAAGATAGTATCTCACTAAATTATGCAGGCTGCTTCTGGTCTTGAACTCACAGTCCTCCTACTTCTGTCTCCGCAGTCGCTGGGATTATAGGTGGGCTCACTGGGATTATAGGTGTGAGCCACGGTACTTATTGTTTGTTTTCCTTGCCTGTGGTTTGGCCTAAGCAAGGGGCTCCCGATTGTCACTCAGGACCCACACATTTGAGGGTGCAGAGGCTCCTAGGAAGCCATTTCCCTTTCGGCCAAGTGAACGTTCACCTAAGGCACTGACTTGAGCAACCTTGCCTGCCCAGTAGAAGCACCTGGAGATCTGGAACTCTCCAGAGCTGAGGCTGAGCCCCGGACCAATGGATCACACCCTCGGAGCTGCAGGATGCAGGCACAGGCATTGTTTGGAAACTCCAGGTAATTCCAGTGTGCCACCAAGTTTGGGAAGCACTGACCCTCAGGTTGTCCACATCATAGTTTCTCAGATGAGCCCTGAAGCTCAAAGGAACCCAGAAAGTGTATTGACCTGGGTCTCCCCGGCAGCTATTGGAATCCCCTGGGTGCTCTTTCTGTTTGTTAATCTGGGTGCGTGAGCCCCTCTCCTGAGCGTCTCATGTGTTTGGCCTAGGGTACAGCCAGGTGTGGAATCTCACAAGTGCTACAGGTGATCTTCCTGTATAGCCAGGGCTGAGAACCCCCCAGGCAGAATTACCCTCTGTCACATGGGCACATGGGGAATTGATGCCAGGGCAAGTCAGCCTCCAGCAGGGCTCAGCCCTCCCCGTGGGCATTCTCGCCCTCCCCATAGTCACATTCAGGGGACTCTGTGATGGGTTACGTGGGCACGGCCATGCTCCTGAGCCGTGGGGAGTGTGTTGGCGGCTTTGTCCTGGGGCTCAGGGCAGCAGGACGGCACAAGGGTCACCTCCGAGCAGGAAGGAGCCAGCTTGTGCCCCTCAATTTGGATTATCTCTTTGGCAGCCTTTAATGGCCTACAGTGCTCTGTTTATTTTAATGATAATGTCAAGTTCAATTTGCCATCATTTTTCCACATTTCCTTTTGTAAAGTTAATTGAACAGTTCAATGAATTGAAAAGTTTTAGGAGCAGAGAAAGAAATACCTACCCTACTATTATCACTGTTGTTACATCTAGTAACTACTGCTTGGCTCTCTGGCCCTGAGAAAGGACTTCAGCCCCCTGTGGGCCTGGGAGCTGCAGCAAGGACTCCGGAAGGTCAGACAGAACATTTTGGAGCCCCTTTCTTCATGGCCATTTCAAGCTCAGGCTGCTATTTCTGAGCAGGGGAAAAAAAAAAAAATCCAGTGTCCCTTGGACCTTGGCTGCCAGCCCTGTAGTCGCCCATTCCCCAAGTGTCCCAACCTGATTGTGAATCTTGTGGTGGGGTCGGGTCATCCCTGCCCTTCTAGCCTCTAGTACTGAGCACCTGCCAGGCACATCAGATGCCATGGCCAACAGAGCCATAATTCTGCAGACCTGTCAACAAGATGTGACCGTAATGTGATGTAGCAGAAAGAGTGTCATATGGGGAGTCGGGGGACCAATTTGAGTGTCATCTCTGCCACCTGCCAGCTATTTAGCTGAGTGACTTGTCATTGAGCCACCCAGCCCTCTTTTATCCTTTGTGAAAGGAGTTTGTTGGCCTCATCAAGGATATGAGTGTGATGATGGTCTCTGTAATGCCCGTGCATAATCTCAGCTACTCGGCAGGCCGAGGCCAGAGGCAGCCTATGGAACTTGGTGAGATCCTATCTCAAAATAAAAAGGAAAATAAGGGGCTGGGGTGCATCTCAGTAGTGGAGTACTTGCCTAGAATGTTTGAGGCACTGGGTTCAAGCCCCAGCACCTCAAAAAAATAAAAATAAAAATAAAAAATTAAAACCAGGAATGTGAATATGTGACCCATGTATGGCTACCCCAGCCCTCATGTCACATGTCCCAGATGGATCCAGGATTCTTCCTTGCAGAGCTCAGAGGTAGCCCCACCCTCCTATGAGACCATGCCCTGGGGCCCACGTGGGTACATGACCCTCAACCCATTGGCCAAGTTTAGTTTTGGTTCTCCCTAAGGATCACTATGGGCTGGGTTTTAGCTCTGCAGTCTCTGAGGTCCCGAGTTCGATTCTTAGCACCGCAAAAATGGGAGAGGGATGTGGCAACCCACTCCCAAAGCAATCCCGAAACAGTCAGTCATCGAAAACCCTATGAGGGTCACTATGAGTCGGATACCAACTCGACGGCACCTAACAACAACAACAAGGATCACTATGCTTTGGCCACTGAACCCGAGCCCTTGTGATACCCATAGAGAAGGGGAAGCTCAGAGAGGTGAACTTGCCCAGGGTCACACAGTGAGTCATGGACACGAGCTAGAGCAAGCCAGGTTAATTTAACTATGTCTTGCTGATTATCTCTTTCTTAAGGGAGGGAATTCTCTGAGGCAGCCTTGTTCCCAGAGTGTCCCCTATGTCTTTTGAGCCCGTGTCCAATCCCTTAACCCTCTGCTCAAAGACTCTAGGGGTGCTCAGGTGAAGGATAGCAGCACAGTTGCACGTGTGTGCACTGTGCAATCAGACCCACACCCACGCTTGTGCTTCCCCAGGGTGTGTGGGAGGCCAGGGAAAGTGGGCAGCATGATGAAGTATGGGCTGCCCGCCGGAAAGGGGGCTCCAAAACACCAAGGACATCTGACTGTGTGTACATTATCATATTGGCAGTGCCTAGTGTGGGGCTGGGACAGAAGGTGCTCAGGCAGTGTTTGCTGAGTGCATGAATGAACAGAAGGATGAGTGAACATGCGCCAGCTGTGTAACTTAATCTCTCTGTGACTCAAAGGCTTATGTGGGCTTGGAACACACAGATGCCTGCACCTGGGCCTGGGCACCCTCAGCAAATGCTGGATCTTCACTGCCGTGTTGTGCTAGAGGCAGAAGAAGTTCTAGGTTTCTAAGAGTTGGGGCCAGGTCCTTGGAATATTGGGACTCAGTGTCTGGTCTTTCCTCCGGAGCACTGTAATTTAAAAATATGTGTATATATTCCACTCTTTCCTCCTCCCGGCTACCAGAGCCAAGGAGTTGGAATTGCCCTGTTCTATCTAATGTCTCCTCCCCTGGGCTGGCCCAGCCCCATGGCCATCCAGACACCTGTGTGCCCAGGTGAGTCCCTCCTCTGACCATCAGGAGATAAGGGAGCTGCAGAAAGCCGGGAAGGTGCAGGGAGGCCCCCCTCCTCCATCCCTGCCTCAAGGATGCCCCCCTTTAGGCCAGGGTCCAGAGTGACCTGGAGACGTACCCGAGGGCTGGTCACTGACAGGCAAGAAAGAGATTCAGCTGCTGGGTTTTGGAATTGGATGAAAGATTTTGAGAAGCTGGGTGTGTGGCGCACACCTGTAATCCCAGCACTCAGGAGGCCGAGGCAGGAAGATTGCTGTGAGTCTGAGGCCAGCCTCAGCCACAGAGTGAGACTCTCTCTCAAAAAAACAAGCATACAAAAGGTTCAGAAGCAGAGTACGCAGTAATCTCAGTGACTCGGGAGGTGGAGATAGGAGGATCACAAGTTTTGAGGCCAGAGGCAGCCCTCGTACCTTAGCAAGACCCTTTCTCAAGATAAAAAACTAGGGTCTGGGGGTGCAGCTCAGTGGTAGAGCACTTGTAAAGTATGCATGAGGCCCTGGGTTCAGCCCCCTAGTGCAAAACAAAACAAAACAAAACAAAACAAAACCTAAAAAATGCGTGGTTGTCAGAGAAAAGCCATGAGAGCAGTGGAGTCAGACATGGATTTGAATCCTGGCTCTGCTACTTTGTGGCCGTGTGGCCTTGGGTAGGTTACGTGACCACTCTGAGCTTGTTTTCTCACCTGTGTAGCTTGGCTGCTGGCCCCTCTGGGTAGGGCCAGTGTGAGAAATAAGAGACAGAGGGAGTGAGTGGAAATCCCTGAGCACCGTGCCGGGTACAGGTGTGGGTAATGAATGCATGTCTCCTCCACCCAGAATGTGCAAAGTAGCAGGAAGGCATGGGATATGGAGTTGGCCTGTGGATTCTGGAAACAGAGATGGGTCCCTTTACTTGGGTCCAGGGTTTCTCAGGAGTGCAGGTACCTGCCAGGGCGGGTGTCAATGGGGCCACCTGCCTGGCAGGAGAGAGGGCCAGTGTCA
Organism: Pedetes capensis; assembly: GCA_007922755.1. Classification (NCBI taxonomy): domain Eukaryota; kingdom Metazoa; phylum Chordata; class Mammalia; order Rodentia; family Pedetidae; genus Pedetes; species Pedetes capensis. Next base: position 74,046 of record VMDO01000498.1, read on the forward strand.
GACCTCACTCTGCCGCGCTGGCTCCTGCAGGTGAATCGAGGCTGAGCCTAGGACTAAACAACAAAGGCTCCCAGAGGTCAATCCAAGTTCAGAAGCTGGGAGACTCACAGGAAGGAGCCTGAGGAAGGTAGAGAGGGGAGGGAAACCTAAGACGAATGAGGTTATCCCCAGGAATCAAGGCACTTAGCGGGCTGTCTGATCCCAGAGGAGAGACAAATGAGGCTGCAGGCTGCAAGGCCAGCCTGGCTCTGGGGGGCCGTCCTGCCAGCCGGGAAGGCAGGAGCCCCAGCTCTGCAAGAGAAGGCCAGACCAGGAGGAGCGTGGGGTTCCCTCCTGCTGGGGACAGATGGCCCCAGGGGACAGCAGGAGGGCAGGGGCTGTTTCTCAGAACCAACACTCCCCACCCCAACCCACGGCCTTAGAATTGGGGGTGGGGCTGCCCTCTGCATTGCCTTGGCTCAGCCCTATGCAGGCAGCCTTCCCCCAGCCAGGCCCCTCTCTCCTTCTGCAAGGTGAGAGGGGGCCTGGTCTGTCTGGCTTTCCTTTCAGCCACAATTAGTCCCAGTTTCTGAGCTGGCCTATAGACTCCAAACCTGATTTGGTCACTCCTAACTGCCCTGACCCTTACAGGGGCAACTGGCTAGATCCTTGGCCCCTGGATGGGAAAGAACAGTAAATAACATCTAGTGTAAAGTCCTTTCAAGTCACAGATTGTAAGAGGTTTGCTTTTACATGCCTTTTAGGACTGATTACAGTGGTCATATGGAACCCAGTGTTCCCAGGAGTCTGAAGCTAACTATGGATTCAACAAAAAAGGATATTGTGATCAATTAGTAATGTCTGCATGGGCAAGAGCTGGGACTGGCTAGCTCCTTGGCCCCTAGAGGGGATGTAGTTGATGGTGGAGGGGTGGGAAAGAGAAGGGAGATTGCGGAGTGTGTCCCAGAATACCAGCCCCCACCTTCAAGGGATGATGGCCTCTCCTGCTGCACAGGGGTGCAAATGATAGATCTAGGAGCATGGAAGGGAGAGAAGCTCATGGCAGAGCAGGTGTTTGGGATGTGCATTAAGGCCAGCTGGGATCTGAGAGGCAGTGAGAGGAGGAACATCGAGGAGGAACATCGTGGGTGTGGGAGTGTGCCAGGCCATACTATGCTTGAGGGCTGGCAGCAGCTCTGCATGTTCCCCAGGGGGCAGTGGGAATGTGTTTGGCTGGGGCTTGTGTGCCATTGGACATCAGGAAAGAAACTTGGTTTGAATGCTTTGGGAACTAGGGGTGATGTTTTAGCAGGGTGTGGCATAATCAAAGGGATGCTCTAAGATGCTGCTGTGAGCCAGAGCATGCTCTCACCCCTTATTCATTCTGCAGGCCCCTCCTGGTGTTTTGGAACGTTCCTAGATTTCAGCTTTTCCAATTCAGAAAAAAAATAAAAGGCTTGCAGCCTGCTGCTGTCCTGCCTGAACTCTGGCCCTCCCCCTGTCAGGCAGGCAGAGATCCATACCTCTCCAGGAGCAACACAACACACCAATCCCAGCCCTTGCCCCTTGGTGCAAATACCAACAATAATAGTAATAACAGTCATCTTGGCCCAGCGGGGCCTTGAGGAAGCTGTGATTGTCTGCCCCTTGCCTGCAAGGCAGATGTGGCTTACTGCTGAGGGGCTGAGACTATAGTGGAGGACACCTCCCCAGCTCTGCATCTTCTAGGGACCTTTGCAGCCTGCTGAGTAGATCCCCCCACCCATGAAGGTTCTGGTCTCCTGGATGGGATACACTGCTCCAAAATGGGATACTCAGCTACCAGAATTGATAGCATAGCCCTAGGAGAGAATACAAGGCCAATTCCCAGAAAGCCATACTCCTGCCCGTGCCCACCTCTGATTCCACCTGCTTCCAGGGCCACGTGATGCTGCTCTAAGCCTTATTAGGTTTAATTAGCCATGCTTTCTCCTGTCCGTTAGTATATATAATTAAGAATTAACTTGCTCTACTCTCTCTTCTTGCTATGGTTCAGAGATCCACATGGCTTTGGGGGGCCAGCCTCTTCTCTTTTTTTCTCTTTTCTCTTTTTTGATAAATGTTGGTGGGCTACAGGGTAATACAGCATTTGCTTTTTCCATTGTGCAACTATTACATCACTTTTGGTTACACTTTCAACTTACAAAGTTTATGGAAACTTTTGACTAATATATAGTAAAACTCCCATGAATTTTGGGGTTATATTCCCTTATTTTTCCCTTGTGCTTATGAAGTTTCGTCATCTACATTGAGATTATCCTCTCTCTATCCCTTTACAGTGTTTCCCCTCCTCTTCCCACCTTCCACAACCTTCATTTCCCTTTGCTAGTCCCCTCCCTCTTTCTTTTTACTCTGCTTATACTTTCCCTTGTTGTTGTTGTTGTTGTCAGGTGCTGTCAAGTTGGCCTCTAAATCATAGCGACCCTACGTACAACAGGCAAAATACCATTGTCAGTGCTTCTCTGCTATTCATAGGGTTTTCAATGGCGGATTGATTTTGGGGAGTGGGTTACTGGGTCCTCCTCCCAAGCCTACAGTATCTGGTGTTCTGAGGCGGTCTCCCATCCAAGTACTAACCAGGCCCAGCCCTGCTTAACTTCCAAAATCTGACAGGATCAGAAGCCACAGTATGGCTGCAGGTGCTTTCCCTTCTTAGCTAAGTTAAATTATTCATTTTTATATATCTGCTTATGTATAGTCTTCTCTGTTTTTTAAAAAGTAATATTCGTCTCCCATGTATAAGTGAGAACATAGGGTATTTATCTTTTTGAGCCTGTGTTCATTCACTTAAGATGATATTCTCCAGTTCCATCCATTTTGCTGCAAATGGCATTATTTCGTTCTTTTTTTTGTTGCTGAGTAATATTCCATTGTGTATATGTACTGCAATTTTTTATCCATTTTTTATTGATGTGCATATTGTTTGGTTCCATATTCTTGCAATTGTGAAGAGTGCTGCATTGAATATGGAGATGCAAGTGTCTCTGTGGTATGATGACTTTTCTCCCTTTGGGTATATTCCCAGGGTAGTATAGTTGGATTGTATGAGGCCAGCCTCTTCTAACACCTCTGGAAGTTGTCAGGACTTATTCTTTTATTTATTGAGTGACTCTGGGATGCCAGGTGCTGTGTCGGACTTAGTGACATGGCAGGGAGTGACAGGCTACTGCTTCCACAGAGCTTATATGAACGTGCTTGCATGGCAGGCGGGGTGGAGGTAGGCATCACAAGTCACATGAATAAACAAACCATTTCAGAGAGGGAGGTCTGTGAGGGCAGAAACTAGGGGTGGGGACACAGTGACCAACTGCGCATCCATTGTGGCTGGCTGACACAGTACTTGAGGAAGGCTCCCAGAGATGGTGTCTGTTGCCTGTGAGTGACTACTGAGAACGTCAACACACAGTGACCTGGGGGACAGCATTTCCAGCATATGCACACCCAGTGCACAGGCTCTGAACTAGCTATGAATTTGTTCTGATCAGGGGCAGTCAGAAGGCTGTGGGCCCTGAGGTGCATTAGTCCCAGGAGCCTGTAAGATGCAGTAGGGTATATCATCTTTGACTAGATCCCTAGACCTTGGGTATGGTCTGATTTATTTTATTTCAAAAAAATTTTTTTAAAAACTGTTGTAAAACAAGCATAACTTAAAACGTATCATTTTAACCAATTTTAAAGTATAGTTCAGCAGCGTTGACACTGTTGTGTAACCAATCTCCAGAACTCTCTTTATCTTGAAAACTGAAACTGTATCCATTAAACAGTAATTCTCCACTACACCCTCCCCAGTCCCTGGCAACCTCCATTCTACTTTCTGTCTCTATGCCTAGGACTCCTGTTGCTACCTTGTTTTTTTTTTTTTTTTCAGTACTGGCGGTTGAACCCAGGGTCTTGTGCTTGCATGCTCTGCAAGTGCTGGACCACTGAGCTGCACCCCCAGCCCATTTTTTTGAGACAGGGTCTCACTAAATTACGCAGACTGCCTCTGGTCTCGAACTTGTGATCCTCCTGTCTCCGCCTCCCAAACCGCTGGGATTACAGGCGTGAGCCACTGCCCCTGGCCTCTTGCTACCTTGTAAAAGTAAGATCATACAGTATTTTCTTCTTTGTGATTGGCTTCTTTCATTTAACATAGTGTCTTCAAGGTTCATCCACGTTGTAGCATGGACCAGAATTTCTGTTCTTTTTAGGACTGAATAATCCATTGGATGCATGTGCTACATTTTGCTAATCCACCCATCTACAGGTGGACACTTAGGCTGCTTCTGCCTTTTGGCTATAATGAACGCTGCTGTGAACACAGGTATACAGTGATCTTAGTTCTTTAAAAGTTCTTTATATTCTGTTCCCACCCTTAACAGTAAGCCAGGCTGCAGCCTGGGTTGGGCTGGCACAGTGGAGGGGGCTACTCGAGTGGGGAGGCCCTTCCCCAGGACGCTGGGGAGTCCAAGTGCAGAGAATCCTCCAGCTCCACTGATTGAGCCAGGAGTGCTAAGACTGAGCCCCTAAATCATCCTGGGACTGGAGAAGCGTCTCTGCATCTAAAATGTGAGCCATAAACCAGGCTGACTTACAGGCAGTTCTCAGCAGTCCGGTTGTTTATGGCCACCATCCTTTCTGATTGGTGGATGCCTGTACTGCACCTATGGTTAAATATTTGAATATCGTCCTGCTGTAAACTACTAGAGTTCACACACTTGCTCCCTGCCAGACAGCCCAACCAACAGGGCCTGGGATTTCTATAGCAGCGAGTGTTCCCCTGGGGGTTCCAATGCACAGTCTTCAGTGGTATCTTATTTGGGTTTCCCCAGAAGTAGATATTGGGATGAGGACTTAAGAACACATAGTTGACTGGAGAAGGAGATCCTAGGAGACACAGGGAGGGGTGAGGCCATGAGTCAGGGAATGGAAGGAAGCCATAAGGTACATTACCAACTGTCTGTCTGATTTCTGCTGTTATGACAGAACGCCACAGGCTGGGAAATTTATAAAGACCTGGAGTCTATTTAGCTCATGGTTCTGGAGGCTGGGAAGTCCAAGAGCATGGGGCTAGTGAGAGCCTTTCCTCACAGCATGGCAGAGAAAAGGCTGGGCTTGCAGTTCAGTGGTAGGGTGCTTGCCTGACACAAACAAGGCCCTGGATCCACTCCCTAGCACTGTAAGAAAACAGAAAACTTCATGTCTGACATCACATGGCCGAGGGCATCACATGGCAAAACAGAGCAAGAGTGCTAGCTCAGGCCTCTCTCCCTCTTCTTGTAAAGGCACTAATGCCATCATGGGGGCCCTGCCTTCATGACCTCATCCAATCCTGATTATCTCCCATAAGCCACACCTCCAAATACCAAACAACCTATGGAATTTGGAGATTAAAGTTCCCAAGACATGAACTTTCGGAGGATGCGTTCAAACCATAGCATCACCCAAGTTACCACTGTAGGCAGCTGGAGATTAATCCCCTTGGGCAGCCCCAAGAGCCAATATAGAACACATGCCTTGGAGTTTTCCCATGGAACATGAGCAAGCTAGGGCCTTATCTACTACCTCTCACCTTTTTAATTTTTTAATTTTAATTTTTTTTTATTTTCTGAGACAGGATCTCCCTGTGTAGCCCAGGCTGTCCCGGAACTTGCTACATAGACCAGGATGGCCTTGAACGCACATCCACCTTCCTGCCTCAGCCTCCTGAGTACAGGGGTGACAGGCGTGTGCCATCATACCCAGCGTGCCATCTCTCACCTTTATCGGTCATCTTCAAGCAGCCATTTACTGAGTGCTGCCACTGTGAACATTAGCGCCCTGGACCTTCTGGCCTGGCCTTGAGTGAGAGGATGTTGCATAACTTCCCTGGGAAGACATAAAAGAAACATCTACTCTCTCCAAATAGAGAGGGCGCAGACAGACCAGAGAAAGGATGTCATCAAGTTCAGCTTGCTGAACCAATGAGTTTATTGGGGTTACTCCCCACAGCGTGGGTGACCCATGGGCAGCACACCACTGGGAAAGTCCCACCTGAGGAGTCTCCCTGGAAGAGCCCTACCCCCAGGCCATTGTTTGCCTGTTAAATAGTGGTGTTTGGAATCTTAGGGGTAGGATTTTGTGAGGATCTCATGACCCACCCTCTCCCTCTAGGAGAGGATGCCTGTAGGCCCTCTACTGGAGCCCCAGCTATCCACTATGTAGTTAAGACTGTGGACCAAGCTCTCCTATGGGTCACCACACCTGCTGTGTTTCAAGACGGTGATGGTCATGTCCAGTCTGGAAGAAACAGCCACACTACAGAGGAGCTATGTCTGGCTGTTGGGGGTCAGGCTGTTGTGTGTGTGGAAATGGTAGGTGCTGGGAATAGTGGCCAGGGTACCACCAGCCCCCATGGTGCCAGTGTCAGGGACTCCCAATGCCCGTGATTCATTGAGTCTCTCTGTTACTGCTGACAAGAACTTCAGGCCTCGTCCATTGCTGGTGGGAATGCAGAATGGTGCAGCCACTGTGAAAGAACTGGCAATTCCTCAGTAGGTTAAGCGCAGAGTAATCATGCTTCCGTTTTTATGAAATGCCCAGAATGGGCAATTGTAGGGACAGAAAGTGGATTAGTGATGGCCAGGGTCCTTGGGAGGAATAGGGAGTGGCTGCTGGATGGATACAGGGTTTCCTTTGGGGCTGATAAAACTATTGTGGAACTAGACAGTAGTGATGACTGTACATCATTGTGAATGTGCCAAAGGCCACTGAATTGTACACTTTAAATCACTAAAATGGTAAATTTCATGAGTGTGTATTTTGCCATAATTTTTAAAAAGCACCCCAGGTATACCACAGCCTTGAGGTGCAGGGTGCTGTCTGAGTGGGGCATGTGCATTCTGGGATCACACAGCCAGGCATCTTCTCCCCAGTAGCTGCTACTAGATGCGCTAGGCTCTTGTGGAGCCCCACAGACTGGCCTCGTTTCTATAGGACTGATGCAGGTAGAAGTTGTTTGAAGCCTCCTTGGTGGAGAAGCAAGCAAGCCCTGCTTCCTGTAGAAGCCAGAACCGGCCTGAGCTTCTGCAGAGCCACAGAGCAGCACTGGGCGGGGGAGTGTGTGTCCAGCTGGAAAATTGTGGGGCGTCTTGTCTTAAATACAATATTAAATTGGCACCTTTAATTAGTACACTTAGAAAAGGTCACTAGCAATTACCTGGGACACAAAGAAGGCGTGAGCAGGCAAGAGCCCATGAGGAAGCTGAAAAGGACCATTTTGAGCAGCACATAATTGAGGGAAAAATGGATAAAAGTCCAGGAAATTACAGGGTGGGTGACAGCAGCTGATGGCCCCATCCCTTTCCTGTCCAGCACCCCTCCTTGTTGGGAGGACCCACGTGTGGGGCCTGAGAGAGCCATTTAGGATATTGGGGCAAGTCACACGACTTTGGTTGGAGGGCCAATGTGGCCTTCCCAGAATCCTCCTGGCCACCTGCAACTTGAACTCACTTGCTTCCCCTGGGCTGGCCCCTGAAGCAGGTGGGCAGGTGAGGTCTATGGTCTGGGGGCTGCAGGCTGCCAGGATCATTGTACTGTGGACAAGCAGGGCGCTTATGGGCCTCAGCTCCATGTGGGGAACGTGCACAAAACCTGAGAAAGAAGCTCAGTGTTTCCCAAGCTTTGGTAGCCGAGAAGCAATGTGCATTCCTAGAAGTCAAGGGGGAGATGGAAATTCTGTCACAGCTTTAGGTTCCATCTTTAAAAATAAAAGGTACCTTCTTCTCTGAACATATCCCTTGTCATTCTGAATGTCTGCCTTCAGGCAAGTGAGCTTGGGTCATCTGTGACCTTCACATACCCACTCCTTCTCACTTTGATGGGAAAGAGCACCAAGCTAGCAATGAGAGTTATCATCTAACCTGTGCCACTTGCCCAATGCCTTCAGCCTCTCCACTCTAAGAGGGGAAGGCTGGGCTCTGAGTTGCACCAACTCTGTTCCATTATCTCAAACTGTTTCTCCCATGCTCACCCACCCCATCCCAGTGGATGCTGCCCTGTCCTATTCTGCTGTTCTGCTACTTGACATGGAAGATGCTGCTTTCCCTCCCTGAGCCTCAACACCCTAATTTGTAAAATGGGTGGAATAATGATTGCCAACCAGAGCTGCTGGGAAGATTGACTGAGCAAACCTTTGTGAATGGGCTGAGGGTCTGGTATATCTTGAGAGCCCAGTGACTGCTTAGGCTCTTCCTCTCCTGAGTTTCTGGCTTCCAGCTAGGGCCTGATGGGAGCATGGCTATGGAAATTCTAGTGTTCACATGTCCAGTGTACAGATGTACAAGGTGTGGAGACGGAGGTGGATTCAGCCACGAATGCCTGGGCTGTGGCTTCCAGCTCTGCCACTTGGTAAATTATGCCGTCATGCTGTTGTCCTGTGTGTGAATTGGGGAGGATCCTCCTGAGGATGAATTAGAGAGTACAGTGTGTGGAAACAGCTTAGCTCCTGCCTCTGACTAGGGCTCAAAAATGTTAGCAGTTGCTGCCAGATTAGCATTTTCCTGTTAAAAGTGCACTTACTCTGGGCACAGTGGCACATGTTGTAATCCCAGCTGCTCAAGAGGCAGGGGAAGGATAATCAGAGGTTTAAGGCCAGAGGCAGCCTGTATAAGTTAGTGAGACCCTGTCTCAAAATAAATAAAGCAAGAGGCTGGGGGTGCAGCTTAGTAGTATAGCACTTGCCTTGCATGGGCAAGGCCCTGGGTTCAATATCATCCCCCACCCCCCCATCCCCGCCAACTAAATTCTATAAAACAAAACAACAACAAAACCCTACTTACAAAAGCTCATGAGCCTTCTTTTCTAAATAAAATCCCCCAAACTTAGAATCCTTCCTTCCTTCCCTAACTTGACCTTCAGAGCTTTTCGGTAAATATGAGTCAGTATTTGGGGAAGAGACAGTCTCTGTCCCATGTTATGGGGCAAACTGAACCCTTGAAAGATGGAGTTTGCTCCAAGCCATGGAGCATGCCTCTTTCAGCGTCAGAATAAGATGCCAGGTCTTCTCTGCAGAAAGTGACACACTGTATACAAATGCCATTTTGTGTACAACTCCGGAGGATTTAAGGTCTGTCTCAGTCTAGCTGGGGCCTCCTGGTTAGGGCACATGTGCTAGGAAATGTCTCAGTCATGGGAAATTAGGGCAGTGGGCCACCCTCTCTGAAAGCCCTCAGGGAACCTGTGAGCCCCAGGAAAAGATGTTCTGTGCTAGGGCTTCTGAGGTGGGGGTGCAGGGACCAGGCATCCTAATGCCCAGGACAGCATTTGACTAGGACTATATGTCTTGCTGTGGGGTGACATCTGCCTTTCAATCCCCCTCTTGAGGACAGGAGCCATGTTGGCTGAGCCACATCTTCTTAACATCTGCACACTCCAGTGCTCATCCCAAGGCCGGCACCTAGACGGTCTTAAATGAAGGCCCAAAGGTTTTGCAAAATACTCTGAATTCCAAAGCGTGCTTCTATTTGCAAAGGATAGAAATGCAGCTTGACTGGTGTAACCAAAATAAATAAATAAATAAATAAATAAATAAATAAATAAATAAAAAGTGGGGAGAGGTTGTGATTATTGGCTGCTATAGCTGAGAGCCTGCAGCTTTACCACTGTGGCGTATGATCCTGTCAGATCTCAGAAGCTAAACAGGGTCGGGCCTGGTTAGTACTTGGATGAGAGACTGCCTGGGAACACCAGGTGCTGTAGGGTTGGGAGAAGGACCTGGCAGCCCACTCCCAAACAAAAACCAGCCATTGAAAACCTTATGAATAGCAGAGAAGCACTGACAATAGTGTTTCATCTGTTATACGTAGGGTCACTATGAGTCAGACACTGACTCCACGACACCTAACAACAGCATAGGTGAGAAGGCCAGAGGATGGATGCAGTATCATACACAGACAGCTCATATCCTCAGCCCATTAGGAATTGGTCTCTCAAGGCACCAGTTGTCTCTGTTTTCATCCTTGTTGGTGATGTTCTCAGACAGGTTCTTCCTTTGTGGTGCCAATGATGGCTGCCAGCTATGCCAGCTGAGTAACCCCAGTGGAGTAGGAGCTCCTCTTCCCCACAAGTTCCAGCAAAAGCCCCAGAGTTGGCTTTGATTGGCTCATTTGGGTCACATGCTCATCCCTGAACCAATCATTGTGACTAAGGAGATGGAATGCTCAGAATGACTAGGGCTGAGTTACAAGCCTATCTGGGAAAATAAGAATTGAAATGTTGGAGGTCAAGTGAGGAGCCACTTGGAGAAGGAGGTCTGCAAATTAAAATCAGAAAAGCGGCCAGGTGTAGTAGCACACACTTGTAATCCTGGTGATGTGGGAGGCAGAGGCCAGAGGATTGCAAGTTCAAGGCCAGAGGCAGCCTGTGTAATTTAGCAAGATCCTGTTTCAAGAAAAGAATTTTAAAAAAGGGCTGCTTGTAGTGGCACATGCTTATTATCCCAGTGACTCAGGAGGCAGAAGCAGGAGGATCACAGATTCAAGGCCAGAGTCAGCCTGTGTAACTTAGCAAGACTGTGTCTCAAGAAAAAAGAAAAATAAAAGAGAATAAAAAAGGATGCAGCTCGGTGGTAGAGCACATGCAAAAAGTATGTATGAGACCCTGGGTTCAGCCCCCAATACTGCAAATAAATGAATGAATTAATTAATTAATTAAAAATGGGCTAGTGGTGCAGCTCAGTGGTTGAGCATTTGCAAAGTATGTGTGAGACCCTGGGTTCAACCCCCAAGTACTACAATCTATCAATCAATAAGCAAATAAAATAAAATCAGAAAAGCAGGGGCAGGCAGAAGTTAACAGCTATCCACTGAATACCCAGAACATGGTGGACGATGGCTCCTCATGCCAGCCATGTGAGTGGGGAGCCAGAGCCAGAGCCCAAAGACACACAGGGGTCTTGTGATGATTGGTGACCTGCTAGGGTTTGTTGGTTGACTGCTCCCTGCTGGGAGTTCAGCTCCTTGAGCAAGGTGGGAAGGAATGAACCTCACCTCCCTTATTTGTCCTCTGCTCTCTTGCTCGGCTGCTCCAGGTTCCTCTGTGACCCAGTTGCTGGCCCGAGATATGGATAACGACCCCCTGGTGTTCGGAGTGTCTGGGGAGGAGGCCTCCCGCTTCTTTGCCGTGGAGGCTGACACCGGCGTGGTGTGGCTCCGACAGCCACTGGACAGAGAGGTATGACTTGCCCACGCCCCGGCCCCAGCCCTTACCTGGGGGGCAGGAGCAGATGCAGGCCAAGGAGTGGCTGGAGACCCCATTCTGACTCTACAGGGCCATCTTCCTGGCTGAGGGGTACCCCTACCCTGGAATTGTGTTAGAATGGAGTGATTGGGCATATTCAAGCCAGAGGCAACATGGATAAGCAAGAGGGACTATCACCATGGGGTCATCCCTTGTGGAACGGGGCTCTGTAGGGTGTATCAGTATACCCCAACTCCCAACAAACATTTCTGCAAGAGGCATTTTCTAGAGAAGCAGGAGTTAGGGCCCGGCCTTCTTTAGCAAATTATGGAAAGGCTTTGAACACAGCTCCAAGCCTTGCCGTCACTTACATTTCAGAAGGTGGCCACAAAAGTGTCTAGTGACACTTGCTCTGTACTACATAGTGACTTGGAGGCAGAGCCAAGACTAGTGGCAAAGATTCTTGACTCTTCTTCTATTGCTTTGTTGAGGGTGGTTCCAAATTCCATGCTTGCTTCCCTAACCCAAAGGGCAGTGTGAGGTTTCAGGGACTCATTTGAACACCAGTCCCAGACAAGCTCCTGGCCAGTGCTGGAGCCCCTCCAGCCCCACCCAGGGCCCAGGTGCTGGGCCCTCAGCCCCTCAGCTCCCTTCTCTAACTCTGTCCTCCTCCCTCCCTCCCTTTTCTTCCAGACCAAGTCTGAGTTCACAGTGGAGTTCTCCGTCAGCGACCACCAGGGGGTGAGTGTCCCCAGGGGTCCCTGTTGCCCTGGGAGGCAGGTTCCTGGGCTTGGCAAGTCCCCGGGCCTCATGGGTGGGAAGAGGCCAGATGTAGGTGGCAGCCCTAAGCCCCTGCCCTTCTCCTGGCAGGTGATCACCCGGAAGGTGAACATCCAGGTCGGCGATGTGAATGACAACGCACCCACATTCCACAACCAGCCCTACAGTGTGCGCATCCCAGAGGTAGGAGCTGCCGGGGTCACCCTGGGGTCCTGGTCCTGCTGCTCTCTGGACCAGCAAGGCCGAGTGTATGGAGCTCATCCTGGGCACAGACAGCTCCAGCTGTCCGCCTATGCACTCAGGGCAGGTTGGGGAGCACACTGGCACCTCTGAGGATCGGCCCGTCTTGTGGTCAGGAAGCATGGCTGGGCCAGTGGGTGGCTGGAGCCTTGGGCCTCAGGGAGGGCCTGGCCTGGCTGAGCCCCACCTCCAACCAGAGTTAAGGGTGGCACAGGAGTCAGGAGAGGCAGGCCTCTGCCCTGTCTCTTTCATTTGTAGCCCAGTGTGGGCTTTGGGCAGGGTAGGTGGGCAGGCCTCACCCCAGTACTGCCTGCTTTGGCCAAAATCAGGTCCCCACAGGATTTGGGGAGCATGCAGTTCCAGAAAGGGACCTCCCTACCTGTATGCTCTGGCCTTGAGCCCTGGCCCAGGGTCCCCCTGGCGTGTGGTCCGTGTGCTCCGAGAATATTTGCCTGAGTGCTTGCATGTAAAATCAAGACACTGCTGGTTAATTGAGAAGTACAAATTATTGCATTACAAACGGTTTCTTAATAAGCTGGCTCCTGGCTCCTAGTGGCACCAGGGTTCTCGTCGCTTGCTGTCCCCCACTGCAGTGGCTGATGGCAGTCTTGGAGTTGGCAGTTAGCTATGCAAAGCCCCTGATGGTGATAGGAAAGAGCTTCTAACTTCGTGTCCCTCTGGCCTTCCCTTAGAGCTCTGGTATGGGCAACAATAAAAGTTTGGGATGGGAATATGGGAGACAGAATCCTCTGGAAAGGCAGCTTGGCCCCAGGCATCTGAGATCGAACCCTGTTTATGTTACCGGTCATTGGGTCAGGGAATAAAGAGAGTCTTGAGAAAATATCCCACAGGCTTGGTGTGGGAGGGTGACTTGCCCAAGGTCATGCAGCTGTGACTTTGGGCCTCCTGATTCCCAGGGCCAGCTCAGGCTCCCTGGAGAATGGAGAGATCTTGTCTCATGCCCCCCACCCCTAGTTCCTGGCCTTCATTACTCAGCTGTGAGCCAAGGGTCCTATGCTTGTGCCATGTAGAGGGTAGGGGGTTCAAATGCACAGCTGGGACCACACCCAAGATGCCCAGGCCCCTCCATTGCCTGGGCCAGGGCATCAAAAGGCATAGCCAGCGCTCCTAAGCATGGGGGCACAGTGCCCTGCACTCTGGCCACCACACCTGGGGACTGCAGCTTGGCTCCTGGCTCTCGCTCATTTGGAAGTCTCCCTAATTTAATTAAGGGGCTCTACGTGCCAGCCAGCACTCTGGGCCTGGGCTCAGAGACCAAGGGCACAGCCTGGAGTTAATGAGCCCTGGGCCCATTGCTCAGCTGCCGTCCTGGCGGCCACACTGCCCTCTGTCTTCCCTCACAGTGGGCGGCAGGCAGCAGCAGGGGCAAGCGGACAAGTGGGCATGTCCCTCGTCCCCAGCCCCTGGGCTGAGGCCCAGGCTTTCCCTCTCTCCTTCTCCAGAGATAGGGTTGACAGCACCAGCCCTGTGAGAACCCCCGGGGTTCTCCAAAGGCCTGGGCCTCCAAGGAGAGAGCCCTTCCACCATTCCATTTATTTATCAAACATTTGTCCACATCTGGTGTGGGCTTGGCTCTGTGTCGCCATCCTGGAGCGCGGGGGAGGCCACAGGAGTGCAGAATGAGAATCAGGACTTGAGGCTGATGACCCCAAGATGAACCCCTGCCCCGTTCCCAGCTTGCTGGGTCCACTTGGACATGTTACGTAACCTCTCTGGGCCATGGCCTCCCTGTTGCATGAAAGCGAAGGGCAGGTGCGATGAGGTGGCCGGCCAGTCTCCTGCCCACCTGGTGAGGTGAGGTGAGCTGAGAGGGGCAGTCTGCCAAGGACATGCGGTCCCGGGAGGAAGACTCGGGTGTCCAAGCTGGGTTTGCTCATATGTAAACTTCCTCGGGTCACTCAGTGGCCTGATACTCGATGCTTGGCCTGGGGATGCTCAGTTTGGCCAGTGGAGATGTGGTGTCAGTTGGATGGAGGCCTGGCCACTCCTGGCCTGAGGTGATTTGGCCAGGCTGGGCGCTGGCCTCTTGTGGTCACGTGAGCTGGAACTGAGCTGCTTGGCTGCAGCTCCAGCTGGCGAACCAGTGCAGGGCCTACTGGCTCTGGCCCAGAATAGGGGCCAGGGTCCCCTGCTTGCTTTGAGGTCGCCCTGGGCGCTCTAGGCCCCTGCCCTGGAGAAGTGAATTCAGTGGCTGAGGCCCTTGGATGGGAGAAGGGTGAGAATACAAACCAGAGAACTGGGGAGTCAGAGAGACATTGGCAAGGCTGTGGGTGCCAGGGGGCTTCCTGGAGGAGGTGGGCTTCCAGCAGCCCCAGTTGAGGCAGCAGTGGGCAGAGGGACGATGGAGTCAAGAGGTCCAAGTTCTAGTCCTAGCTGTGCTGACTTCCTGAGTGAGACTCAGACCTGTCACTGCCCCTCTGATGGCTTTGGCTCCTGTGGCTGCCCAATAAGGAGTTGGCCAGGCCCCTTGCAGGGCTGAAGCCTGGGATCTGCAGAGGAAACCCAGCAGGTGGCCCTTCTTATCTGGCTGGCTTCAGGTCCCACCTCCATCCCTCCACCCAGCTCTTCTGTGACCCTCTCAGCCACTGCGCCTTGTCCCCTGCCTTCCTAACCTCTACTTCCCCATCCCTGGCTCCTGTGATAATTGGGTCTGTGTGCCTGGAAATTGGGGCTTGGTCTGGAGAGCAGGTGGGAAGGTGGCTGTAACTCGGGTCTGCATAAGGAAGAACTTTCTAATGATGAGACCCCCCCCCAACACACACACAGGCTGCTCCCCTGCCTTCCGGAGTATGTGGAACTCACCACCTGTGGAGTCACACAAGCAGGACAGGAGGGCCTTTTGTTTCCAGAGGCCTCCAACATTGCATGCTGGGAAAGGGATGAACAAGAGGGTCCCCCACGTGTCCTGGTGGAATTTCCCAGGGGACGTTCAGGAGTCATTTTCCCGGCCCCTGCAGCTCAGCCCAGGAACCTGCATTTTAAATGAACCCCTCTGGTGACAGTGAGACCAGCTGGGTTTGGGGAGCCCTGTGAGGTGACTGCCGGAGGGTCTCTGAGAGGTGCTGACCACAGCTCATCTTGGATGGGAACTTTGGCCCAGCCACAGCTGCTTGGAGCCGTGGCCCACGGGGATCCCCATGCTAGGCCATGAAGCCCAGGGGTGGAGGCCCTGCAAGGCCAGGCCCTGCCCCCTGCCACCAGCCCCGGCCCCACTTCCTCCAAGAGCCCAGCCTGACCCTGCTCAGCTCGCTCGGGAGAAGCCAGGCAGGTGTGTGTTTGGGTTTGTTTGTTCTCAGTTCCCTTCTGCCCACCCTTCTCCCCTCACTAAGCTGTTCTCCATGTAATTATCCATTTTATCAGGGTGAAAGGCCCTGCAATTCACTTGTCGAAGCCCTAACGAGGCAGCGTGGATGCTTTCAAGTCCGTAAAGAAAAGGGAAATCCTGCTAGAATTGGCAACTTAATTCACCAAGCCAGCCTCGACAGACCTCATTAAGTCCCCGTGTATTCATTTCAGGCTAATGGCTGTCATGCTGACTGCTGTTTGATTTGCTGTAATAGACTTTTATGGCGTGCCAATTTGCTCAAACGTGTTTGCCTGTGTCTGTGCCCAGCGGTACTGCTCCACTACCTCTGTGAGGGGCGTGTGCCCGCCTCGCTGACCTTCAGGGCTGCCCCCCAACCTGCTTCTGCTGGAGCCACTGCTCAGTCCTCCAACCTGCCTGGGAGATGACCCTGGTACCTGGTGTTTGGGCACAAGTGTGGGTGTGAGGTTCAAAGTCTGTGATGATGCCCAGTGGCTTCTGGGTTAAGGAATCAAGGAGTCCCCTGGAGTCTCAATGATGCTGTGTCCTTGCAGTTCTGATAAGTGCAGCCTCCTCAGCAGTCCTGGTGTTTATCATCCCTGCTCAGCCTACCTGTCCCAGCACATCTTCTGGAGTTACCTTCCGTCTTTATCTGAGTGAATTCTCCCAGAGAGGGCTGATTCTTTGCCTAGGAGTCTGTCTGTCTCTCACACATTGTATTTTTCTAACTAGTAATAAAGTCCAATGCAACTTAACTCTGGCAGTCCTTCAAAGCCCAGATGGGATCCACTAGGCCCTGACTCACAATTTTTTTTTAAATGAACACAAGAAATATTTGTAGAACAGCTACTGAGCAGGGTCCAGACATTGTAAGTCGACTTGGACATACAGGGTCGTGGAAAGGATTTAAGCTTTTCCTAGCTGTGCTACTTCGCATAGGTGATTTGCCCTCTCTGGACCTCAATTTTCTTATCTAGAATATGAACAGTAATTTCTGTCTTGCATGATTGTTGTAATAGTGATAATAACATAGGTAGAAAAGGCCTTGAGCCCAGTTTGTGGCCCAGAGTATATTCAGTAAGATACTGGGGATGAAGACCAAGGTCTTTGTTCTCATGGAAGGTAATTTTACAAAGGGAGAAACAAGTAAGTGGTTGTCTAGCTATAGCACAATGTAATAGATGTCATGGCTTTATGTGTGTGCGCACAACATGAGTGAAGCACTGTAGACTGAACATGGGTGATGTGTATTTGGGCCCTCACAAGGTGAGTAGTTTATTAGAGGAGACTATGATGTCACTGAATATCATTCACTTGCTGGGATCTTTTGGTCTCTTCCCATTTACTGGAATTTCCCAAAGAAGGAGGAGATCTTGCTGAGGAGGGACAGTGACTAGGTGGGTATGTGTCCCTTGCAGGTCTCCAATGTTATTTCATGGAAAGCCAGGCTGGAGGTGGGCCCCTGGGTCCTTGCCCAGGACTCTGTGATGCTCTGTTCCTACCTAGATTCTTGTCAACTATGTTGTAAGGTGAGCAGTTCTGAGGTGGGGACCAGACTATTTGCAGGAAAGGGGTGAACTGTAGGAGTATGGGGCATCTGTGGGAGCAAGGGTCCTGGCCTGGGCCTCAGAGCTGGCTGGGGGTAGGATCAGAGCCAGAGCCCAGGGTCCCATGGAGCCATACCATCTCCCCATGTCACTTAGTGAGGACAGACTAAAGCCACTCGTTCCCTGTACCTCCTACCAGACAAGAGGGTGGAGAAGAGAGGGATATTTGTGGAGACCATTTGTCACTGCAACCCAGTGGCTGGTTTCTATGATAATGATAATGGTAGGTTGTAATCATTAGAGAATTCCCTCAGTGCCCAGCCCTGTGCTGTCCATGTGGGGGTTCATTCTCACTATTCCGGTCCTGGATGTGGACCCTGGAAGAGAGAGGTCAGTGACTTGCTCTCAGGTGATTGAGGGCTTGAGCCGGGAGGGGAAGCCAGCCTTGGCTGGGTGACTTCTGGCAAGTCCTCCTAGAGGTTGGAAATGGTCATACCTGCCTTGCAGACCTTGTCATGGTGACCCCAGCAGGAGAGGGTGCATGTGGGAAGTGCTCAGGGTGGGGCCAGGAAGAACAGGTGCTCAGCAATTAGCTGTGGCTTTTATTGTTGTTGCCTTTTGTCTGTCTGTCCGTAGGGCCATAGGGCCAAGCGAGGAGTGGGCTGGGTCAGCGTGCCCAGCATGGGCTGGGGCCCAGCAAGTGTCACTTGCCTGGATAGACCTCACAGTGGCAGATCCGCACTGTCCCCTCTGCCCATGGGTGGTGGTAAGAACAAAGGCGTGTTTATGGGCAGCCTCTGCCTTTGCAGGCGAGTGGTGTTCCTTCCAGCGGGGGTTCCATCACTGTGCTCAGGCCTGGCTGGAGTGAGAAACGGCAGGCCTGAGGCCCGGCTGGAAGGGGCTCACACATGTCCCACGCCTCATTTCCTCCTGAGACACTGGACGCGGCGCCGCTCCAAGCTGATGCTCTGTGGTGCCTGCTGGTTCCTGGATCTGAGCCACGCCACCCTCTCCATGGTATGTGGGGAGCCCTGGAGTGGTGGCGTGTGAGACCTAGAGCATGTGGAGGTGGACTTTGTGAAGGAGTCCGACTTATTGGCACCCCCGGGGCAGGCAGCAGCACCCCCAGGTGTCCTCCGTGCAGTGCACCTATTCTATGCTGAATGATTTGGAAACTACATCATCTGGTTACAGTGAGAGGTGGGGCGGGACTCCCACTGACTTGTGCCTGCTGCTCCCCCGAGGCGTTGGCTCCACTCACGTGAGTGTCATCTGCCCCACACCAGGGAAGGCAGCCCCGTGACAGGCCGTATTAATTTATACCTCGGGCCTGCAGTGCCCGTGGGCCCCTCTGCATCTATAACCACCGGCCTATTGATCTGGATAAGGGAGGCCAATACATCATCTCGGGGCTCGGGGCTCCTGCTGGCCAGAGTACAGCAGCTCGTTCCCAACACAGGGCAGCCCCGGCGGACGGCTCTGTGCTCTGTGCTGAGTGCCCTGTGGCTCTCTCCCCTTCTCTGATCTCTTCCGTGTGTCAGCAGTGGCATCTACCCAGGACCTCCTTCCTCACCACAGGCAGATGCCACAGCCTGCAGCAGATGGGACAGGGAGCAGTGGGCTTGCAGCGAGGAGGCGACACGCGCCAGCAGCTGGCTGCCCATGCATACGGCCTAGGGGCCTGGGAGGGCACACGCTCCTCGCTCACTTAACTAATCTCATCTGCTCTGTCTGGGGGGTTTTATTACCTTTCTTTCATCCTCACAACAACTCTGTTAGGAGAAGAATTCTTTGCATTTTGTAGATGAGGGAAACTGAGGCCAGGACAAGTTCACTGACTTCTCCGAGTGCCGGCGTCAGATATGTGTGTGTGACCAGAGCTGGCATCTTTAGCCAGGGTCCCGCCTATGACTTCTACAGGGTCCTTTCAACTCTTGCTCATTTTTTCACATCTTTGCCTGTATCTCTGTGTGACTTTGCCATGCCTACTGGTGGTTTGTCACAAGCTGCAGGGACAAGGCCTCGAGGCAGCCAGAGTGCAGGCACAGTCTGCTGCCCCTGGGCCCTGAGCCTCTGATGCCCCCAGAGGAGGGAAGACCCAGCCCCTTACCTTGTGGACAGGTGGTGGGGACCGGTGGAGAGCCTGCTTGGAGCCCACTGCTGGCTCTCTACAGTGAGGGCCACCCCTACTGGCCTCGCCATGCTGCTCGGGACCCGGCCACAGTCATCATGACACCCTTGTGCCCCATAGCTAGCTTGTCACCAGAGGCTGCCGCCACCTTTT
Organism: Pedetes capensis; assembly: GCA_007922755.1. Taxonomy (NCBI): domain Eukaryota; kingdom Metazoa; phylum Chordata; class Mammalia; order Rodentia; family Pedetidae; genus Pedetes; species Pedetes capensis. Next base: position 93,436 of record VMDO01000498.1, read on the forward strand.
CTGTTATTGGATGTGCATGCAGCAATGTTGGTGAAAGGTAGATAGCCCCTGTCAGAGCTGGCCACCATCCTGACCCCCATCTACCAGGAAGGTTCAGCACCTTCCTGCTACTTCCTTTTGCCCAGGAGCAACAAAGCCAGGCCCAGGGAGCTGACTCAGCAGCACACTTCAAGGCTCCTCACGCCCTTCTGCTCAGTGGAGTGAAGTTGAGACCCCACCCCCAGCCCCTCATGACCCCTATAACACCTCCTCCTTCCATGCCTGTGGGGTGTGGCCAGGGCTGGGGGCACCTTTGCCCCCGTCAGCACAGGGAAGGAGGACAGCACAGGCAGAGGAGATAGAGGGAGCCCAGTTGTTGTTCAAGTTGTTTGTTTTAATGCTAATCATATTCTTAATGGCTCAGTTTCCTCACCAGTTCTGGCTGGGAATCTTTGGGCCCATGTAATTCTCTTGCAATGACTGCAAGACCCTCTGCCATGGCTATGAGGGAGGCTGTGGGGAGCCAGCTCGCGGGCACCTGCTGGGCCACCTTTCATTGTGTCCTTACTTGTTCGATAAACTACCCGGAAACGTAAAGTGCCGGCTGCTGCTTGCTGGATGCTCTGCTGCGCTGCCACTCAGTACCACGTGCCAGAGTCCACCTGCTGCCTTTGGGCTCCCTTTCTCTTTAATGCTCTCCTTACCCCCATGGTGGGGCCTCTTGCCTGCACCCTTTCTCCTACAGGCAGTGGAGGACCTGGGTAGGGCAGGCTTAGGGAACAGAAGGTCCAGGGAGTCCCCCGGTGCAGCCAGCAGCTGCCTTAGCCTTTCGATATGGAGAACCTGTGCCTGGCTGTGGCACAAGGTCTAGACCGCTACTGGGGCAGCTTTATAACTGAGCCATGCACACATAAGATACAGTTCTAACTCCAAACTGGGAGGCCTAGGAGCCTCTCTGAGCCTCAGTATCTTCATCTATAAAATAAGAAAACTTGGAGTTGTGAAAGATGGACAGGGGCACAGGTACGAAGCCCCAGGTGCAAGGCTAGCACTTGGCTATCACTCTCATGAAAGTTCCCTGAGAATTCTGCAGAGGTTGCTTGGAAATGCATGGCACTCCATGTATGGGCACCATTGCATGGACCGACGGACTGATATCAGAGGCCAGCAGTTGGAAGCCTACAGTCCAGTGGGAGACCAGAAACATACAGAAAACATGAACTAAAGATATGATAGCCAGGCAGAGTGGCTCACACCTGTAATCCCAGTGACTCTGGAGGCAGAGGCAGGAAGATAGCAAGTTGGAGACCAGAGGCAGCCTGCATAACTTAGCAAGACCCTGTCTCAAAATGAAAATAGTAAAACAACAACACATAAAAAAAAAAAAAAACCCACACTGGAGGGGCAGCTCAGTGGTTCAGCACTTGCAAAGCATGTAAGCACAAGGCCCTGGGTTCAACCCCTCAATACTGGGGGAAAAAAATGACAAGGAAGAAAATGGGGACAGCATCAGGAAGTAACTAGTAATAGGCAGAAGGTTCCTTATGGATTCCATGAAGCCATGAAGTCCAGAGGGATTGTCAGGGTGGCTTAGCCTCACCACATTCTGCAGGCCCTCCGCATCTCCAGAGAACATCAAAGATTTTCCCAAGGTCGCTCATTCTGTGGCAAACCACTGAGGTGGCCAGAGCAGAGTCCCAGGGAAACTATTTCCAGAACCTGTGGAATGGAGCCCATCCTGGGGCCAGAGGCACAACTGCATTCTTAGGGAGCTGAATGTCCAGAGCCTGGCTGGGGGTGGGGGCACCACCACTGGGCTCTGGGAACCCCCTCAGTCTGCAGGTGGGGACTTGAGCTGCCATACATACAGGACGCAGGTACCCCCAGCCTGCCAGAAAGGGATGGACCACCAAGGAAACATCATTCCCCCTGCCCCCTGGGGTGCGGGGGCTTTGTCTCAGCCCTCCATTTATCCTAACAAGTTCAAGTATTGTCAAAACAGTGTGGGGACAGGCCCAGCAGCCCCTGTGACATTGAGACCCACGGCACAATACGCTGTTTTGATGTCTTTGCAGGCAGCCTGACCCACCTTGTTTCCTGCTGGGAGGGGGACATCGAGAGAGAGCTTTTGGTGGATGGAATTATTGTAATTTCTCTGATTCCTTAGCAGCCTTTAATTACTTTACAACTTGGTTGTGCTGGCTAGAAGCCGTGAGGGGCTGGGCTCTCTCTTTATAATAAGCTTAAATGGAAGCCGCCTGTCCGTCTATTAAAAAGCCCGCTCTTCTCTCCAGATGAGATAATGCCGCTGAGATCTTGCCGGGTGTAATCACTAGGTACAATGTAATCGTCCCCGCTCACCGTCTTCATCACCAATCAGCCAGCCCACCTCCCAGGCGCGGGGACTGCAGAAAGCCGGACACCAGGTCACGTCCTTGTCTGGGAGGGCATGGGTTCAGGCTGGTCACCTCTCCCAGCCCTACCCCCGAGACAGGGAGATGGCATGGAGGCTCCCTCTTGCTGGCCCGGTCCCCTGTCTCCTCCCAGTCTGAGCCTGGCTGGCCTCCCACCTTCCATCCGCACTACACCTGGTCACGTCCCTCTGCTGGCCTTTGTTCACGTCCAGCCTCCCCACCCCATCTTCCTTGCACTATTTAGCCAAACCCGAGGCCTCCTCCCTCGGAATGACCCAGTGGGAGAGGCAGCGGGGGCTTGGTCTTCTCTGACGCCCTATGTAGAGGTGAGCAAAGTGTTAGAGAAGTTGGAAGCCTTGCCCCCGGCATTCCTTCTAGAGAGGCCACTGGAATCCTGCCCCAGGCCCCGCCCTCCCACTTCCTGCCACCGGACCCCAAGATGTAAGTCCTTGCTCTTCAGACTGCTTCTAGCTGGTTACATGTGGGGACCCTCTGCCTCCTGCCCTTAGCCTCGATTTCCCTTCTGGGTCTGGGCACCATTCACCAGCTGGCTCGAGCCAGCAGGTAGCCCCTCATGTCGTGGGCACCCATCCACGTACTGCCTGGCAGGGTCTGCTCCATGAGTTAGAGTGAGGGGAACTTTAGCGGGGAGCAGGCACAAGCCCCACCTGTGCTTGGAAACTCAAGTGAGTTGCTCTGTTCACCTAGGGCTCAATTGGTCCCTCTGTTAAATGGGACTGCTTGTCCTGGGCACTCTGTGGTGGGTGCTGTGGCTTGGATGTGGTTAGTGTGTGGTACCCAGAGGTTCTGGTGTTGAAATGTGATCCCATTTTTAGGGATTAAGTTGTAGTTTTTGTTAGGTGCCCTCGAGTTAGGTCTGATGAAATACTTCCGGACACTTCCTTGCCTGCACTGTCTCGGTGCTTCTCTACTATTCATAGGGTTTTGATGGCTGGTGGTTTTCCAGATTGTTTTGGGAGTGGGCTGCCAAGTCGTTCTTCCATGGGAGGTTAAGAGGGGAAATTTAATCCGACTATGGTGTTTCAAAGTGGGGCCTAGGGAGGTGTTTAGTGTTGGGTAAGGTCATCAGGGGGAGCCTCAGGATCCAATCCTCATGGCCACATACGAGCAGGGAGAGAGCGCAGAGGAGATGCATGTGTGCATGCTGTCTCCTTGTGAGGCCCTGCGCAGCCAGGGACTCTGCTAGCAAGGAGCCATCACCAGGAGGTACAGAGAGGACCCTTGACCTTGGACCACAACCATGAACCAAAATAAACCTCTTTTTTTCCTTTTTCTTCTTCTCTTCTCTTCTCCTTTTCTTTTTCCTTTCCTTTCTTTTCCTTTCCTTTTCTTTCCATTCCATTCCTTTCCTTTCCCCTTCTCTCCTTCCTTCCTTCCTTCCTTCCTTCCTTCCTTCCTTCCTTCCCTCCTTCCTTCTTCTTTCTTTAGTACTCACATAGACTTTGCAAGCCCTTGAACACTGGGCTGCACCTCCAGCCCCTTTATTTATTTATTTTTTATCTTGAGGCAGGGTCTCACTAAGTTGCACAGGCTGCCTCTGTCCTTGAACTCACAATCCTGCTGCTTCTGCCTCCTGAGTAGCTAGGATTGCAAGCATGTACCATGGCTCTCAGCTAACCTTTTTTCTTTATAACTTATTCAGCTCCCTCTGAGTTCTTGCCAAACGAGCGCATTTGTGTAACTGAACCCAGGAGGAGAAACAGGCCTCTCCAGTACCTGGGGGCCCCTCATGCCTTCCCCCAAACGTGACCACTGTCCCAGCTTCTAACCCCATTCACTGCTTTTGCCCATCATCATCATCTTGTTCTATGCATTTCACCAGGCTTTCGTTGTGACCTATGCCCCTGGGAAGGGCAGCCACTCCCCAGGGTGGGGAGGAGTACAGTGAAGTTCCACAGATCCAAGTTTGTATCCTGATCTCAGTACTTAACAGCTGTGTGTCTCCGGGGAACCTGGTCCCTCTGGTCTGGTGGGTGCCCACTGAGCAGGTGACACAGGACAATCAGCACAGCATGCTCTGGAGGCTGATCTGTGCAACTGTGTCCTCTGGCTGGGGTCATTTCTGCAGGTGGACGTGGTGTTGGGATAGGAGGCTGATGGAGATAGGAGTGACCAAGAGCTAATCAGAGGCAGTGGAACTTGGGCTAAGAGGAAAGGAAAGGGAAAAAGAGGGGATCCTTTTCTTTCATGCATCTCCCTTGATCCTCAGAGGAGTCCTTCAGGTTGGTAAGAAAGGTAGGCTTGTCCTCATGGTATAACTGAGGAAATGGGCCCAGAGAGGTTAAGTGACTTTTCTGAGGTCACACAGCCAGGCTCAGATCATATTGTCTTTTTTCCTCTAAAGCAAGTCCTTATGCATTTTACCTCCATAACAACCACTTCGGATTTGAGGTCTGCTGTAAGGCTGTGGCCTCCAGAAGAGCCTGCCCTGAGTCTAGACAAAGTAGAAGGGCAAGGATGTTCAGGTAGGGGAAAGATTCTTCCAAGGTGACCTTTATTGTGTTCCAGCACCTTGGGCCTCCATCAAAGCTGCAATTCATATCAGCAACCCAATCTCAGGCCTGCATGAGAAAACACAGAAATCTTTAAAGGCTTCTTAGCAGCTGGAATGGATTTTTTTCCCCCTCCTTTTCTGGTCAGGGCTGGGGCAGGGCAAGGGCAGTGAGAGAAGAAGAATAAATTCTTGTAAAACATTGTCTTTCTCCTCACCTCCCCCAAACCATCCCCATCTCAAACTCAGGGGATACCAAGCCTTAAAATAAAGAATTCCACCTAGCGCAGCCCAAAGATGGGGAGGGAGGCCGTGCATTGGCAGCTACTGGGGCGGAAGGCCCTAAATGGCGTGGAAGTAATGCCTAAAGTGTGCCGGCGATTACAGGCATTTCCACAGCCGCACCCCATTTAACTGTTGCTGTGCAGAAGGGAGGACGACAGGCCAGTGACTGGTATGGAGCAGAGCAGGGCAGGGGCTCATTCCTTCGCCCTTCACCTGTCCACTCTTCCTCCTGACTTGAGCCCTTGTGATGTGCAAGGCCTGTTGCAAAAACCTTTCTGTAGTGCTTTGACGCTGAGGCCAGAATCCCCAAGGCCAGGCCTGGCCCTGGCCACCTCTCCAGCCTCACCTGAACCTACTGTTCTTGCTGTTCTGTTGTCTGACACCTCCACATACTTTCTGGTCCTTGAGGGTACCATGGTACAGGGCCTTTGTACCACCTTTCCAACTTTATGGCACATTCTTCTCCATCACCTTCCTCCTTCCTCACGATCCCTACTTCCCCTGAGCTCACCCATCTCTACTTGATCCTTCTTCCCGGAGCCGAGTAGATTCTTGTGTTCTGGACCTTTGGAGTACCGCAGCTTTGATCGTGCACTGGAATTATTCACTCACATGCAGGACTGCTTGATGGCTGTTGGCACCTTGCATGTGACTGTAAGCTCTGGGAGAGCAGGGGCACTTCCAAGCCGCTATCTTTGCACCATTGACTAAACCCTGGGTCTGGGGCCCAGTGGGGGTGCAGTAATGCTTTGCTGCATGATGAGTCCTTGCCATCAGCCTGTTTCCTTTAAAACAAGGTCCATGCACCATTATCCACGCCTCTGTCCCCAAAGCCCCATGCTGGAGGAGGCTGAATGCCATCAGAGCTCCCTGCATGGTCTCATTGGAGTTCAAAGGCAGCGAAGTGGGGGAACGTCTTACTTATGACTATGGGAGGAGAGGGTGTGAGAGCAGAATAACCACCCCTAAAGACGTTTGTGTCCTAAGGCTTGTAACCTATGACCCCAGTACCTCACATGCCAAAGGGGCTTTGGGGATGTGATGAGGAGCAGGATCTTGAGGTGGGGGACATCCTGGTTTGTCTATCAGGGCCTCAGGGGAGCCTCAGGGCTTTACAAGAGGGAGGAAGTGGGAAGGTCATAGGAGAAGGCTTGACAATGAGGACAGGGAGGGAGGTGGGAGGGAGAGAGGACACAAAGCTGCAAGGCTGACGCTCATTAGAGCTGGAAGAGGGCAGGAGCCAGGCCGGCTGGCGGAGTGCTGGCGAAGGCAGGCAGCAGATTCCTCCCGGAGCCCCCAGGAACACCCCAGCCCCCCACTCAACACACACTCTTATCTCAGCGAGAGACTCATTTTGACTTCTGCCCTCCAGAACTTTAAAGTGGTAAATTTGTGCCACTTTAGGCCACAAAGCATGTGACACTTTAGGGACATGCTATAGGGTGCTCCGAAGGCAGGACAGCCCTCCAAACGCAGGACAGGTGCATTCCCAAGGGTCCCTCCAGCACCTCTAAACTCTGCCTCCCTCGATTCTGGGGACCCTTCAAGCAGAGGACTGGGAACCCCAAAATGGGCTTTGTGGGCATGGGGGTGAGGCTGGCCATTGTTGGCAATGATTATCATGTGGCAGCCATGGGCAAGCGTGGGCAAGGTGTCCAGTGCCAGGAGGGGCCTAAGAAGCTGAAGTAGGGGTGGCGGTGTTGCAGGGCCTGGAGCCAGGGCCATGGGGACCAGTGCAGGGGCTCTGCAAGCCTGAGTGCTATGACCCTCTGCACAAGTGTGGCTTCTTGTCAACAGCCTAGGTACCAGACAGAGAGAGAGCGACACAGAGAGAGGAGGGCTCACCTGGCTGAGCATAGGTGGCTCACTCCCTATGCCCAGCCCCCCCTCATTCATTCATTCACTCATGCATTCAACATTGCCTAGGGTCTGCTGGCTACTGGAGCCACCAAGGGATGAGACACAGTCCCTTGCACCCAGGAGATCCTGGCTGGGCCATTGCTCACCCACAGTGACCCCCTGTGAAACAGGATGGGAGACCCAGGACCTGGGGGCCACCCAAAGCTCGGCTCTCAGTGACTGAAGGGTGGAGCAGGTGCTTCAGCTATCCCAGTAGTAGAGATCCAGGGAGGCTGGGCCCTGCTTCCCTGTCACCCTGTCCTGGCTCACCCGCCCCTTGTCACCCACGATGTGTGCTGCGCACATCTTCCTGCAGGTAGCTGGCCTGCACGAGTGAGCTGCACATGAGCTTAGCAGGCTGGCACCCTTTGCTCCTGTCATCCCTGGGCTGCTGGCCCACAGCAGATGGGCCTGCTCTTCCCAGCCTGGAGCCCAGAGGGAGGGGGCAGGGGCTGATCTGGGTGGGTGACAGGCAGAGGGGCCTCCTTCCCTCTCCCCCCCCTTCCTTCTTTCTTTCCTTCCTCTTTGTGGCCCAGACTGGCCTGGAACTCACAACCCTCCCCCTTCAGCCTCCCGTGTGCAGGAATCACAGATGTGTGCCACCACACCTGACATTTCTTCTTCATCTTTGAGGTTGATGGACACCCCCAAAGAAGGAGAAGGCCCTCCAGAGGGTCCAGAGCCTTTAAGGAGGAAGGCACAGGACACAGGGGCCTCAGGAGGCCTGACAGCAACTCAGATGATAATGCCCTCCCCAGTCTCCTGTCCAGCTACTGTTCATATCACTTATGTGACACCTGGGATGTCCCAGGCCCAAGTTCCAGGATTCATGAAATGATCTGAGATGGGGTCAATAGCATTTCCTAGGACACCTAAGGTCCAGTATTCTTGGGCACTGGAAAGGCCAAATACCAACAATAGCAATAATACCAAGAGTGGAGGCTGCCTTAGCATCTCAGGTGCTTCTCCTATCTGGCCTGGGGCATCAGAATATCTGGCAGCTTTGGGTCACTACAATGAACCTGGAGCAGGCCTTTTATGAGGTTTGTTAGATGGTGTTGAGTAAGATCTGACTCATAGCAATCCTAAAGTACAGCAGAATGAAACACTACCCAACACTGTATCATGTACACAATCTTTTATGTTTGAGCCCATTGTTGCAGCCACTATGTTTCTTCTCATTTTGAGTACTGCCACATCAGCAAATGGGGTCCCAGGGGCTTCACTCCATTCCTGTTTTAAACTTGACTTACTTTGAGAAGGAAACTCTTCCCCAGTTGTCTCTTGAATGCCTTTTAGCCTGGGGGGCTCAATTTTAGGGACTGCATTTGACAGTGCTTCTCTGCTATTCATAGAGTTTTCAATGGCTGATTGTTTTGGGAGTGGACTGTGAGGTCTTTCTCCCTAGTCTGTCTTGATCTGGAAGCTCAGCTGAAACCTGTCCACCATGGGTGGCCCTGCTGGTATCTGAGATACTGGTGGTATAACAAGCCTCATAGCATCATGCAAGCCCCCACAGCATGGCGAGCTAACAGAGAGGTTTATTGAGTTCACTGCATCAGAGGCCCAGAATCCATATGGCACCACCCAGGCTTGTTGAGGACTGACCTTTGACTGTGACCTGGTGGCATGTGGGGCTTGGCAGTGTGGGAATGTGTGTGGAGAGCAAGAGATTACCTGTCGGACCAGGAACAGAGAGAGATGGGGACCCCACAAGCCCTTTTGATGTTCACTGGGGACCCAATGACCTCAGGGCCTCCCATGAGGCCCCACATCCTAAAGGTTCCACCTCCACCCTGGGAACCATGCTGATAGCATATTTATGGGCCTCTGGGGGACATTTGACATCCAAACCACAGCCACAGGTTTTGGAGTGATCCTCATTTTTAGGACAGGGAAGCTGAGGCCCAGAGAGGTTAAGTCAGTTGCTTGGGATTCTCAGAGAATGGCAGAGAGGCCAAAGTGGGGTGGGGTGCTGGGCTCCTCCGGAAGGACATCTGAGTTGGGCCCCAAGTACCCCTGGGCCCTTCCCTCCAGCACAGTGCCAAGGCCTGGGGTCCCAGGCACCCCCTAGAGCCCTGCTGGAAGCACAGTCCGGGAAAGGGCCGCCTGCACTATGCACGCTCGCCTGCGCAGCCTCAGCCGCCCAGCCGCCCTGCCTCCTTCTGTCCTGGTGTCTCCCTCACGGGTCAGTGCCCCCAAGTGCTAAATCATGAGCAAATCGGCCACAGCAGCAGGAGGCCAGGAGGACGCAGGGAGGGGACACTGGCATCAAGGCCATTAGCAGCAAGCTGGCCAGGCAAGCGAGCCACAGCTGATTGGGAGAGTTGCCTGGCTCCGCTTCGGGGGGCTGTTCCGAGCCCTCCACGGTGCGGCATGCCATGAGATGCCGTGGACTGCGTGGCTCTCTGAGGATCTGCTGAGCATGCCCAGTTCATGGCCTGCACACCTGGTTCGCCTCCCACACAAGAACAGTGTTGAGATGGGCGCGCTTTCTCCCCTATATGGGAGCATGCGGAGGGCTTCCTCCTCAAAAGTAGCAGAGAAGCGAGACCAGAGCACCCAGAGTCAGATAGGCCTGGATGGGATTTCTGGCCAGGACCCTGACCCTGATCCTGAGCAAGTAATTTAGCTTCACCGAGCCTCAGTCTTTCTCATCTGTAAAATGAGGATAATCCCAAAGCCTACTTTATAAGGCTATTGCAGTGCACATGAAACACTTAGGAACTGGACTTGCATGATACATAATAAATGTTCCATAAATAGAGAAGGGGCCCGGGAACCCTTACACACAACTTCTGGTACAGAGGGGCCAAGCTAAGGGTATTTCTGCCTGGACTATGGGCTGCAGCACACTTTGCTGTCCGGCAGCAGTGGGTCTTAAAGGGACATCAGAGTGGATGGGACCTTCATCTCACTGGGCATCCATTTGCCTGTCTGTACAGTAGGGTGAATAACTTTGGCTGTGGCTTGCTTCCTGTCAGGGTTGTTATAAGAAGCAATGAGCCAATGACTAGGAAGGGGCAAGTGCCCCAGGGCTTGACCTGCCTGGATAATGCCACAGTGCTAAGCGGGCTCTGGGTGGCACATCTGTCCCCGGGAGGAGAAGGCAGGGCCGGTGTCGAGACATGGAATACTGTCCTGGGCTTTGCTACTCCATGGGCCCTCTTGGGACTTCTGTCTGAGTGTTCACACCCCAGGGAAGGTCATAGGCCAGTCACCTTCCAGCAAGCAGTGAGTGGAGGCAGGCATGTATTGGTAAACTGAGGCCCAAGACCTCAGTGTTCTTGGCTTGGCTGGTGCCTCGGGACAGGTCCTTTTCCATAGTCACCTGGGGGCCCTGGTAGGGGCTGTCAGTGGGCAGGCCGTCCCTTCTGCACGGCTGGCCTTGCAGCCGGCCTGCGGCAGACACGGCTTTTTTGTTTTTGGTTAAAAAGCCTCATTGGAGCGTTATGATATTGGAATGTGAAGGGTAATTGAGCTGAAAGCTATTCTCTTCCTGCGACCGGCACGATAGGAGTGAGTGAGGCTCCCGGGCCTCCGTGCCAGCCTGATGAAAGTTTTGTGTAGAGACGGGGGCTGTTGACAAGAGGTGGAGCCGGCCCCCAGAGCCCTGCCTCCCATCCCTGGGCTCTGGCTGCCCCACAGCATGCTCCCGAGGGACTCTGAGCTGCTGGGACAGGCTTCTGCCCACTGGGGCAGATAGCCAGGGTCCCAGTGGGCTGGGACAGGTGGAGGGTCTCCAGTGACAGGTCTGGGGATTCTCTGGCCTGTGCCACTCCCACCCCACTTCCTGTTCTCATAGGACACAGCGTTGCTCCTGCCCTGTCTGAGGCTCGCTCTCTGCTCTCTCAGTCTCATGTTCCACCTACCTCCACCAGTGTTTGGACAATTCCAGTGTTTCAAAGCCAACTTTCCACGCACATACACATCACCTGGGCACCTTGTCACACTGTAAACCCTGCTCAGCAGGTCCAGGGTGGGGCCCAAAACTCTGCATTTCTTCCAAGCTCCAGGTGATGCCAATGCTACGTGCTTTCCCACCTCACTTTGAGGACCAAGGCTATAGGAATTTTGCACGAAAGCACCTGACCATCCTCCTCTGCAAACCTAAGTTATCAATCCATGCACGGTTGTGCACACCCTCATTCCTCCCCCATCCCACTGCCTACCCACATCTCCTGGCAGAATATGGAAGTCCAAGGAGCCTGGGAATAGAGGAAATCCTGCTCACACTTCCAGACTCAGTTTTTCCCTTTAGCCATTCCCAGCCCCATTGGAGCTGGCAGTCCTTTCCTGCCCCTGCCCTTTCTTGCCCCTGCCCTTTCCTGCCCACAGAGCTGCACTGACAGGATGGGGCCAGGAGGGCTGCTCTCCCTCACCCCTAGGTGCAGGGGTGGAGGGTCCCTGAGACACTGACTCACCTGGCTGAGCCCTCCCCCTCACACGCGCACACGCACACTCACGCACACATGCAGTCTCTCTGCCTGGCCGGTTATTAATTGCCACACAGGCTGAACTGAATGGGTCCCATTAGTATGTGCTCTGACAGCTCCGGGGAGCCAGGCCTGGGCTGGGATGCTGCTGCTTATCTCCGCCAGCCAGGCTGTCCCCACGCAAGACTCCACTGGCACATGACCAGCCCCCCTCGGGGCTTCCTACTGGGTGCCAGGTGTGACAAAAGTAGAGAGGCCCCGCTCTGCCCAGACCCAGCTGAGCTCAGGCCTTCCTTCCTCGCTGGTGCCCCAGGCTGGGTGGGGCCAGAGCCATGGCCACATGATGGGGACAGACTTCTGTAGGCTGCTGTGCCTGCATCTGACCCCTCACCTGGCCAGAGTGCCCCTCCCACTCAGAGTCCTTCTGCCTGAGGCAGTGGGGATGGTCTGTTTATCTTGGTTGACATGTCATGGAGGAGCAGGTGTGTGAGGCTGGGGCCCCAGCTATCTGGCTGGTAACAGAGCCGTCACATCCTCCTCCTCCTTTCCCACAGTCCCCATCTCACACCCCTGAGCAGGGCTGGCATTCCTGGCTGGCTGTGGCCACCAGGAGGGGGCGGGTCCTCATGCTTGCTTCCCATCCCTCTGTCCCTCCAGTGAGCAGGGTAATAGCCACAGCTGATGCTTCTCCAACACGTCTCGTGGGTGTGGAACCGAACACAGCACTTTCTAGGCCCTTTACATTCTTCAGGCACCTGGGAGAAAAGTTCATTCACTCTTCCCACCAGGCAGACAAGGGAGCAGAGGCCCAGAGCCATTAGGTGACTGCCCAGGGTTACATAGCTGGGTAGCACTCCCTAGAATACACATGGCACAACAGTGCCTCTGTTGCAGCACTTTGCTGTGTGATGGGATGCTCTTGGCTCCCTGGGTTTGCCCAAGACAAATTCAGGCATCTCTACATTGTAAGAAGGTTCCTCCTAGCTAGGAACAGTGGGGTGTGCCTATAATCCCAGCTACCCCAGAGGTAGAGCCAAGAGGATCACAAGTTTGAGGTCAGCCTAGGCTGCATGGCGAGACCCTGTCCCCAAAGAAAAGACGCTTCTTCCCATGTCAAGATGGAATATGCTTCCCTCTTGACACCCCATGGGTTTGGGTTTGTGGTGGGATTAGAGTCAGTCTGGAGCCTGCCATGGGTCGAAGTGCCCCTTGGGTCCCTTAGCACCAGTGTTTGACTCTCTGACCTACTACTGGCTTCTAAGGACTTAAAAAGAACAAGGAAACTGGACATGGTGGCACACACCTGTAATCTCAGCAACACAGGAGGCAGGAATAAAAGGATCTCAAGTTGGAAGCCAGAGGCAGCCCACATGAGACCCTGACTCATAAATAAAAAATAAAGACTATGCTGGGGAGGCAGCTCAGTGGCAGAGTACTCACAAAGTATGTGTGAGTACTCTGGGTTCAACCCCCAAGTACCACACACACAAAAAAAAATTAGATCAAGGAGACCCCAGAGTAATCCTTTCTTCCCCAGGATGCCCACAGCTATGCAAACCCTCAGGCTTCATCTCTAGTTTTTTCCAGACAAATCATTGGCCCCTCTCCTCCTCTGAAGTCATAATCCTAGTGTCTCCTGTTCAGGATTCTGAACCTCCATTGTTATGGGCTTCTAGGTGTCATTGGTACCAACACATCTCCAAAATTGCTGCATTTCCTCAATTCTAGAGGCCCATTTCCCCTTCATCTTAAAATATATGAAGTTTGTCTGAGTTGCAGTCTTTGCCTATACTCTGCTCCACCTGGGCTGGCTCTGTGCCCCCAGCCCTATCTTGCCCCAAGAAGCAAAGCCAGCCTGGGTAGATGGGGAGCTGAGAGCAAGGGAGCCTGCAGATAACAACTGCCTTGATCCTCTTTGCTGTGGACAGCACTCACATTTCACACTTCGGGGCAAGGAGGAAGTGCCAACATTTTTCCTCCTATACTTGGCCTGTTTCAGCTCAGCATGGTACCTCCAGGCCAGCCCCTTAGGAACGAAATTTCCCTCATCCCCCAGCTTCTGAGTGTGAGGCTCACAGCAAAGAGGGGAGCTGTAGCATTAAGATTTCCCCACACTCACAAATTTCGTTTTCTAAGGAGTTGAAGAGTTTGGGGTGGACTCCTGTTCAGAAGATCCTTAGTCCCTGGGAAACTCCAAGCGAGCCCCTCCCAGAAGGAGGCATCCCTCCCTCTCAGACACCCCTATATCCACAGCCAAAGGCAGAAGAAGCCATTTGGGATCCAGGAAGGAAGGTCTGCAGTTCCTCCCAGGAACTGAGACTTGGGGGAACTAAAGTCAACTTGAGGCATCAGGACAATTGGAGGGAAGCCAGGCAGCCCCTCATCCATCCACCACAACAGCCTTTCCCAGAAGCCCTCGGGCAAGAAGGCTGTAATTGATGAACTTGTCCCCTTGTTGCTGTCACATGTCTTCAGTTCATTACAGCCCATCTGCCTCTCATGGAGCTGCTCTCCTGCCAGCTCCCACTGCGGCTGTGGGAGAGATAGCCTGCCACCAAGCAGCTGGGCTTGGACACCTGCCATTATCTTGGAGGGCCCAATCAGGATAATGGCAGGCCCTTCTATAGGGGAGCTGAGCGTTAGGACATGGGATGAGGGGAGTGTGTGGTTAACCCAGGGTTAACCCTGAGGCTTCTGGATCTGGAGGCTGGGGCCACAGCCAGGTGCACCCCACCTGTGCAGTCCCAGCAGGGGGCCCTCTTGAGGACTCTGGGGACTGAGGGGAGACTTCAACAAGTAGCCTTTGAGTTCCCAGCCTGGAGCTTTTCTTAGACTAAGGCCTGGTGCTCTTGGACCAAGAAGAATGACTTTGATGGGCAATAAGTATTTTTAAGTGTCCTGATGTGCCCAGTGCACTATTTGGCCCTGTGGCATGTTGTTGTTCCCCTGGTATGCTGGGCTCTCCTGGGTGGGATCCTCGTCTTGTGGCCCATGGCTGGCTGGCACTGTAGGCAAGATGCCACATGGGCTTCGAGCAGCAGGATATTCTCCAAAGTCACATTACCCTGTGATTCTCATCCAGTCTCCACCCTTGCCGGGTGACTTTGAGGTTGGCCTCCCTGCCCACCTCCTAGGTCAGGCATACCCAGCTGCACTTAGCTTGCTGAATTTTATGCATAATAAATTCAACAAATACTGACTCCAGGTATATGGAAGCACACACACAAAACACAGCCCTGCCCCCAGGAACCTGTAGTCATAAGTGAGAGATGAGTGGAAACCCACATAATTGCAAGCCAAGCTGGCTATACCCCCGCCCCCATACACACACACACACACACACACACACACACACACACACACACACACAAATGTCTCTGGGGCTGCAGAGGCCAGGAGGTGCTTGGTTGGATAACCTAAGTGAAACACTTAGGGTGATAAGCCATGTTACAAATACCCTGCACCTAAGGCCAGGCATTTGGACTTTCTTCTCTTGCGCAGTGGAAAGCCGGAAGGCATATGTTGGTAACTAAGCTTTGGGAGGGCTGGGATTTAGCTCAGTTGGTAGAGTGCTGCGCTGCAGTCTCTGAGGTCCCCAGTTCAATTCCCAGCACTGCAAAAATGGGAGAAGGACCTGGCAATCCACTCCCAAGGCAATCCCGAAACAGTCAGCCATTGAAAACCCTGAGGGTCGCTATGAGTTGGATACCGACTCAATGGCACCTAACAACAACAATAAGCTTTGGGAAAGCCTTTCTGCCTGCAGAGAGGATGGAAAGGATGGCAGAATGAGGTGTGCAAATACACAAGTCCTCTCTTAGCCGCAGTTTCACTTTCCACAGCTTCAGTTAGGTGCATTCAGCCTTGATCCAAAAATATTAAATGGAAAATTCCAGAACTAAATGCCTAAGTTTTAAATAGTACACTATACTGAGGAGTATAATGAAATCTAGGGCTGTCCTCCTCCTTCTGGCCTAGGACGTGAATTATCCCTTTGCCCAGGGTGTCCATGCTGTGTATGTTACCTACCTGTTAATCACTTAGTAGCCATCTTGTATATCAGATCAACTGCCATGGTGTCATAGTGCTGACTTCAAGTAACCTTTATTTTGTTTAATTAAGTTCTGCTTTATTGTTATTTATTGCTGTTCATCTCTTCTTTTGACTATTTTATGAATTAAAGTTTATCATAGGTATGCACATATATATATATATATATATATATATATATATATGGTTCAATGCTGTCTGTGTTTTCAAGCATCCACTGGGGGGGTCTGGAGACCTGTCCCCATGGACAGGGCAGGGGATGACTATAAATATTCTCAGCCCTTGCCCCACTCTCACCACTTGTCTAAATCTGTAACTCTCTGGTTTAGAAAAGGTACCTTGTTCCACTTCCTGCTTGCCTGCAGTATTTTTTCCCGAGGTTTCAGAAAGCATTTCCTTTGAGGCTCCCACTGTCCCTGCCTCATTCCCATCCAGGGTCTGAATTTTAACCACTCTATTTTCTTTACCGATTTTATGATAAATAGCCCAGTGTTTTCCAACGCCTTTCCTAAGTGTGTCAGGCTGTCCCTCGAGGCTCTGCTGCGTCCCTTCACTCTGAGATGCCCAATCTCATCCCCACTCTAGGTGCATAACTGTCCCTACCTCCCACTGGCTCCTTCCAAGTGGCCAGCACATTTGCAGCCAACCCCAGATCCATAAGATTTGGGGGCGAGTGTCCATCATCTCAGGCTGAATCTGGGTCGCCCTGGCCCTCACCCAGCCCGCGGAGCAGTCCCCTCAGCTCACCCTGCTCCAGCCTGATTTCTTTGCTTCCCTCTCACTCTCAGGCCTGGGAGTGCCGCTACCCCTAGTGACCGCTGAAGTGCCACTGCACTTCGAGGAAAATGTCCTACCCACTGCTGCCAAGCCCCCAGCCCTAACTTTTGCTGCTGACCTAACCCAAGTTAGCCTTCTGTAGCTGATTCAGAAATGAAACAATTATATTTAAAACTCAGCCTGGTAATTTCTTAAATTCCCTTGTATCCTTCAGGTGTAGAGGAATCCTGCTGGCTAGACAAATCCACACATCTCCATTTCCATCCAAAATCAGCCATTACCACCAGCCATGTGGGAAGCAACAGTTACTCTATGGGGGCCAGAGAAGCTGTCCTGGAATCTTTAGACCCCAGGGATGGCTTAAGGTTCTTTACACTTCTCTGGCATTGCCATCCACAGTTCTGCTCTCAGGATGACTATTGTCACCTGTGTTGGATGCCAAGGGACACAGCCACTGTCCAAAGTCTTGCTTAGTACTAGTGAGTGAGTGAGGCCTGGGATCTCTAGGATTTGCCTGCTGTAAACTCCAAGTCCCTGGGGACCCTGCGCAACTTGGACAGGCAGAGGACAGAGGCCCTTGAGGCCCGCAGACCCCACCCCCACCCTGAGTCCCTCCTGGAGCGTGCCCTCAGGGCGGGCTCCCTCTGCACCAGCCCGTGTCCTCCACAGCTCTTCAGGGAAGTGC
Organism: Pedetes capensis; assembly: GCA_007922755.1. Lineage (NCBI taxonomy): Eukaryota > Metazoa > Chordata > Mammalia > Rodentia > Pedetidae > Pedetes > Pedetes capensis. Next base: position 110,473 of record VMDO01000498.1, read on the forward strand.
GGCTGACTGCCTGCTCCGTGCCTGATCTCTGCCATCCAGACTGCTCATTGCACTTTTTATGGCTCAGAGCTGGAGGTTTATGGAGCGGGAGAAAGACAGTGTGGAACCACAGGAAGGACAGGTTGAAGGGGGTGGGTGGATGGCACTTATAACCTCTGGGCAGGCCCAAAGACACTGTGCAGATCATGGCCCATGTCTTCCTCAGGCCCCCCTTTGCATTCTTGATCAGCTTACTATCTTCTTCTGGTAGCAGGATGAGCTCCGGGCCTCTGACATGGGGCAAAGCCCCACCTCTCCAGGGCTTGCCCCCAGGGCAAGGAGCCTTTGGGACACAGGGCACAGGCACAGGCTTATGCATAGGCTGGGGCTTGGGGCATCTGTAGCCTCCTAGGAGACCCCTGGGCAGGCCTAGGAAGCAGGAGGAGTGCATGGCTGAGGGACAGACACATCCTAATGGGCTCCCACTGCGCAGCCCGGGGGCGGTAGGGGAGAGTCTGACCTCTGAGCTGGTGATGTGTGCTTTCCAGACCCTGTGGCACCCAGGCTAGCTGGAAGCAGACCCCTGATGTGGCTCTCCAGGGCCATGCCCAGGCCCACTCTCCCCTGGGTGCCCTGGATTATTTATCCAGAAAAGTAGCATTGCGACTCTACTTTGTTATCCCCTAGACATGTTGAGCAGGCTGCTCACTTTGTGTGGCATTGAGTTGGGACACAGCGTTAAGTGCCCATGAGTGGAACAGACACTGTCAGCCCAAGACAGCCCAGGAAATCACAGACGACAGGGCACAAGCTCTTGGACTGAGTCCTCACTCTCCATGTGGGGGATCAGCTTCCCAGCTCCATATTGACACATGGAGGGAGCACTCCGTCAGCATCTTGGGGCCCCATCCTCAGGAGCCACCTCCTTACCACTTGAAAGATGGCCTGACATAGGAGTTAGGAGGATGTCATAGGGACAGAGACATGGTTACAGGGGTTTCTCTGTGGGCTGCAGGCTGTGAGTGCTGATGGGAGGTAGAGTGGAGGCAGAGAGGTCTCCCTGAAGGGAGGCTGGGCCTTCAGAAGGCAGGTGGAAGGGTTGTGTTTGATGCGCTGGGAATGGTGAGCCATTGATAGTTTTAGAGTGATGGCATGAGGCAATAAGAGTAGGTAGGAGGAAGACCGTCATGAAAGCAGGAAATGAGCAGGCTGCCCTTGGCTTTTATTTTAGGATTAGGATGGGGCTGGAGACTCACTTTGGGGAGAAGCAGAGTTGGAGACAATGGGTAATGGATCCACCACCCATAATCAATCTGTAGCCCTTCTGTCCCGACTAGACTCAAAAGGGGTCTGTGGGGGTAATGGGGACATGTGATAGGGCAGGGAAAAGGGCTTGAAGCGCAAGGGCCACAGTGAAGCAGCCAGGAGCCTGTGTGGTGGGGGTGGTGGGAGAGACCCATCAGAGCAAAATGGGCCAAAGTGCTTGATAGCCTGGGCTGCGGAGACCACTGACCATGGAGGATGAGAGACATGGCTGTGCTGTGAGGGCCCAAGGGGGTCTTGGCTCAAGGGCAGTAAACGCCTGAAGCCAGAATGAGAGTTAAAACCATTTGGATGTTTGTTTGCACAGCTGCTGTTAGAGACTCCATGTTGCTTTTGATACCATGCAATGGAGGGACCACCCAGCTGCTCCCCACCCTCTACCCCTATCTTTTCATCTTCTGGGTCCAGAGCTAGAGGCCTGGAGGTAGCAGCAAGGGGCAGTTGCCCACCCTTTGGAGCCCACAGCCTTTACTCCCCCGGCAGGAGAACAGCTTGGTTCCCTAATTGAATAATGTGTAGAAAGAATAGGATTTCTCCCAGAACCATCGGTTATGTTTCAGAGCCAAATCATAACGAGAAAGCCATTAGTAGTAACAAACACAGCAGAGAGCCCGGGACATGATCCGTCAGGGGTCTGACGGACGACACAGGATGGAGGGGCACGCATCCCATTTGCATTTTTGTTAGCTAGCAGAATGTCACCAGCAACTCCCCCCCAAAAAAAAAAAGTCAAGATGCAAGCAAGCACATTAATATGAGAGATATTTTCCCTGGTATCATAGATGCCGAGGACAATGCAGCCGGTAATAGCTTTGCCTCTGCCAAGTGGCTCTTTGTCTTTATAGTTCCTTAAAAACTGAGTATTATCAAGGTAATTTTCATATCCCATCCCTTCTCACTTTGCCTGTTCCCAAGGAACCCACTAATGAGCGAACTGTGCGTGTCTTGCCCGGGCTCAGCTTCATCTCTGCGGCCTGCCTGTCCCATCTGTCTGGCTTCTCCATTCCCCAAGCCACCCCAAAAAAGACCCAGTCAAAGGTGTTGCTGACATTTATCCCGCTCCACCCTGGAGCCACACATTGACTGCTTCAGGGACCACAGGAGGAGCTGTGCTGTGTGCGAGCACTGTGTTGCCCGACTTTAGACACCATTTCTTCTCCCCCTGACTCTCAAGATGATAGTGACATTGCTACCTTATGTCACAAATGGAGAAAGTGAGGCAAAGAAACACAATTACCTGTACTTACATGCCCTCAGCCAATTTCCCACCCCTCATGTGGGACCCTTGTACAAAGTGTTGTTGTTAGGTGGTGTTGAGTCGAATCTGACCCATCGTGACCCTAAGTATAGTAGAATGAAACATTACCCGACACTGCCATGCTCACACTCTTTTTATGTTTGAGCCCAATGTTGCAGACACTGTGTTTCTTCTGATTTTGAGTTATGCCACATCAGCAAAAGTAGGTGTCAGGGGATTTATTCTGTTCTTGTCATTAAGGTTGACTCTACTTTGAGGAGGCAACTCTTCCCCACCATTTCTTGAATGCCTTCTAACATGGGGGGCTCATTTTCTGGCACTATATTTGACAGTGATTCTCTGCTGTTCATAAGGCTTTCAATGGCTAATTGTTTCCAGAGTGGGCTGCTGGGTTCTTCTCCTTAGTCTGTCTTAGCCTGGAAGCTCAGCTAAAACCTGTCGGCCGTGGGTGGCCCTGCTGGTATCTGAGTTACGAGTGGCATAGCTTTCAACATCAACAACACGAAAGGCCCCACAACACAGTAAGCTGATGGACATGTGAGGGTTGTACAAAGTAATGTGTGAGGTCATGGCTCCCACAGCCAGCATTGACCACCTTGCCATGTCTGTTTTACAGAGGTGGGAGAAACTGAGGCCCAAAGTCAGGGCCAATGTTAAATAGCGAGGTGGGGATAAAGGCAGGCACGTCAGTGCTCCACCTGCCCCACTCACTCCTGTCAGGTCACCCCGGGTCCTGCTGCCCAGGGAAGGACCACGGAGACAACAATAAATGAGTTCGTTTTCAAACACACTGAAGGTGAACCCGAAACTGTGAACTTCTCACACCTTCCAGCAGATACTAACAACTCACCCCAGGTCTCCCAAGGGGCCTCGACAGGCAGGGAAACTCTGGCAGCCTGGTGCCTGGCTCTTCCCTGGTTTCGAGTGTAACCACCTTCAACCTCCCACAATTCCAGAACCTTGACTTCCAGCAGAGAGACCTTGCTAACCTCCCTGGCCCACCCCTCACTTGACATTTGGAGAAACCAAAGCCAGGACAAGAAAAGTTACGTGTTCTAGGGCACATCACTGGCAGAGCCATTGGCCACCAAGACTATTTTTCCTCCTGCTCTCCTGTCATGTCCAACATGCTCTTGTTCCTTCTGATTTTTTAATTAATCTGATTTTAGCAAAACAGTATACAAGGCAAGCATGTCGGGACTGTCTGAGTCCAAGGCGAATACACTCTGGCAAATGACAGGCAGCTACAAAAACTGCCTTTTCGTGGGTATGGCACGAAATCACTACCTGGGAGTCAGCAGGCCTTGCTGTTTCTGTTTTCTTTTCTTTAAATGAGCACATTTGGGTTCCCAAAGTATACCAGGCACTTTTCCTGCCAAGTTTTACTGAGTCTTCTCCAAAGACTGGCGAGGCTGGCAGGGTGGGAGTTCTTGTCTCTATGCTACAATGAGGAAACTGAGGCAGGCTGGAGGCAGTGACCAGCTGAGTTCTTGCAGTTAGTCAAGGGACAGAATTGGAAATTGGGAGACATGAGAGAGCCCTGGGCTCTCCTCACTTGACTCTGTCCCTGGAAAAATGGTTTGCCTAGCCGGGCGCGGTGGCGCACGCCTGTAATCCCAGAGGCTTGGGAGACGGAGGCAGGAGGATCGCAAGTTCGAGACCAGAGGCAGTCTGTGTAATTTAGTGAGACCCTGTCTCAAATAAACTAAAAAAAAAAAAAAAAAAAAAAATGGGCTGAGGGCGCAGCTCAGTGGTCCAGCACTTGCAGAGCATGCAGGCATGAGGCCCTGGGTTCAACCCCCAGTACTGCAAAAAAAGAAAAAAAAAGAAAAAAGAAAGAAAAATGGTTTGCCTGTTGCCTGATAATCTAGAGAGTGCCCAGTGCCCGCACCCTGCAGTCAGACCTGAGCCCCAGGGAGAATGGTGGGTGGCTGTCCTCATGCTGGGCCCCTGCCTGCCCACCAGTCTGTGGTTCTCTTCTTAGCTCATGGGGCAGGTACGAGGCAGCGCCCTGTGGAGGGAGGGCAAGTCCCTTCATCTGTCCTCCCCACTGCACCCCGGCCAGGAACCCAGAGCAACTTCCTTGGTATATGGTGCCTGGCAGGATGGGCTGCTCACACGGCCAGCCTTCCTGCAGCCTGTCCTGCACACCTTCTGGCTCCTGTGGGCAGGGAATCAACTCCTCAGGGTGAAAACCAGGGGTTCAGCTCGGTGCCAGGAGCCAGCCAGGGGAGGCCACACTCCTGAGCTCCACACACACTCCTTTGCCTGTCTCTCCTCTCTCTCTCTCTCTCTCTCTCTCTCTCTCTCTCTCTCTCTCTCTCTCTCTCATCTTTCTTTCCCTGTTGTGGCTTTGTTTGTTAGACACATGTCAAGCCTGATGAACTAAATGATGCAAAACTGGCGCTCTAACAGCTGCTTTTATCTCGTGTTTCCAAACCCAATTTGTTCCCATGTCTCCTGAGGGCTGCACTACAGAGCCGGCTTCTACCTGGAGCACATGTGGGTCAAGTTCTCTCACCCTCCGCCCTTCCCTTCTCTTCCTCTCTTCCTCGTTCCACCCTCTCTCCGGCTGGGTGCTGGTATTGCTCTCTTTTCTCTCTCTACCTCCTTCTTCTGTTCATCTTTTTCTCTGACTCTGTTAGCCTATCTCTCCATCTCTGTCTCCCGTTTCTTTTTCTCCTTCTCCTTCCCCTGCACAGCCTGTTTTCCCTCTTCCATGCCTTGGGGACAAGCTGTGAGTCGCTTCCTCCCTGTAAATGGAGAAGGGTGGGTGTCCTCGGGTGCCACTGCTGCCAGCAGGAGACAATTGGCCTCAGAACACTTTCTTTGCTGTGGGGTCCTGGTCAGGGCCACAGGCCTCTCCTTCACCAGGACCCCCTGGGGTCTGGAGAGGGCAGCCCAGGGTTTCCTGCTCACAGAGGATGTGCAGCCCTCGCTGGCTCAGATGCTCAGTGGCCAGGGATGGGATCTTCCTCCCGAGGGGTGGGGTGGACCAGAGGGGCCAGGGCTCACTTGTAGACCAGAGTCCACGGCCCTCCTGGGCCTGCATTGTGGAAGGCCCCCTTCCACCCGCCCAGACCAGGAAGTGGCTCTCTGCCTGCACCTCACTTGGCAGTGACCACTTGCCTGGGCTATTTGGAGATCCACAGCAGGGCCTGTGTGGACCAGTTTCCACACTGTGGTCACAGAATGTACTGCCCTCCCCATCTCCAGGGCTCAGAGATGCTGGCCCTTTGGGTGACTGGTGGCAGTGGAGACTGCTCTGTTGCCCCCTGCCAGGGGGCACACATGTGCTTTTGGTGATGAGCCATTATGGTCTCTGCCACCCTGAGAAGTTCCCTACATATTCCCCCAGGAGGTAAGGGGCAGTGATTACCCTCATTCCACCCTTTCCTACCCTTTGGACAGTGAAAGGAGGGGAAAGGCCTGAGGTGGTACTGGGAAGACCCTTTCAGGAGTGAACGTCCTACCTACCTTCTCACCCGTGCTGACCAGGGCCCCAGCGCAGGAATCCCCAGCAGCCCAGCGCCCTGCTAATCCCAAGTTCCCAGATAACTTCCCATCCCCCTCGCTGGACTGGGTGGCAGGCCCCCCGTGGGAGGAGCCAGCCCAGTGTGTCACCACAGACCCCTGGCACTGGAACACGATTTTTCACTTGCCAGCCCAGTGCACGCTTTGGATGGCTGAGTGTCCCTCATGCTCCTGTCACTTTCTATCCCAAGGGTGGCTCTTGAGACCCCAGTTTCCTCTGGAGCAGGACCCACCCAAGCTCATCCCTCGGGTGGTCAGGAAGTGGGTAAGAAGACCCTGCACCTGCCACAGGCTCAGCCTGCGGCCCGGGCGCCAGAGCCCTGCTCCTGAGCACACAATTCTCATGCAGCTGATGGTCCCCTTGGAAAGAGACAGTCATCAGGCGCTTATGGATCTTTCCAGCCCCCTTCTCTCCCTAATAATCCCTCCTCTGGGGTGGTATTGATTCCCAGCCACGGGCTGCCTCTTGGTATGCCAGAGCCCAGGTTGGGGTGGATAAATCGCTGTGCTGTCATTTTCACGCAGCAATTACCCGCTCTGATTCCTCTCCAGTCCCGCACCAGCCACACGGCCACCCGCTTATTGACAACACGCTCAAGCCCAGGCCAGCGGGGAAGGAAGTTGGTAGGAGCAGAAAAAGGCTCTGGGCTAGAGGGCAGGTGGGAGATGGGCCTCTCAGGCCCCAGGCACGGAAAGGGAACCTTTCTACTGCAGACCTTGAGCTCCAGGGGTGTGCAGCTGGGACCCCCCATTATTTTCCCGAGATCCGTTTATGCACATGTGAAGAAGAGCTTTAAGAAGGAGTTTTCTCTCCAGTTCCTCCTGGGGTTTGGAGCCCAGGCCCACCTCACCCTTTTACATCGAGGGGCAGTAAACATTTTCCATAAAGAGCCACATGCTAAGACTTTGAGACTTTGCAGACCATGTGGTCTCCATTGCAGTCATTCAACTTCCTTGTTGTACAAAAGCATCCATAGACAACATGTAGATGAACAAGCCTGGCTGGGTTCCAGTACTGCTTTATACATGCTGAATCAGAATTTTATGTAACTTTCACATCATGATATATTCTTCTTTTGATCTTTTCCCTAAACATTTAAACATGAAAAACCATTCTTAAATGGCAATGTGAACAAAAGCAGGCATGGCCCAGCTTTGGCTCTAGACCATAGCTTGCCAGGCCCTGGCCTTGATCTGTAAAGGGCTGCAAGGGTTTTTGTTCTTTTTATCCTTTCTCTCCCTATTTTCCAGACTAGAAAACTGAGGCTCTGAGAGGAATTACCTCCGTCACACACAGGCAGAAGGGATGTTATATCTAGGGTTCTCTCTGAATGTGAAGCCCCTCTGGGGAGCTTTTGAGTAGTCACTTGGAGATAGGAGGCATAGCTTAGTGGTTATAGCCAGGGATTGGGGCCCAAAGGCCTGGGGCTGGATCCCAGGTCCACCAGCTCCATGTGGCTTTGGTAGGTTATTGCATTTCTTCAGAGCCTCCGTTTCCTCATATGGGAAAATGAGGAAAAGTGGGATAGAGGATGAAGTAATTGGTCGGGATCTTCCACCTCTAGGTATCAGGATTTGTCTGTGACTGTGATTTTTAGCCTTTGAACTTATGTCCTCAGGGTCTTTATTTTCACTGTTGTTGTTGTGCTCAGGATTGAACCCAGGGCCTCACAAGAGCGAGGCACACACTCTGCCACTGAACTGTATCCCCAGCCCGCCTTCAGGGTCTTCATGGGCTTGGTGGGCCTTAGTCCTAAGGGCCCCCCTCCTATAGTAGGACTCAGGGCTTCTGAGCCTGCCCTGCTGGTGTCAGCACTGCGGGGACCCCTCTACCTGCAGGTCTTATCCCTGAAGCAGCTTTGCTCTGGGTTTTGCAGGAGGCTGAGCTCAGTGGCACCCATCTGGGCAGAAGGCCGAGAAGATAAGGGCCAGCCCAGACCTGGCCACTGACACCTGGCGTGAAATTGAAAAGCACTAGACTTCTGCCTCCACAGCCCAGTGCCCCAAGTGAGAGGCTGGGAATGGTGAATGAAGCTGAGCCACGGCGGCTGGCAGCCGGGCCAGGCTCCAAGCTGCCACACTTCAGCTCCCTAGCCTCCTCCAAGGAGAGGCGTGGGCAGAGTGGGTTTTGTAAGCTTGACTTCTTTAAGAATGCCAGTGGCTCTGAGCAGGCAGCCCTTGCCAGAGTGGTACAGAGGGACATCCACTGGCCTGGCAGCCCTTTGACCTTTCAGTGGGTAAGCCATAGGAAAGGGAGGTGGACGTGAGTCTGCAGACACAGCCCATCTAAGGCCAGGGTTGCAGGAGAGCGCTAGGTTCATTCCAGTGCTAGGGTTGTGAGTCTAGATCGTTCCCAGACGGCATGGTCTACAGATGAGGAAATGCTACTCCAGCGCCCCTTCTGCAGGGGAAGGCACAGACTGAGAGAGCTAATCCCCTGGCCCCAGGTGTACAAGGAGCCGGGCATGATCTACAGCTTGTCCCCTCCAGGCCTCCTGCCCCTGAGGATCTCGGTCACCCAGGCAGCCTGGAAGAAACATCACTGTCCCACAGACTTGAGAGTGGAGCCCTCCTTCCTCTCACTGTGGAGCACCCCAAGGACAAGGTGTAATGCTGGCAATGACCTCTCCCGAGTCCAGCCCCCTGGGGAGGGCATGGGCCAGCTACAGGCTCCTCAGGGCCCATATGCAGCTGTCCATGCCGGTTACTGTATGCCAGGTGGTTTCCTGGACCAACACTTGGTTTCACAAGTCAGCAAACAGGGAGGAAGTCAGTGGTCTTGCCTTTAATCAGTAGCCTGAAATATACAAGTCCTTGTACTTCTCCTGGCCACTCTGGCAAGGAAAACATTTCTCTTCCCAGTAGACAGATGACAAAATAGAGGCCCACAAGAGTACTTTGACTACTCACAGGTGTTCAGGGCCCAGGGTGCAGGGAACCACCCAACACCCCACAATCAGCCCGACCCCACGTGGGACCAGGTTGAGGGCATTCTCAGGGCTGCTGGTTACTGCTGCTTCCAAGTCCCTTGGTTCTTCCAAAGTGGCTGAGTGCTGGAGGCCATAGTGAAGAAAAGCAGGTGGGTATTTGGGACCATGGGAGGGCAGCGCAACTGACTTGTGAAACAAAACCGAGGAAGGAGAAAAAAGAGTGAAGAAACCAACTGGAGGTGTGAGCAGGCTTCCCATCCTTCACCCAGCTGCTGTTGGAAAGGCCCAGTCTCGCCCTGGTGGCTGGGTGGGGTAGGAGGAAGAGACAGTCTCAGCTTTTAATCAAAGTTACATTAGATGAAGCTTTTATTAGTCACCTGGCTTTATTATAGCTATTTTTACCCAGAGGTTTGAAGTTAATTTTCCTGGTTTTTACTGAACTCTGGGCTGAGCAAGTTGCCTGAGACATGAGCAAGGTAGATGAGAGGGGAGGAAAAAAGGAGGTAGGGGGAGAAATCACATCGAATGAACTCACCCCCTCCAGTGGACTGAAAGAGTGGATGGAAAACAACTTTAATAACAGAGGAAGGTTTCAGGGGTGGGAGCCGGCCGGTGAAATCAGGCCTAATCAGCCCTAACAGGAAGGGTTCCAATCACCCCCAACCCCTGGGGGGAGGCCAAGTGGAAGAGGAGGCTCGGAAGCTCTGGACAGGCAGGCGGGCGGGCAATCAGGGCCTGGAGCAGAGCTTGCCCACGCCCACCTCTCCTCTGCTGCTTTTAGGTACAGGCCGGGGAGTGGAGGTGCTGGTGGAGAGGTCAACTTGCTAGGGATGGAATAGAGGGGAGGAGTGTCATGCCCACCGAAGCCTAGGGGCATCACCCTGGGATGCACAGCACCCCCATAGCCAGGCGTGAGTAAGGTTGTGGGTGAGTCACACCAGGATAAGAACGTTGGCCACAGCTGCCTGGGGTACGGAGATAGGCCTCTTCTTCTAACTCTCTCCACCTTCAAAGGAGTCCTACGGCTTTCACTTGACTTCGCAGCCCGCCAGGAGCCCCTTGTTGATGTTTCAATTCCCTCACAGCCAGGGAGTCATTTTACGGCTAGATTTAGATGTAGGGGCGGCCTGTGGCTCAGGACTAGTATCTATTCATGGCCCCTGCCGTGTGACCTGGGCTTAGCCTGGGGCCAGGATTGGGGTCTGGACTGTCCCTTCTGGCTACACCAGTGGAGGAGAAAAGCCATGTGCACCCTGTCCGTTGCTCCTGAAGGAGAAATTTGTGCCCACGGAGCATCTGTGAGGCCAGAAGCAGCAGGTGTGGTACTTGAAAGACAGCACTTCTCCCTCAGCCTCTCCTGGTGGTTGATGGTTTAATCTCTTTAGTTCCTGCTACAGGGGGAAAGAAGCTGTGGAGAGAGGTGGGCTGAGACAGGCTACAGGGGAGGGGTTGATGGAGCTGCTGTCTGACCTGACTGGGAGGTCAGGGCCTTCAGAGAAACCCATTAGGAAGTCCTTATCTGCCCTTGTGGTTCATTAAAAGCCACCTTCAGCTTTCTCAGGGCTGGCTTTAGCTCAGCTGGTGACAGTGCTGCTCTGTGCTCTCTGAGGCCCTGGGTTCAATCCCTAGCACCCCAAAACTTGGAGAAGGACATGGCAGCCCACTCCCAAAGCAATCCTGAAACAATTGGCCATCGAAAACCCTGTGAATAACAGAGAAGCACTGACAGTGCCAGGCGTGGTACAGTGTTAGGGAGTGTTTCATTCTGTTGTACAGAGTCGGTGGGAGTTGGACCCAACTCGATGGCACCTACCAACAAACAATCAGCTTTCTCAGGTTGTCTTTGGTTGTCCAGCTGTCCACATCAAGTACCTGTTGTGTCCTCAAATGGGACCACAGTTGGCAGATGGTTTTTTGCTCTATAGCGGATCCCATGCTAACCCCCAGAGTCTGTTGTACTTTGGGCCTGTTGAGCTTTTGGTACCACATGCCACCTTCTACTTTGCTCCTTCCTGTTCATTCATTCATCCATTCATGAATCAGTTCTTGAGGGCCTGCTGGATATCACACGCTGTCCTCAGAGCTGAACGAAGCCGAAAGAATGCTGCTGTTGACAGCTTTCATCTGGTAAGGGAGATTTGCAAACCTCCACAGAAATCTCTGTGCTGGCGCCCAGGGCTGTGGGGAAAGATCAACAGGCAGGGCTAGAGCTGGCCTTGCCGACAGAGTCGGTCTCTCAGAACACTTGAGCAGAGACATTGATGGAGAGAAACCCGTACTATCTTGCGGTAGCAGCTCTGCATGCAGAGGCAAAGTGGCTGCAAAGATCACCCTGTGTCCCAAGTAACAGTCAATGCCAGGAGGGCCTCTGAGGTGGTTTGGATCCTAGGGAAGTACCCGGTCAGTCCTGGATAAGGTGAAAAGCAGAGGGCTTGGGAGTCTTGTGTAGCTGGGGTGTTTAAATTTACTTGTCCAAGGACTTTTTTTTTTTTTTGCTTTATTATATATTTTTAAATGTCACATAGTAGTTATATGTTTATGGGGTTGTGGTGGTTGTTAGGTGCCATTGAGTCAGTGTCCAACTCATAACCACCCTATGTACAACAGGCAAAACACTATTGTGCTTCTTTGCTATTCATAGGCTTTTCAATGGCTGATTGTCTATGGAGTAGGTTGCCTACTGCACCTGGTGTTCCCAGGCAGTCTCCCATCCAAGTACTAAGTCCACCCCTGCTTAGCCTCCAATATGGGATCAGATGCCACAGTGGTATGGCTGCAGTTTATGGGGTACAATGGAGTATTTCAATACACATGTACAATGTGTAATGATTGGGTCAGGGTCATGACACAGCCAGAGCCTACCTGAGGACTTCTAGTCCTGCAACCTCATTTCCCCTCTGATCTGATGGCCACAGTGCCCTGACGCAGGGTGGGGAAATCCACCTACCATCTTCCACACTGTATCCCCTGATGGCTTATTTCAGAGTCCCTCCTCCTCTCCTCATTGCTGGCCATGGCCTTCTGACCAATACCCCTTCTCCATGTTTATTTCCACCCATTGCCCCTCTACCCCAGGGCCCTCCCACTCTACCTTCAGAGCCTGTGGGGCCATGAGTAGAAGCAAGAGGCATTTTGTTCATGCAGTAATATGTCTGGAATAGCTGCTACGTGCCAGGCAAGGAGATGCAGTGGTCCTGGGGTGCTGTAGGGAGCTAGCAGCCATGGAATGTTAATGTCATGCAAGCACTTTCAATGCAGTGTGATAAGTGCTGCATGGTGGCAGTGCAGGGTTGGGGCTCTGGGGCCCACAGAAGGGGAACCCGACTCAGGTTCAGGGAATTAGAGGATTCCAGCTACCTGGAGGAGGTTATAACCCAGTAAAGACTGGAACAGGCATAGGCATTTTCCCATGTGTCCCCTGCACCGAGGACACTGCTTGATGCATATCAGGCACTCAGTGATTGAATGACTGAATGAATGAGTAAATGAGGGAGAGTGTTCCAGGCAGAAAGAGTAGCATGAGCAAAGACCAGCAGGTACCAGACCCACGTGGCAGATGAGCTGAGAGCTAGAATTCAGGTTTGGCATCCAGATCAGTCTTCATGACTCAGGGGAGGGCCACACCTGTCACTGCTGCCTTCAGACTTGCTAGACAGCATGCCCTACAAGAGCAGGTACCTGTGTCCCTCTGCTGCCCAACAGGGTCTAGAACATAGTAGCTGCCCAGTAAATATTTATGGAGTGGATGAAAAGGAGGAACTTCAGAGTTCGTATTTCCCAAGTGCACTAGATGGTAAAATGAGGAGATGGTCAAGAAACATTGCTGAGGATGTCATTCATTCAAAAAAGGGATTTTTCCATACCAGACTAACCCCAGGCACCATGCCAGGCCCTGGGGACCCAACAGTGAATAGAACCATCCATGGCCCCGACTTAGTCCAGTGCGAGAGACAAACAGTAATCAAGGAGTCATGTAATTGCAAAGTGAGATCAGAGCCCCATGGAAAAGCCCAGGGTCTCTGAGCAGAAGTGTCAAGGGCCTGACATAGATTGGGGGTCAGACAAGGTTCTGGAGGAAACAGGACTAAGCTGGGCCATGAAGCCCAAGTAGGCATCAATCGGGGGTAAAGGTGAGGGTGGGCACAAGGCCCCAGGACATGTGAGGAGGGCAGGATGGAAGGTGGCCAGGGTGTCCGGAGAGAGGGGTCAGAAGGGGAGTGAAGGAGAGAAGCCATGAATCTGGTAGGCCAGGCCATAGCAGAAGTTGTCTGACAGTGACTCTCAGGCCAGAAGGAGGCCACAGAGGAGTTGCTTGAGGATGTGGGCAGGGTGGTGGCGTGTTTCACACGGTTAATACCAGCTGCTGGGAGTGTGGCAGGGGCCTGCAATGGCCTAGCCATGCTCTGAGTCTATCCTCATGGCCTTGTGCTGGAGGCTTGCTGTGCTGGAGGCTTGGTCCACGGTGTGGCAATGCTGAGGTGGTAGAATCCTTAAGAAGTGGGGCCTGGCAAGAGGTAATTAGGTCATAAGGATGCCACCCTTATAAGGGATTAATGGTGGTCTCGTGGAGTGAGTTCTCAAAAGAGTGGCTGTCGTAAAGTGAGTCTGCCCCACCTATGTGGCCTCTTCTGTGCTGTGCAGTTTCCCTTCTACTTGTCCACCATGTTGCAGTACAACCAAGGGGGCCCCACCTTGGACTTTCAGCCTCTACAGTATGAGCTAAATAAATCTCTTTTCTTAGTAGAGTACCTAGTCTCAGGTATTTTGTTATAGCAACTGAGACCAGGCTAAAACAGGGAGAGAGGAAATGGCAGCCTCATAAAGAGGCCACTGCTGTGATCTGGACAAGAAATGATGGTGGGTGGGGAGGGGGTAGAGCAGACCAATATTTGGAAGGGGAGACCAAACTCTGATCTCCAGCTTAGTGATCCAATGCAGAGGGACCATCTTGCTATCCACAGAGCCAGGGATAAAGTTTCTAGGTCATATTTAGAGTTTGTTCTCTGGTATGTCGAGTCTAATGCATCGTTGAGATGTTTATGCATAGCTAACAAGTGGGCAGCAGCTTGTTTGGGCATTGGGGACCTCCATGAAGGTAGGGGTCCCTCAGAAACCATGATCGGGGCTGAGGAGCCCTTCAACCGGCTTGCCTTTTGCCTACAGGAGCAGAAGAGAGGCCCAGCGGCTGGGGTCTGTATAGCTCCCCAGCCTGCCCCGAGCCTGTCAGCTGCGTGGTGATGGAGTGCACTTCTCTGCACAGTAATAGATTTAGGCTCAGCAGTAAGCTCTAAGTGCTTTTTGCCCTGACGTTTGAAAATGCGTGGGGGAGGGAGCCCAGGGGACAGGGAGCCACAGCCTGCTGGGGCCTGCTGTGTGCCTGAATAAATACGCATTTACCCGACAGCCCCGTGCGCTGCACATCACACGCTGTCACCAGGCAGCTTGGGGATGGAGGTTAGAGGGCAGAGAGCGGACAGAGTGTCCTTGTGTTTGGGGGTGGGGTGATGGTGGCCTGTGGCTTGGTGCTCTAAAGCCAGTGGCCTCAAAGGACAGGAATGTGGTCCAGGTGGGATGGGCAGAGCCTGACTGCTTCTTCCCCCTGAATATGTCCTTTTTGTCTTCCCTCATTTAACAAAGATCCTGGTCCGATACAACTCTCTTCCAAGTAGAGAGTTCTAGGGAACGGTGGGGGAGGCCTGGGATTGGCACTGTGGTGGGCTGAGCAGGGGATCCAGAGACCCACATACAGGGAACCAGGAGGAAAATATAATCCAATGTGTGTGTGTAGCTCCCCATAGATCTCTGGAGGCTATGATGCCAAACTGGGCCACGGAGGGCACTGTGCACACTCACAAAGACATAGGAAAAAGGAAGTCATACAGTCCCTAGAGTACTACATAGTGGTTTCATCTTTGAGGAGAAGCACCTTTGAATAATTAGGAGAAGGACCCGGCCACCCACTCCCAAAAAATCAATCTGCCATTGAAAACCCTATGAATAGCAGGGAAGCACTGACAATAGTGTTTTGCCCATCGTACATAGGGTCGCTATGAGTCGGATACCGACTTGTCAGCACCTAACAACAACAACAACAACAACAACAACAACAACAACAACCTTTGAATAAAAAAGATGTCATTTAAGATCAGTGTTGAGCTCCCCTTGTTACATTGCAATGCCTGTCCCATAAAGAGGTCACTACCTTTGCCACGGCACCTAACAACAACAACTGGCTGTAGCCTGGGCTCAGGCAAAGCCCTCCAAGAGTTCTTGAGAAGCCAGCTCTGAGCCCCAGGCTAGGCCTCCTCTGTCTTGGCTCGAGAGAAGTGACACGCTCCCTGCAATCACCATAATTGATAGCTCATGAGGCAGAGACAGTAAATAATTGTTCCACAAGTTTCAAGAACGAGCGTAATTAGTACAGTTAACAATGTTAGATGATTAATCGGTTCATTCAATACCAGTGTGAATGAGGGAGAACAGGAGCAGGAGAGGGGGCTGGAGCCCCTAAACAACCAACTCTGGGCTACAGCCCGCTGCTACTAAGCGAGGGTCTGGCGTCCCGAGCACCAGCTGACAGCCACATGGAAATTAACCTCAGAGCTTGGGCTCCTGGGGCCAGGGCTGAGGGCAGGTCCTGGGGCAGGGCAGAGACTTAGGGTGGAAGAACTGGTTTTGGCTTTGATTTTGCTTCACCTGTTAGCCAAAGGTCAGAATGCTGTTGGGAGTCAAAGATCAGACTGGCTGATTGATTCTTGTATGATGAGAGTGATCCAACTGAGTTATAAAGTCCAGATTTCTGGGTTGAGGGACCCTAGGAAGGTCACTGAACCAATCTCTTGGCCACTGAGCTGAATTGCTCTGAGGCATCCCCATCAGAGGAGATTAGGTCCTATTTTAAAGTCTCTAGGGAAAGACACTGTAAAAATGGGTACCAGACAGCTTTAAAATCACCAGCCAACTCTAATCCATTGATAGCAGCTGCCTAGTGTGCTAGGCTGGGAATCCTGCAGCTGAGTCTGGGGAGTACACTGTGATTGATTGGCACTGTCTGCCCCAAGTGCAGAATGGAGAAGAGGTGGTTTGTGTGCCAACCATCTGGGTCACTTAGGCCCATCTTACACTTCCTTCCAGGGTGGTTTCTTGGGACCGTACTTCTTGCCCCAGAGAGGGAAAAATCAGTCTTGACTGTGATTTCAGGGCACTGGGAAAGCGTGAGTGGCAACCAGGAAGAAAGCTGCACCCTTTCCTACCCTTGTGAGAATGAAGCACAAAGGAGGTGATGGGAGAGTTGGACAGAGCTGCAAAGTTTCCCCACGTATCCCCACCCTGACTAGGGTGCTGACCCATCCTGAGAAGACCGGGGGCTCTCTCCACAAAGCTGGTGTCTTGGGAGCTTTGCCCTAAGGCAGAGGTGGGTCCCAAGCATGACCCCTCCCCTGCAGAACTGCACACAAGGGACTTGACCTCCCTGAACATGTTCCTCTCCTTTACGAGGGGTTACAGCCTCAGGAGCACTAGTACAGTGCTGGGCACTGGACCCAGGAATTCTCTCCCCAGGACTTTCCTTCCTTCCTTCCTCCCTCCCTCTATCCCTCCCTCTTTTCCTCCCTCCCTCCCTCCCTTCCTTCCTTCCTCCCCACCTTTCCTTTTTTGCAGTACTCAGAGGTTGAACCCAGGGCCTTGCACATACTTCAAGGGTTGAACCCAGGGTCTTGTACTTTTGCAAAAATTCTACCACTGGGCTGCAGCCCAGCCTTTTTTATTTCTTAAATTTTGAGTTAGAATCTTGCGAGATTATGCCTGCTGCCTCTGGCCTTGAACTCAACGTCTTCTTCCCACTGTCTGTCTCCTTGAGTGTAGCTGGGATTACAGGCCTTCTGAAGATCAATCTGACCATGGGAAACCTATGGAGACAAATGGCGGTTGCAGCCCCACCCCTTCATCGTCTTGCAGGCCACGTCTTTTCCAGAGGCCCCCAACTGTTACTCCTTGCCTGTCAGCCCACCCTCAGGAGACAGCGTGGGCCCTAGGCTTACTGGATTTTGCAGGGCCAACCCCAACTGTGCCTGAAGTGGGACACACAGGCTGCCATGGCTGGCGGAGGGCTGTGGGGAGAGGAGTGCCCTGGGGTTGGGGGCGGCAAAGCAGATGCAGAAGAGTGTGGAAGAGCCTCGCTCTTCGCCACCAGTGCCAGCCCCCACCAGCTGCCCTCCCCAGCCAAGAAACAATCCAAAGGCACAAAACATACACATATATTTGCAAGCTACAGTACCAACGAGCAGCAAACCTAATGATTCGTGATTATTATTTGAAGGGCCCCACTGTTACAGATTTATTTGTCATTTCTTGTAATAACACCGATGGTAATGAATTCATTTGTATTAATGTGAGTGTCACGCGGACTTCCGTCGAAATTCCGCATTAATTAATGTACCATTAAGACAAAGTGTCACCCAATTAATATGAAATGGAGGTGAGGCTGCCAGGGTCCTCTTCAGCTGGGTTTCATTTGTAATTCATGGTGTTAGCACCCCACTTAATGAAAGGCATTTGCAATTCCTACCTCTGCTCTCCTACTTCCTAGGGGAAGGAAGGCTGGTACTACTGAGCCCTGCCATGGGCGAGGAGGAGGAAGAGGAGGAAGTGGAGGAGAAGGAGGAGGAGGGAAAGATAGGAATGTTTCTCAAGGAAACTGGTCTCTGCCTTCTTGACTCCAGGCTGGGTCCTGGGGGCCTTGGAACTTCCCCCCACCCGGGCTTAGTTATGAACTTGACCCCCCAAGGAGGTGCCTCCCTAGGTTCTGTTAGGGAAAGGGGCTGGTTTGTGCGTTGGTCAAGTCTGGTCTTAGCAGACGAGGCCATGGCTGTCTGAGGACTGCCTTGGAGCAGGTACATCTGGGACTCCGGGCTTCCAGCTTTTCCAGGGGTCAGCCCAGTGGTCTCCTCATGTAGGTGTCAGGATTCCTGGCTATCCATGAAGCTGGTGGTGTAGCCCAGTGTGCTTCAGTCTACAGGGCACAGTAGAGCAAGCGAGTAGACCCACCCTGTTCCTTCCACAGTCCCTTCAGAGGTCCCCACCCCTGAGCAGGAGTGCAGCGACCCTGTCAACTGAGACTTTAGGACTCATGACACTCATTTTGGGACAGTTCCTCCCAGCGTATGCTCCTCGGGGGAGTGGGTGTCCCTGGCCATCTCCACCCAAGCCAGAGAACTCAAGGCTGCCATTGCCTGGGACTCATAAGGTTGATCCCAGGACATGAGCCAGCGAGGCTGAGCGGGCAGCATCCCTGCTCTCTCTGGAACCCACAGCTGGAAGTTTCTATCCCCATTTTTATGGATAGGACAGAACCTTCAGGGCTTCAGTCCTTGCCCAGGACCACACGGAGTTTAGAAGAGGAGGACCCGCACATGGGTCTGTCTCATAATGTCTCAGGTCCTCCCATCCTTTTGGGACAGTCACCCATTCCAGAGTCAGAGAGGCTGGTCTGCAGGGTGAAGCCCTTGGCTTCCTGGTCCCCAGTGCCCCTTACTCTCCCCAGAAATTCCTTCCTCTGCAGATGGCCACAGCAGGGCATGGCAACCTGTGATTCCTCCCTACAAGAATGGCTTGGATCTCAAAATGGAGAATGAAGTTCTGAAAAAGGGGCAGAGAAATACCTCTGTTGACTTTCACTTCAGGACATGCTGCCCTTGTGTATTCTAAGGACAGCCTTGGAGCAAAGGAGCTGGCTTTGCAGCGAGAGAGCCTCTGATGAGATTTCTGGAAGAATTGTACAGCCACACCCTTACACAGCAGGGAAAGAACAGGGGTGCCTTGTCCAGGGCTACCCACGGGGCCACACTGACCCAGCTTTTCTGTGCCCTGGTCTTGGGCTCCCCACAACCCTTACCTAGAGGCTGAGTGACAGTGATGAGGCAACCAGCTTCTTTTCTAATTAGGACAAGGTGGGGGACACCAGGCAGTGAGCACTGAAGTGAGCATCTGCAGTCGGGAGCTCTGGCTCCAGTGGCTGTGTGAGTGGCCACAGCCAAGTCCTCATCCCTCCCCTGTCTCAGCTTTCCCATCTAGAGGATGGGCTAACTGGGCCAGGGCAGTGCTTCTTCACCAGGCTGTGCCTGCAGATTCTTCCGGGAATTTAAGAGACTCAGAGGCCAGCAATGTCCAGGACACTTTTTTGAAGCTCCCCAGATGGTTCCAAAGTCTAATCCTGGAAGCAAAGCACCAGCCTTCCAGTTGTATTCTCTCTCTCTCTCTCTCTCTCTTTTTTTTTTTTTTTTTTTTTTTTTTTGCAGTATTAGGAAGTAGAACCCAGGGCCTCATACATGGTAGCTATCGCTCAACCAGTGAACAGCACCCCCAGCCCCATTTATTTTTAATTTTGTGACAGAGTCTCACTGAGTTACACAGGCTGTCTCTGGCCTCAAACTTTGGATCCTCCTGCCTCAGCCTCCTGAGTCACTGGGATTAGAGGGGAGCACCACCACACCCAGCTCAAGTCGTCCTTAGCTAACTGACAATTCCAGTCTCTCTCCATAAGCCCTAAACTATCTTCCCAGGGGCCCATCCCAGCTACTTCCTGTGGCTGTCCTCATCCCAAGGATCCAAGCCAGCCAGTCCTTCCTTCCCCACCCTCCCCCATCCCCCAGCAACCCTGCAGCCTGTGGGAAACCTCCTCCAGCTCTGTCTGCCCAAATGCCCCTGAGCACCAGGCGACAGGCTTCACTTAACATGTCACACTGCTTCATGTGGCAGCAGTAGCCACAGGATGGGAGAGGCACAAACCACCCCAGGCCTAAGCAATCCTCCCACCTGCCCAGGCCTCTGCTGCCCCTTCACTCTCCAGAGTGCACATCCTGGCAGGGGCAGGTACATGGGTGGGTGGCACCTGAGGCGAGGGGCCAGAGACACAGCCCAGGGGTTGTGTTGCTTGAGCTGTGTCCTTATTCAGAATCCATTAGCCCCAGCACCCCCAGATGCAAGGCCCACTCTAAGGAAATTTGCATATTCATTGTTTGGCATGATTCATCATTGTGCAGAGGATGATGAGGGGGCTGGAGATGGAGCCCCTGTGGGGTGGGGGCGTGTGCCACTCAGCAGTGTCCCTGGGCCTTCACCTGGGCCTAGAGCAGAGCCAGGACCTCTGCTTCCAGCCCTCCCCACTAGAAGGGACATTTGCAAAGCATTTTACAGTTTATACACTTTTTTTTTTTTTTTTTTTTTGCAGTACTGGGGGTGAAGGGCTGGGATTTAGCTCAGTTGGTAGAGCACTGCACTGCAGTCTCTGAGGTCCCGAGTTCAATTCCCAGCACCACAAAAATGGGAGAAGGGCCTGGCAATCCACTCCCAAGGCAATCCCGAAACAATCAGCCATTGAAAACCCTATGAGGGTCGCTATGAGTCGGATACCGACTCGACGGCACCTAACAACAACAACAAAAACAACAACTGGGGGTGAACCCAGGGCCTCACGCTTGCATGCTTTGCGAGTGCTGGGCCACTGAGCTGCACCCTCAGCCCACTTTTTTACTTTTTTGAGACAGGGTCTCACTAAGTTATGCAGACTGCCTCTGGTCTCGAATTTGTGATCCTCCTGCCTCTGCCTCCCAAGCCACTAGGATTACAGGCATGTGCCACCGCACCCGGCTCAGTTTATACACTCTTAACACTGACATTTGCCCCACTCCACAAGGTAAGAGCCTCAGATTTATTGAGCCCTAATTATGCACCAGGGCTGGGATTTAGCTCAGTTGGTAGAGTGCTGTGCTGTAGTCTCTGAGGTCCCGAGTTCAATTCCCAGCACCGCAAAAATGGGAGAAGGACGTGGCAACCCACTCCCAAGGTAATCCCAAAACAGTCAGCCATTGAAAATCCTATGAGGGTCGCTATGAGTCAGATACCAACTCGACGGCACACAACAACAACAACAATTATGCACCAAGCACACACAGTATGACCTATAAGTCTCACCATGTCCCCATGGGGCAGGTTTTCTTACTGTGTCCATCTCATTTTAGGAAACTGAGCTCAGAGAGGCTGCCCGACTTCTCTAAAGTGTCACAGCCCATAAAAGGCACAGATAGGACTACGCTTCCAATTCCCTGATGCTCTGCACCGCCTCTCTCTCCGTGGCTGGTTTCCTCCCTGGGAATATGCTTGTCATCATTTTGCAGCACCTCTCCATGGGGAAGTGCGAGGGTGGCCAAGGCAGTCTCGCCCTGTGCTGCTCCCTAACCACATCTGGCACAGATGGATGAGAGAGCCTGACCAGTCCGGGTAACTGACTCCCCCACTTCTAGCATGTCTCTGAAGGCGCCGACACCTCACTTCTGACTCTGGAACCTCAGGCTGGCCTCAGTCTCTCTGTGGCCCCCCTTGGCCATCAGTAGTCCCTAGCACTTAGCTGGAATGACCCAGTTCCTTCAGGATCCCAGTTCCTGAAGGTCACCCCAGCCCCCACTCTGGGCCTGGTCACCTTGGCTCATAGGTCACTGAAAACAGTGTGGCATGGAGATGAGGAGCCCAGGCTACGGAGCAGCCTGCCTCGGTGTGAACACCAGCGCCTCCTTGTTGCCATGTGGCCCTGGGCATCTGGAAGCTGGCAGAGTAACACTGTCAACTTCTCAGGCCCCATGTGGATTGCACAGGATAACGTGAGGGGCTTCAAACAGGGCCTGGCAGGCAGAAGAACTCATCAGATGTGAGTTATTATTCTAGGCCCATAAAAGTCTTTTTCTTCTTAAAAAAAAAAATTCAAAAGGCTTTATACATCAGTCGCTGCTTTCCAGAATCTACCAAATCTCAGGACTGTGTCATGCCTTGGCCACCTGGAGCTCTGGCCGGCTGACCTGGGCTCAGGACTCCAGGCCAGCTCTTTAAAGAAGTCTCCTCGTAGTTCACACCACAACCTCAGGATTCTTCTCTTAAAATGCTTTGCCTCTGCAGAAGATCATGAAGTCTTTTGTTTGAGCCTCTATTTTTTTTTTTTTTTTTTTTTTTCTGGTGCTGTAGATCAAGCCCAGGGCCTTAGGCAGGCTCATTGTTGTTAGGTGCCATCGAGTCAGGTCCGACTCATAGCAACCGTATGTACAACAGACGAAACACTCCCTAACGCTGTGCCATGCCTGGCACTATGTCAGTGTTTCTCTGCTATTCATAGTGTTTTCAATGGCTGATTATTTCAGGAGTGGGCTGCCAGGTCCTTCTCCCTAGCCTGCAGCACCTGGTATTCCCAGGCAGTCTCCCATCCAAGGACTAGCCAGGCCTACCTTGCTTAGTTTCCCAGATCAGGCAAGATTGGAAGCCAGGGTGCTATGGCTGCAAACTCATGCATGCTATGCAAATGCTTTACCACTGAGCTACATCCCCAGTATGTCCTTTGATTTTTGAAAGTGTTTTCACTACAGGTTGAGTATCCCTCAGCCAAAATACTTGAGATCAGAAGTGTTCCAGATTTGGGAATACTCACATGGACTTTACCAGTTAAGTACCCCTAATCCAAAAATTCAAAATCCAGAATGCTCCAAAGTCTGAACTCTTTTGGGCATCATGTCAGTGCTCTATGTAGAAAGCTGTATAGGGATTATTATACCCATTTCCCAGAAAACTGAGGCTTCACACGTTCCCACTGATGCCCTGTAGCAACAGAGAAAGAAATTACCCATGTGGTTATTAGAGAGCAGCCAGAATGTAACTCAGAGTTTGAGACAGCTGTTTGTGGATTTCTCCCAGTCAGGCCAGTGGGTGTGAGGATAGTAGTCACCAGATGGATCACTCCTCCTGGAAACCAAAAGCTTGGGATAGGGAAGGGATGAAGCACCCACAGCAATCAGACTAACTGCTCAGATAGGCTGAGGACTGGGTTTCCCATCCCCTGTCTCAATCCCAGGTACCCCTCCCTGTCCACAGAGAGGAAGATGGAAGCCCAGTCCCCAGAGGGAGCCACATTACCTGGTGTTGAAAGCAGTATATCTCTGGGCTGGGCCCACGTGGGCACTGGGGCTGGCTACAAAGCTGTCTCAGCCCTTCTTTCCCCTTCTTTCTTTGCACACGACCTTCAGCCACTTGCTGGACAGGTCCACCAGCTGCACACCGTCTCTGATGCAGAGCTCCCTGGGCTGCCCCACACACTGCCCTGTGCACCTGCTGGTGAGCAGAGAGGCAGGTAAAAGGTGGCTGGAGGTGGCAGGTGCGTGGACAGCATTGGAATGTAGGTGCTCCTGGAGGGAGGCACTGGAGCATCTCCAGACTGCACTGTCACTCGTTCTGTAGGAAGTTACACAGTGGAAATCGCCCCAATTGCCTTAACCTCTGAATAGGAAGGAGCTGGGACATTTCGAAGCTGGGTGTTGCGTCTGGCTTTGAAGAGCAAGCTGCTGAGAAGGGAGGGTGGGGTTCAATGATCCTCTTGGTGTCCAGCATGGGTGTAGAGGTCAGGGCCAAGGTGTACCTGGGGTTGAGCAGGGTGGATGTGTGTGCTAGAAACTCACGTGCAGTCAACAGCATCTCCCAGGAAGGAGGGTGAGGTCGGACCTCCTCTGTCCAGGGGAATGGCAGAAGGAAGGCCATGGGAAGGATGGAGACACCATTGGCAAAGGCCTATAGGTGGACCCTCACGTGGGCCCGGTGCCTAGACCACTCTGAGTGAAGCAAGGACTCTCGGTGGGGCAGGTGCAAGAGATGAGTTTGGAGACAGAATACTTGGTCATTCTAGGTGATGTTCAAGGTCTGGAGCCTTGGCCTTGTGATAAAAGGTCCCACCCATTATGGGAACAAGGACAAAAGGCACAGAGCCACTTGGAGGTCCAGCCATGGGGAAATACTTTTTTCCCATTTTTATATTAATTTTTATCAAAGATATGTGTGTGGGTCAGAGTGTGTGTGTGTGTGTGTGTGTGTGTGTGTGTGTGTGTGTGTGTGTGAGCTTGTCATGCTATGGGGTTTGCCTGTTGCCATGATGCTGAAAGCTATGCCACTGGTTTTTCGGATACCAACAGGGCCACCCATGATGGACTGGTTTCAGCTGAGCTTCCACACTAAGACTGACTAGGGAGAGGGATCCAGCAGCCCACTCCTGAAACAATTAGCCATTGAAAACTCTATGAATAGAAGATGTTGTTTGTTGTTGTTAGGTGCCCATTGTACTCTCAAATACAATATCTGAAATTGAGCCCCTCTAAGCTGGAAGGCATTCAAGAAATGATTGGGGAAGGGTTGCCTCCTCAAAGTAGAGTTGACCTTAATGACAGGAATGGAATAAAGCCCCTGGGATCTCCTTTTGCTAATGTGGCATTGACTCAAAAGAGAAGAAACATAGCGATTGCAACAATAGGCTCAAACATAAAAAGATCATGTGTATGGCACTGTGTTGGGTAGTGTTTTTGTTCTACTGTACTTAGGGTCGCTATGAGTTGGATCCAACTCAGTGGTACCTAACAACAAATCTTGTCTTTTTCCCAGCACTAGGGGTTGAACCCAGGGCCTTATATATGTTAGCCAAGTGCTCTACCACTGAGCTGCACCTCCAGCCTGCCCCCCCTTTTTTTTGTATTTAGAGTCAGGGTCTCACTAAATTGCACAAGCTGCCTCTGGCCTTGAACTTGCAATCCTCCTGCCTCAGCCTCCCAGGTTACTGGGATTACAGGTGTGCACCATACCTCCTGACTTGAGTGTAAAAGCTTATAGTATAGCTGGGCTTATAATAAAAACAACAGGGACCTCCTCCATCATTTTCCATGCTGATACCGCTTCCTTCCATTTCTGGCATTTACCTTCTTATTTCTAAATCACATGCCAATAAATTGTTCACTTTTAGACATTGTCTATTGACTTCCAACTGTGGAGGATGAAAATTTCACCTTCCTACCACTCCCTCCTCATCTTTGCCCCCTCATACAGAGAACACTCTTAACATGCTTACCATTCCTCCAGACATGGCTATATCCCTCCTTAGCATTTAGTATGTACAGTAAAATGATTATGTAAATGTTATTCACAGCCCAGCCACATAATATGCTGTAATTATATTTTCTTTTCCATTTTTCCTAGAATTAATGATCACCTCCTTTTTATTTGCTTACTTAGAGTTCTATGGGCCTGTCACGTGTTCATTCCTAAATATTCTGGCCTAATTGAGCCCCTCCTCCCAATACATTGAAAGTACCATGTAGTTTTTTTAGATTTGGTTTGCCTTTTTCTTGGTAATATTCTCTTTGCAGGGTCCATCCTCCTTCCTCAATCCAAACTGGCTGAGCTCTGACTTGCTTGATGTTCAGGGGGCTAAGTGGCAAGAGGCCTGATGTGGGGTTGGCATGAGGAAGGCAAAGAGCATCACCCTGGGAATTCCATTATCTTTTTCCTGTAGTGGACCCCCTGTTTCATGGATCCCATGTTGTCCTGTTCCTTGGTTATACCATCATTTCAGGAGAGTAAATCCTGCAGTAATTTTCAGGAAATGGATTCATAGAAAAATTTTCTTTCACTTTATCTGAAAAATGTGTTTATTCTATACATGTATTTGTTGATAGTTTGGTTAGGTATAGAACTCTGGAATGGAAATAGCTTTGCTCACAGGGTGAAGTTATATCTCCCTTTATGTTTCAGCTATTAAAAATTTTGATACCATCTTGACCCTTGAATCTTTGTATATAGTCTTTTGTTTGCTCTCTGAAAATCTCAAGCTTTTTTTTTTTCTTTGTATATATTCAGTGTTTTGAAAGTTCATGGTTTTATGTCTCTATGCAGATCTTCTAAACATATGGTGATTGCTTTCAGCTTGGACACATGTTCCTCAGATCTGGAAGATTTTCTTATGTTACTTTCTATATAATTTCCTCCCTCTATTTGCAGTTATTTCTCTCTGGAATTTTGTTAGTTCAATGTTGGGTCTTAACTGCTCCTCTAATTGTTTTACCTTTTCCTCTCATATTCATCTCTGAGTTTTGTCCTACTTTGGAGAAATTTCTTTATCTTCCAACTCTGCTGTTGAACTTTTACTTTTTGCTGGGCTCTTCTTCCTCTTGGAATACTCCTGTTTCAAAAAGGCTATGTCTTGGTTTTGTGAGGATGATAAGGAAAATTGTTATTATGTCTTTTTACTGTTTTCCCTCCATCCCTGACATTGGTGGCTCTTCCCAAGTGTCAGAGATCCTTAGTCATCTCGTCATATTAAAAAGTTAGTTCATAGTTAGCTGCCTGCTCGCTTACTGTGGGTGTTTGGGGCAGATGAGGTGAGGTCTGCTTGTTAAGCAGTGGCTTCATTATGGGATGACTAGGTGAGACCTGGCTGTTTCTTTAAGGGAAACCCAGTATGTCACTGTTTGAGTTTTCTCTGAGTCTGGTTTTCCTGCGTCCTTCCTGTCTATCAGCCTTCCTGATTCTGGCTGGGTAAAAAGGCACAGTCGAGGTGGGAGAAGTGGGGAGGGACAGGGTCCACTTAACCTCTCTGCTTACAGACCTGGTCCAGCTCCCAGCCTGGAGTCCAGAGCCCTCCAGAAAGGAACCTCCCATCTGCTGCAAGAACTGGGGAAGACATTTGGGGGTCCAACTGCTCTTCCTAAAGATTTTCAGGTTGTCTTCCCACTCTCAACCTGCCCTGTCCCTTCCCTGCAGCACAGCCTCAAATCTCCAAGTCCTGAGCTTTTCTGGGCTCTGAGAGCTAGGTCTGCACCTCAGCCTCCCGTCTCATAAGGCAGTTACAACCGGCCCATTGGTTCCCAGTTCCCAGAATTGTGTCAACATCCCTCATTTGCCATTGTCTCCTCTCTTGTTTTTTTGCCCTCATGAATTTATGCATTTTTAATCCCTTTATTGTCATTTTGGTGAGGGGTTGGTGCAAAAACAGAAATAAATGGATGTGTTTGGTCTACCATGTTTACTGTCAAGTCCTCAATCCTTTTAAAACATTTATCCATTGCCTTCTATGGGCAGGTGACACTGCTGGGATTGAAGCAGGGCAAGGTGAACAGTGGAGAGAAAGAGAGGGATTGAGAATGGGACAAGGGGAGGACCAAGGCCATGCCAGCAGGTCAGCACGCAGGAGTCTGGAGCCAGGCTGGCCATTTGGTAAGAGTTTGATGAATGTCTGCCTGTTGGGCCTTTGGAAAAGACAGAACACCATACCCACTGGAGGATGCAAAGGAGGGGCTCAGATATGTAGTGATTGGCTGGGGCAGGGTCCTGTGGGGGTCCTCCTGCCCACAGAGCTGGCAGTTCCACCTGGTGGCCCACCCTGGCTCTTGGAGTAGACCTGTCACCCGACAGAGAGCAGACACTGGTCGAGAGCAGGGATATGTGACATGAGCTCTTCTAGATTGTTCTGCGGAGAGAGGCGCTGGAACACAGATGTGCACATGTGAGTTTCTGCACACCTGAGCATGCCCTCTCCAACCAGAATGGGGCCCCAGAGACCTCCAGTGAGGCCCGTGGGCATCGCCACTGCCCTGCCCTTCTCTCTGCATGGTGCTCATGCCTGTTTGAGCCAGAAACAGCCCACATCTCCTGTAGACCCCGATCCTCCCTCACAACTCCCCCATAAGCTGAAATGCCACAAAACCTTTGGAAATGACACGCTGCCAGAGCACTTGCGTGCCTCCAGAGTCACAGAGAAGAGGCAGCCTCCTGATGCTGGACCGAACTCAGATTGCACAGGTTTTCCTTGCCCCGGGAGCCCTTGTTCAGAACGTTCTCTCATGCGGACTTTCATTCTTCCTGTTACGTCAGGAGACCCCTCTCCTTATTCTCCATGGAAGTGTGGGATTTTGAGATGCCCTCTTCCTCCTGAAATTCGTTTTGAGCTAATGTGCGCGTCAGTCCTGTCTTTTCTAATCTAGACAACCCAAAGTCCTCTCCAGCCCCCACCCCCGTGTCAGCCCTTCCATGGAGGGAAGAGGGAAAGTCAGGGCCACCTGTGGAGGAAGGCTGAGGCCACTCCCCATTTTCAGTTCTGAGGCCCCTGAAGTCTGGGGACAGAAAGGTGGCCTGGTTTTGAATCCTAATTCCACCACTGACAAGCTGTGCGACTTTGGACAAGTTGTTTCATATCTCTGAGCTCTCATTTCCCCTCCCTGGGAGAAGGAAGCAGGAATGGGAGGGACTGGGTCCCTGGTGCCCCCTCTGCTCCTCCACCCTGCTTCAGGATGACCACCCAGCTTCTGAGCAGCACATACACATTCCACAAGGGTCTGTTCCCAGCTCTGATCCACCGAGGTGCCTGCACCTTGTCAGAACTCCATCTGTCAGGAATTTATTACTAATGCATTTTATAACAGGCTCTATAATAAGATATTAAAGACTGTAGCAGCATCTAGCAAGCATTCCATAAATATTAATAACGCTGTTAGAGATGGCACCTAACTGGAGATGGTAGCAGGCTTTGCGAGATTCAGTCAAGGATACAGAATTGATCTAATTGGGGACGGTCCCCCACAAAGGTGAGAAGGCGTACCTGCTGCCTTTTCTTTCTTGCACCTGTCTTCCTGCTCTTGTGGGTTAATTTTTTGTACTTCTTTTTCTTTGTTTACAACTTTTTCTCTGTGATGTCTCTTCATCTTCTCTCGGTTAGTTCCTGTCCCCCTTTCCCTCCCTCTCTTCTCCTACAGATTCCCTCCACGTGGTTCCCTTTTCCCTTTGACTTCCCGGTTCTGCCCTGTTCACTCCCCGCCACCACCGCCCCCAACACTTCTTCATTTCTTTGTGCCCCTCTGTTCTTGCTTCTCTCTTGCCAATCTCTCCCTGCCCCTTTCTTCACCATGGTGCCCATCTGGTTTCTCCTCTCTCTCTCTCTCTCTCTCTCTCTCTCTCTCTCTCTCTCTCTCTCCATCTCCCTGGCTGCACACAGTCCCAAGCCCATTCTGCCAAGCACCCCAAACCCCTCTGGAGAAGCCCGGAGTGGAGTGTAACTCAGACTGCATGTGAGAAGTGAGCTATTCATCATTATTATTAACGAACAAGATCCCTTGCATGGCAGAACTTTCCCAGAGTCTATTCCCTTGTCACCCCAAGGAGTAGCAAAAAGATTTATTTGTCTCTGAATTGCACAGGGTGGCCCATTTATAGCAGGTCCATCAGAAGCAATGTGGAGCTTAAATGGGGCCTGGAAGAGGCAGTGGCTTGCCCTGCCTGCAACCTGCATGGTGTGAGCACTTGCTCAGAGGGACAACCTGACAAGTGCAGGGGTGTTAACGGGGATGGTGCCTAAGCTGTGTCTGTCCAGGCTGACTGCCCTGAAACCATGATCATGCTGTGGCCTCCCCAGCCTGGCACCTCCCCACATGCATGCTGATAATTGCCAGTGACCTGGGTGGATGTGCATATTAAAAGGAGTTCTGAGGACACTTAACAACGGGGAGCTGGCATTCACTGGCATTTGCCTAATTTATTCCTCTCCCCACTATTGCTTTCCAGCCTCATTAGCTGTCCCGGGGCATTGGTCTGGAGCTCTGCTTTCTGTGGCTGATTATGGGTGTCTATGGGACAGAATCTCAGCAAGAGATGGTCCAAGAGCCTGGGTAGAGCTGCGAGAACAAGGAGGGCTTGCAGGTGGTGGAGGCATGTTCTGGGGTGCCAGCTGGGAGTGAGGAGCTGAGCCTTAAGAGAGTGCCCTCAAGGAAGCACAGCACACGTGGGTCACACACCATGGCTGAGGGCAGGAAAGGAAGGCCAGGGGCTTGAGAACAGCGGTGTGGGGAGGCACTCTGCTTCTTCCTCTGGGTACTAGTCTTCTGGCTGCAGATGGCCTTTCCCCATGCCTGGTGCCCATGTCAGCCCTAATTACATAGCAAAGATCTCTCCATTCAGATTTCCATAGCAAATCAACTAAATTTCCAAGGCACCATCTAATTGGCCTGCTTGGGTCAGGTGGTTAGCCCTGGACCAATCCCATGCATCCTGGGTCTGATGTTGCTTGATACCCATGTGGCCCTCTAGATCCATCCCCTTGAGCAAAGCTGTGGGTAATAAGAGTAGCTTTTCTCCGAAGAAAGGTGGCAGGGGAGGCATAGTTGGCATCTCTATGAGTTCAATGGAAAGAACGTATATGTGAGTCAAAGCTCCAGAATGATAGTCACAGCTCTGCCAGGAACCACCATGAGACCTGGAGAAGGGCACATCCCCTCTCTGGGCTCACTTTTCCCCTCTGTAGAGTGGGGAGCCTGGAGTGGCTTATCCCAAAGTTCATTCCAGCTCCTGCTTTCGAGCCATCTCAGAGTAGTATATGGTCAGAAGTAGCCTCCTTGTTCAGCAGTTTTCCTGGCCTTCGGTACCTGTCCCTTTAGGTTCCCTCCCTACCACAAAGGCTCCTGCACCTGTGGCTCTCCTTACCTTTCTGCAGCAGCCAGGAACCAATCCATGGACGTTGTCTTCCTGAATTTTAAGGTACTCTTTTGTCCAAGTTCATGGTGAATCGATTCATTGGCTATTCACACTATTTCTACTATCTCCTTTTAAATAGAGCTCATCTCACCCTGTCATTATAATATTTTATTACTAGAATAATTGCAATGATCATTTATTATTACTCCATATTGCCATGTGCCTGGCTCAGAAAGAAGGAAATTTTCACACTTTATTTCACATAATTCTTTCTCATAGTAACCCAAGTACTATTCATCACTCCTTTTTATAGATCAGGAAACTGAGGCCAACACAGGTTGTACAGCACATGTCTGAAGTCTCCCAGTGGAAAGGTCTGGTTTCAAAGTTAGAGGGTCTGACTCTAAATTCATTCTCTGAACCACCAAAATTTACTGCCTGCAGGCAGTAAATTTACTTGCAAATCCAGATGTGCTGGCCCTGGGGAATCTGCTTGTGCTGAGGTGCAGGCCTATGTGCACATCTGTGTATCCCATAGAGCAGCAGCTGGGTCCTGGGAGAAGCCCCCAGGGCGTGCGCTGAGGGGTCATCCACCTCCCTCTTCCCTGACAGAGCAGAGAGCCCAGGACCTGAAATGCAGGAGGTCAGCATTCTTTTCTCTCCAGTAGTGTGTCCGTTCTACGTATATGGATGGCTCTTTGCCAGACCCATTTAAAACCTGTCCTAAGTTATGCAAAAATTAAATGGGTTTTCACTTTAGGGCATGAAACATAATCCAAGAAGGTCAGGCATGGGACCATCACTTCTGCTCTCCCTTCTCCACTGTCCTCTGGGTCTTGCTCTTAAATCCTCTGATCTGAGAGCCTTTGCCCCAGACCACGAGGTTGGACAGGTGAAATGTCCTCACCTGCCTGAGGAAGGGACTGGAGAACTGACACTTGGCAGGAGCCATCCCCCTCTCTGGCCACTAGCTGCATATGGGGTGGGGGATAGTTGATCTGACTGACCAAGGACCCTAAGTATGGTCCAACTGCCACATGGGGGCTGGCTGCTATGAAATAAAGATGCATGTCTCTTTCCTTGTGGCCAGAACCATGGGCCCCACAGAGTGCTTCGTTCTGGATTTGGGGGGCTGGCTTTGGCACTTGGGTGTGGTTTAGAGTGGTGGGGAAGAGAGAGAACTGTAGGCTAGCCAAAGCCCTCAGCAGGATCCCCAGAAGCCAGTGCCAGTCTAGTAGACATCAGGGTGGAGGTTAGCATCACTGAGCCCTGTGCCAGGGGAGGTCAGTCTCCAGGGCTGTGGACTGAACATGCCTATCTCTGTCAGAGCCATGCAGGGAAGGGTTCATCTTGGGCACTTCCAACATGGGCATATCTGTGAAAAACCAACGTATGAAAGGGTAGTTTGTTAGCTTTCCACTGCTGTGACAAAACATGTAAAAATTTAAGTGAAAAGGAGGAACAGTTTATTTGGCTCACAGTTTCAGAGGTATTATTCTGTGGTTACGTGCTCCTGTTGTTGCTTTGGGCCTGTGGTGAGCATGAGGTAGAAAAGGCTGCTCACCTCATAGTGGCCAGAAAGCAGAGAGAGACGGAGGAAGGGACCAGGTTCCTGGTATCCCCTCCAAGAGACACTTCAATGACCTATCTCTCTCCTATCAGGCCCCATCCCCTGAAGCTTCCACCACCTCCCAACAGCACCACAGGCTGAAGACTGAGCATGCCATTTAAGAAAGCCAAAACACATAGGCAGGGTTAAAGGAAAATAAAGGATATCGAGGTACCCAGGGGTAGCAACAGAGGGACACTCTTACCATCCCTAGAGGTGAAGGGGAAGAAAACAGTGTTTCAGCACCCTCTGAATGCTGGGCCTGAGGAGGAGGGGCTGCAGGGTGGATGCTGGAGGGAGGGGGCAACCACACCCCAGACTCTCTCCTCTGCACACTGAGCTCCCTCTAGGGCCTCCCATTGGCAGGGCTTTGGCAAGGATGTCTGGAGAATGCCAGCACCCAAAGTTTGGGGTTAGGGGAGGCAGAATAGGCTATCCAGTCGGTCCAGGGGCCGGGGAGGGAGCTGGCAGGGAATGGCCAGCATAGTACGGTTAATGCTCACTGCGGTGCTTCATGCCTCCCTGCCCTACCATTGAGGGTAGCCTTGTCTGGACCCTTCTAGTATATGGTCAGCTGTTAAAATCACAGCTGCCATCTTCTTGGCACTTACATGCTAGGAGGGTTACACTTGTGAGTTTATGTCTTCTTCACACCAACCCTATGAGATAGTTTTAACTTCAGCATAGAGAGAAGATTCAGGATCAGAGAGATTAGGTAATCAACCCAAAGACACACAGTGAGGCTTGGCTGCCAACAGATGGCTTGCCCATGCTTGAACCACTGGCACTTGTCTGCTATGCCCCTTGCCGTCTTGCCTCTCTTTCAGAGGGAAAGAACATCTGTTTTCTAAGCACCTGAGCTGGGGAGGGAAGATTTGGGGAGGCAGAGTATATAAAGGGACCCAGAAGTGTGAGGCAGCTGCTGGGTTCTGCAATATGAATGGATATAGGAAATAAAGGATGAGGGTGAGACAGGGCCAGTGCAGGTGCCTGTGGGCTGTGCCAAGGGCACTGGGGAGTTTCGGATGGTGAGTGGAAGAAGGGCCTCCTGCTGTCTCCCTCCTGGCCCCAGTGGGCAGTGGTGGGAGATGGGCAGGCTTTAAGCCAGTCCATTCAGGCCGACGCTTGCCTGCGAATGGGGGAGAATCAGCAAACTCAGCAAGGAACCACGGCGGCTCCATGGCTGTGTTCTCTGGAGGCCCTGGCCAGCCTGGAAGAGCTGGTGCCAGGGTTTTAGAGAAACTTTTGATATGGAGCTTGAGAGATCATGTGCTTAGGATTTGCTGCACTTGAATTCAAGGCCTTGCTGTGTGATTTTGGGCAAGTTACCCTCTCTGTGCCTCAGCTTCCTTTTCTTTTTTTCTTTCTTTTTTTTTTTCCTGGTACTAAGGGTTGAACCCAGAGCCTTGCGCTTGCATGCTTTGCAAGTCCTGGACCACCAAGCTCCACCCCCAGCCTATTTCTTTACTTTTTGAGATAGGGTCTTGCTAAATTACGCAGACTACCTCTGGTCTCAAATTTATGATCCTCCTGCCCCTGCCTGCCGAGTCACTGGGATTACAGGCATGCACCACTGTGCCCAGCTCTCAACTTCCTTTTCTAGAGCAGGATAATAGCTGCCACCCAGGAAGCAACTTGTTACAGAGTTGGCAGGTGGAGCCCATAGCATAAGTCTGGCACATAGCAGTCAATGACCATTTTTTACTTTTTCTTCTCTGTGAAGAGCCTGATTAGATTGCCTTTCCTCAGATGTGTCCAGAGCTCACTAAATCATTGATAAATCCACTGTACCAACATTGAACAGGCATAGCTTACGTGCCAAGGCCCTGTGGTGGGCACTACAGAGCCAACGGGTGATAGTTGGGCAGCAGATGCAAACAGACCCTCAGAATGTGATGAGCTCAGTGCTGGCAGAGATCCTGCCGTGGGCTCACATGGAGCATTTATTGACCACCTGCCCTGTGCCAGGTGCTGTGTAAGGCAAGCAGACGGAGCCCTGGGGCTCCCCTAAAGCCACATGCCAGGAAGGAAGATAGGCACTGGTCAAGGAGGATCGGGGATGGTGAACGGTGGGTGCTGTGTATAAACAGTGACAGGGACAGGACACAAGAGGGTGGAGGCTGGCCTCCCTGAGCTATCTGGAAGGCACCCCATGGGGAGGGGCAGGGCTCCATGCACTGTGGCGCAGCAGGAGGAATGGAGGCCTCCCCGGTAAGGGCCCTGTGGTGGCTGCACAGACCCAGGGGTAGCAGGTGATGCCCATCCCAGGGCTAGGCTGTTGGAGCCCCTGCTCGGCCCTGAGACATGTACCTCCTGCTCCTGCCCTTGAACCTCCCCAGTGGGACACGTCAGCTTCTGGGTGTCTTCTGGGGCAAACTTGGCTGAGCCCCAGACACCAGCTTCTGGGTGTCTTCTGGGGCAAACTTGGGCAGCCAAGGAGCACTGGATGGAGGGAACAAATGGCCAAGAAATGGGTTTGGGGACCAAAAGGCCCCTCATCCAGAACTCTGGGATGAGCAAATCATCTTTAGAACCAGTGTTCTTATAGCCACCAAGAGACCATCAAAAAAGTGAAGAAAATAGGTGCTGCATTTTAAATTCCTAGGAACCCTCTTAGAATGAAAATGATGGAGCCAAGGTCTGGTTGGCTGGAGGGTTGAGGTTGATGGGCTTTGGGGGAATCATGGCTGACGGAGGTGGCTGCTCTGAGCACTGGCTCACCCTTTTATTTGCTTTGCTCTTACCCTAGAACACTCCTGTGGGGACCCCCATCTTCATCGTGAATGCCACAGACCCCGACCTGGGCGCAGGGGGCAGCGTCCTCTACTCCTTCCAGCCTCCTTCCCAGTTCTTTGCCATCGACAGCGCCCGCGGCATTGTCACTGTGATCCGGGAGCTGGACTATGAGATCACACAGGCCTACCAGCTCACTGTCAACGCCACGGTGAGCCACCACACAGGGCCCAGCTTTTCCTATCTAGAAGACAGCAGCAGGGTGTGCTTGTGGGATTCAACTCAGCACCACAATTCTTGATGATTTATAATAAGACGCACGCGACAGTGATAACGTTGACAGCCAAGGCCACTAGAGCTCATGAGCTGTCCCTAGTGCTGCACTCAGCACCCAGATGGACTGTTAAGCCTCAGATGCCCCCTTTACAGATAGAAAAGGCAAGGCATAGAAGCAATTCAGTGACTTGCCCTGGGTCACCCAGGAGCCTACCATCAGAGCTGGCACTGACAACCTCCTCGGGACATTAACAATGCAAGGTGTCCTCTGGCCCTTTGGGTCTCAGATCAGAAGTGTCAACCAGCAATGTCCTGACACCACCCGGGAGCCATAGGGGTCCAGGCCCCCTGGTCAGTCTCCATAGAGGGTGACGGTTACCGGGTAGGGAGCGTCCACCTGCACACGCAGCCTGCAGCCCCTGGGAATTCCAGTGTGAGTCAGTCCAGGCAGGAGAGGAGGCGGATCCCATTTTATGGATGACAACATTGAGATTCACACAGCCAATGAGTGGAGGGGGAGGAAGACCCAAATCCAGGTTGTAGGTTCCAGTCCTGGGCTCTGGCCACTGTGCCCATGGCCAGGAGTCTCTGAGTTTCCAGAGTATGCAGCCAGGCCTTTGCTGCCAGTTGTTTGTGAGGCCTGGGGGGCAGGCGAGTCACATTCTCAACAGGGCCCTCACCCTGTGCTCCCCTCTTCCTGCCTCTGGTGCTGCCTTAGGGCAGAGCTGGCGTCAGAAGCTGGCCTGTTCTCCCTTGGATTTCTGTTTACAAGCTCAGACCAAGAGCAGAGCAAACTGTAGCACCCTCTACACCCGCCAGGGCCCACTGGACTGACCCACAGCACCACCCCAGCAACATGTGGCTGCAGAGGCTGCTGCTCATAGCACTGGGGCTCCATAGGGCAGGTCATAGAACCTGCGCTCTGGATGTTTTGGATGTAGCCTGAGTTAAGGGTCTGCTTTTGAAAGACAGGGCTCCCTTAGGCTTGGCTAAGACCCAAGAGGCCTCAGGAGGGTAGGAACACAAGCTTCCTGCCCTACCCTGGCCCTGTGGCTCCTGGGGTGAGCCCTGTGGAGGACACTCCCATTCTTCCTTCTTCCCTGGGTGAGTGTCAGTTGCCTGGGAGTGGGTGTGAACTGTTGTCTGTAAGACAGTTCAGGACGCTGGGGACTTACAAGCCTGAGACTCACTTTGTGTGTGCGCTGCACACATCTGTACCTCCTGTGCACTCTGAACCCCACCCCACACACGCTGCCCCTTCACCGCAGTCTGTGTGCACAGCTGGGCTCCAGGACATGCAGGGTCTTGCCTCCTTCCCTATGAACCTGTCACTGTGGGATAGTTTCCATTTATCATACAAGTACCTTTGGGAGTGGGAATAGACCAGACCTGGGCAAGAACATGGTGTCCTGGCCACGCAGAGGAGAGCCCAGCTCAAGCTGGGACAAAGCACACAGTGAGATTGCTGTTAATCTCCCAACAATCAGGTCTCAAAGTGCAAGGAGGGGCCCTAGGACCCCTTGGGAGATGCTTCCCACTTGCTCCTGGATAAGCTGACACCTGGAGTCCCTCTTACTGGCTGGAGCTGTGCCCTCGGCTGCTGGACATTTCCCCAAGGAGATTCTCCAGCGTGTTCAAGTAGTATGGCTTCCTGGCCACAGGGGACAGCAGGGAGCCTGACATTGTGCCTGCCCCACCAGCTGTGCCCACCACTACTCCCTTTCCCCACCACGGAGTCCAGAGTGAGTTGGGTGGAGTCATCTGCAGCAGGACCAGTACTGTAGCCACAGGTGTGGCAAGAGGACAGCAGGTGCCAGCTGGACAAAAGCCAGCTGCCCACAAAAACCTGGTCCTGGCAAATCAGAACCACTGGCATCTCTGCCCAAGAGGCTGGGGACCTCCTGCTAGGCTCCCTTGCCCTGGCCTGTGCTCCTGCAAGTCCTGGCCTGGGTGGTGGACCCCACGGTCTTGGAGCTTTGGAGGCTGCCCCACCCCCATCCCGCTCTGGGCCCCTCTGTTCAGCTCCTCTTCCTTCCCTTGAACACACACTCCTGACCACAAAGGCTCTAAGGACTCTTGACAGCCAGCTTCCCTTCTGCCCCTAGGACCTGCTCTGCCATCTCTAGAGGGCAAGGCCAGGCACCAGGCTTCTCCAAACATGAGAAGTGTTGGGCTCTGTTCGCATCATGCTAGACAAACTAAGGCAGATCTGACTTGGGGACAGTTGTACCTCAAATCCCAGACCACAGAATTGGCAAGCCCAAAGGCCCCTGAGGTCATTCAGTGGAGCCCTTGATCTGACAGAAAGGGCTGTTGAGACTCCAAGAAGGGAAAGTTTTTCTGGGAAGTGATCTGGCAAGTTGGAGACTAAGCGAGTTGGGTCCCAAAGCAAGACTGTTAAGAGCAGATTGACTAGAGTCTAAAATGTGACTATGGGCAAGTCACTTAACCCTCTCTGAGTCTGCCAACTCAACTGAATGATGAGCTGATGATAACCTCGCCTGCAAATGCAGCACCTCGCCCAGTGCCTCCTGTAGAATCTGCATTCAGCACTGTAGTTGCCACTGTTGTTAGCTCTGGTTACCCAATCACACCAGCTACTTAGTTTATCAAAGTCTGCTGCGCATTAGCGTACTAGAACATAGGCCTCGAGTTTCCTTTCTTGATGGGTTTTTATAGGACTGCATTTCCAATAATGATGGTTCCATATTGCCTACCTGACCACAGGGGGATGACCTGTATGACCTCTCAGGACTCCTTCCTGGAGCCCCACCCACTGACATCATAGGCCCTGGACCTCCCCCTGCTGGTTTAACTGGAAAAGTCACCCACCTGTAAATAGACCCCAGAGCAGGGACGCTGTCCCAGAGTTAGGACCTCCATGGCCAAAGTACCTCTCTTCTGGAGAGACCCCATCCTAGTCAGTCCCCTCTGTCCTGTGATGAGAGGGGCAGAGGCCCTGGATGAACACAGCAAAGGAACTGAGGATGGTGTTTTCTCTACTCCAAACCAATGACCCCACCCGCCAGATGCACCATCTGGGCTGGGCCAGACTGGGGCCAGCAGATCTACCACCACTCAGTCCTCTGCTGTCACACTGGATAAGCCACCTTCCTTGGGGCCTTGGGGGCTTCTATATGCCTTCGGCACAGCTCAGAAACCGTGGAAGGATCTGTGTTCTCCAGCCTTTGTATCCCTTCCTGCAGGAACAGGCATGTACACGTGTGTGTGTCGCAGGCCGCTGTGTGTATGTACATATGCACGCATGTCCATAGCACCATTTAATCTGGGGCTGTGCACTCTCTTTGTCCTCTCAGGATCAAGACAAGACCAGGCCTCTGTCCACCCTGGCCAACTTGGCCATCATCATCACTGATGTCCAGGACATGGACCCCATCTTCATTAACCTACCTTACAGCACCAACATCTACGAGCATTCTCCTCCGGTAAGGCCCGTGCTGGCAGGGGTGGCGGGAGGGCGGTTCGGCTCCTCCTGACAGTTTCCTAGCCCAGCCTGTGGTGGCAGCAAGAACCCTGGGCCCCTCTCCCCACCACCCTGTCTCCTCACCCTCACAGCCATCCCCAGATGACTCCAAGTGGCCAAGAAGCAAGTCTGGCTAGGGCAGATGAGGGACACTGATTCAGGAAGATCGATGTGGCCTGATGAGGATGCCATTACATGGAAACCGCAGCTGGTGCAGGGGGACAGGATGGACTGGGCTGGGTAGAGCATCCGTGTAGCTCGGCCACATCATCCGTACACCAGTTGGCCCCGGTCAGTCATGAAAGCTGCCCACAATGGCCCTGCTCGCCTCCTGCTCTGAAGCTCCCTCGGGCCCGGCTGTCCCCCGAGAGCTCTCAGAGCCAGCTGCCCTCCCTGATTGCTCATTCTTCAGGTTTCTCAAGTTCAGGTTTCAAGAGAGACACCTGTTTTTGTGCCATGTCACTAGTCATTTGGTTCCCCTGGGGCCATGTGTCCATCTCTGGCCCAATCAGCTGTGACCGAGGGAGGGATCTCAGAGGACAAAACACTCCACTGCCTGCTCCGAGGTGCCGGGCTGGAGTGGCCCGCTGAGCCTGGTGGACTCCACACTTTAGTGCAAACTAGAATAGGATGCCTGCTGTGGGCGGATGAACGAGGGCAAGGCACCTCTTTCAGTCAGACACCTCTGGCATGCAGCTTGAAGAGGGGGTCTGTGGAGAGAAACATGCACCCCCTATTTGAGGTAGCTCTGCTTAGAGGAAGGTCTCACAGCTCTGAGAGCAAAGAGGGGCCTCCTGGAGGCTAGGGATTGTCGGGCCCCACCTGCCGTCTGCATAGGCCTGGAAAGCCTGGTCCCAGCTTGGACACTGGGGCCATCCCAACTGTGAATGTCCTTGGCTTCAGGCTCCAGGGGTGTGGAGCTGGCATTTGGCCGCTTCCTACTCAGTGCCAGCTGTAGAGAGGTCTAACTGGCAAGATGCTTTGCACTCTGCTACTGTGCCTCTGTGAAGCTGCTTGGGGAGCAGACAGGAGCAACGCCGTGTCCCCAGCTCCCAGCCTTCTCCTCCTCAGCACTCTACGCGGAACAGGAGTCTCAGCTTTCGAGACCAAGGCTGTCCTCACTCAACCCACCTCACACCCCAGGACTTCCCTAGACTCCTTCCATTCTGCCCCCAACCTCAGCTTTGCCAGGCCCACCTTTCAGCCTCAGGTCAGACCCTACTGCTATTTTCAGCTTTGTTGATTTTTTTTTTTTTTTTTTTGTCCTTTTTTGGCGGTGCTGAAGACAGAACTCAGGGCCTCCCTCATGCTAGGCAAGCACTGTACCACTGAGCCACATCCCCAGCTCCTGAGGACTATTTTCAGGTGAGGCAGAGCCTTCATCTGCCACCAGGCCCTGGACTTCTCCTCACTGCCCAGAGCTTTGGGACAACTCACCCAGCCTCTGCTGCCCTGCTCAACCAGAAGTGTGAGTCAGCAGGGACTAGGTCTGCCATGGGCACAGATGTGGTGGGGCCAGGAAGTGTTCATAGAATGAATGAATCAGCGACAAAGTGAACACATGCCCTGATCAGACCAGCCCTCTTGCTGTCCTGCCTCCCCTGTCACCCTTTGTACCAGCTCTTCTCACCAACCCAGAGTCCATCTGTCCCTCAGTTCCCAGATTACCCACTACCTTTCTTTTTCTTTTTTAAAAAAAGAACCTACTTAACTGTTTCAATATGTTTTTATGTCTTTATTTTACTTATTTACTTTTGTAGTTGTGATATAGGGTCTTGCTAAGTTGCACAGACTGCCTCTGGCCTTGACCTCTTGATCCTCCTTCCTCAGCCTCCTGAGTTGCTGAGAGTGCAGGCCTGCACCATGTTACCTGGCCTCACCGCCTCTCTTAGAATTTCTTTCCTGGTTCTTCCCCACCTAACCCAGAGACAGCCATTCTGTTCCCTAGACTCTGGCAGAACAGATCACCTCTCTGCCACTTAACTTACCAGTTAATGACAGTCTCACCTGTACTGTTACCTAGGTATGCGTGTTACTTCTGAGCCCTGGATAATCAAGGCCCCTGGTCTCTGAGAAGTCATCTCAGGCTTCCTTCAGGTCTTCCAGGGTAGAGTGCAGAGCAGATGCCCAAGGCTGATTCAGTGTTGGCGTGCAGGGCGTCACAACGGCCAGGGTGCCAACGGAGCCCCAGAAAGTCCTTGTACTGACATTCACTTGCCCTGGCCCCAATGGCCTCCTGGGAAATTGGCGCTAAGTGTGTCCACCTAGTGTCACCCTGGCCTAGGATGTCAGGATTGGTCATAAAGTGCATAAGGCACCCACCAGTGTCGGCAACCGGCAGACCTCAAACCTCAGTGGCTTGAGACATGGTTAGCTAGTTATGGTCTTCACTTGTGGTTGGGGCTTCCAGATGCAGCTTTGTGACAGTGAGATGGTCACCCAGGTCGTGTCTTTTTCTGACACCCTCCCTCTTAGCAGAGGAGCACCACCTTAAACCATCACAGGTTCTTGTTTCAGGTGTGCGGGTATCTGAGTCCAGCCATCCATCCATTCTTTGCATCATTCTTACACTCGTCCATCAGTCATTTATTAGGCTCCTCTTCTGGCAAGGCCCTGCCCTAAGCTACACCCTCTTCTCTCCTGACGATTCCATGGAGCAAACCAAACTCTCGCCCTCCTTAGACCCTGCAGTCCTCATACTCTGTTTCTCAGTGTCTCATATGAGTCCCTTCTCTTGGGCTCAGAGATCTCCATTTCTCTTTGCCTTGCCAGCATTGTCCCTTTGCCCCCAATGCCTGGGGAGCTTTGGGCCCCTGTTCTGGAAAGGGGAGGCCTGAGCCCATGACCTGGCTGGGGGGCAGGGCAGACAAGGCAGCAAGTTGGGGTTTCAGCACTGCCCAGCACCCACAGAATCATGCTCTGTGTCCACATGCACCCCTGCCCCTCTTCCCAGCTCCACACTTGAGTGGAGTCCCCCAGTTTCTGATCCCATGCACACTTTTTCTCCCACAAACCAATTCCCATACACTCCAGGCCTGATTTCCCCGGGCTTCTGATCGGTTTCCATGCCTTGATCTGGGTCCCCATGTCCCTTTACAGCGTGGAGCTCTGATTTTACACAGTCACTCCCTGGCTGGGCCAGAGCCAGCATACGCGACTGTTGAGGCTCCCAGGCTGGAGGACCCAGGTATCCCGTCCCCAGCCTCGCCACCGCTGCTCCTGGGCCTCTGTCCAGACCCTTCCCCACTCGGCCTGCTCTGCCTCTTTATCTGCGGCTCCCAGCATGTCTGCCTCCCTCTATCAGTGTATCAGGCTAGCCTGCCTCTAAAGTGTATATATTACCTAATAAAATCCTTCTTATTTGGGATTATTGCATCAAATTTTAATTTCCTCACTCGAGCAGCAGCATGTTGG
The DNA here is from genome assembly GCA_007922755.1 of Pedetes capensis. Taxonomy (NCBI): domain Eukaryota; kingdom Metazoa; phylum Chordata; class Mammalia; order Rodentia; family Pedetidae; genus Pedetes; species Pedetes capensis. Next base: position 152,322 of record VMDO01000498.1, read on the forward strand.
CCTGCCCGTCAGTGAAGGACCGATAGAAGGTGAAAAGAGCGGATAAACTGCACAAATTACTGCCAGCCGATGCCTATCAGCCCTTTGACTGGAATTGACTGGAATTAAGGACTGAGAAATAGGATTTTCTGCCTCAGAATCTGCTGTGGCAGCTCTCGTCGGAAGTCCCCACCAGCCCCTGCCATCCTGCTCCCCCCTCAAGGGCACCTCCCACTTCCAGAGTAAACTGCATGCCACCTTTTCAGTCCTTAATCTAGGCATGGAAATGAGGGTGGGGGTCCCAGCTGAGCTGGCAGGGAAGGAGGTGGCTGTGGTCCCCATGGCCAGGCATAGCCCAGTCTGTCCTCTGCTGTAACCACTCTCCTGCTAAGGGCTTCACTGAAAGGGCCCCGTCCAGAGGGGAGAGGCTTGGACCCATGCAGAGATATTGTCCCCTTTAGAGGAGTCCTGGCTTCTGCTCTCTCGCCTTAGTGTACCTGCACCCTGCCCACCCACCATACCTTGCCGCTCTGAGCAGATCCCTGAATGTTTCAAGCCTGTTTCCTCGCCTAAACCCCTACTGTGGAGGGTCAAGAGAACCTCTGCATCGCCCTTCATCCACCCCACTGTGAGGGATAAGGAAGGGAAACAACCTGTGCTGTGTGCCTAACATAGCGCTGACACTTAGTAGATGCTCAACTAATACTGCTACTTCCCCGTAGATGGCTGGTTGTTTTTCTAATGTGCAGAAAACTACTTACCTTGTCGGTAGAGATTGTCAATCTGGGATGTCAGGGGTTCTGAATTTGCTGAAGTCATTTGGAAACATCACACGTGTGTGCATTGTCTGGGAGGAGGCACCTGAGTTCTCAGATGTGCACACAGATTCCAGGCTCCAGTTAATAGTTGTTGTTAGATGCTGTCGAGTTATGGCAGACCCATAGCAACCCTCATAGGGTTTTCAATGGCTGGTTGTTTTGGGATTGCCTCAGGAGTGGATTTCCACATCCTTCTCCCATTTTTGTGGTTCTGGGAATCAAACTTGGGACCTCGGAGACTGCAGAGTGGTGCTCTACCGACTGAGCTAAATCCCAGCCCCCTAGTTAATAGTAACAGCCTCTTATGTCCTATTTGCTATGTGTGAATGTTTTACATATTGTGGATGAGTGGGGACTCATTCCCATTTTATAGAAGGGGAAGCAAGGTAGCAAGAGGTTAAAACTCACCCAAAGGATTCAAGTGCAGGCCATCTAGCACCAGACTTGAACCCTTAACCACCTTGCTGTGTTCCTCCTCCCATCACAAGAAGTTGGGGCCTGGCAGGCCTATACACCTGTGACCTCTCTGGGGACAGCTTCATTTCCTGGGAGCCTTCGTCTCCACCCCCAGCAGGGGCTACTGTGAAGGGAAGAAGTCCCTTGGCAGGTTGGGCCCACTTCCAGACCTCCAGCTGGACCAGGGTCTCCTACCTGCTCCCTGGAGAGCCCTCACACTTAGGCAAGGTGTCCTTCATAGATGCCCGGCTCTGGGCCTGGCACGAGTGCCTTTCCTCATTCCTTCATCTGTGGAAATAAGTTGCAGTATATTGAAAATATAATCACTGAGACTCTGAAACAAGAGCCAGGGGCTCCCCAGAGCCCCCATGCCTCCCTGTTAATTCCTTCTCATAACATTTCCAGTCTTTCTGTCTGCACTTGTATTAAAAGCTCAGGATTTTATTAAAAGTGGATTTATTTACCCAAAAAGAGATGAAACCCCAAACCTTGTCAGAAGCCTGACAGAGCTTGTTCCATGGAAGCTCTAGTATGACTCCTTCTGGGAGAGGGAGTGCCTTGTCCTGTCCTACAGAGCCAGCTAGCCCACGCTGAGCCCTGCCCACCCTGGAGGATACTGGCTGCCCCATGCACGAGTGCCACAGGGGACAAGCCCACAGGGATCTGAGACTGAGGGCCCTGGCCCCAGACCTCTTTGCACAGGCCAGCACCAGCTGCCTGTCCTATTCCCTTGAGCTCACTGTCCTAGTCACAGCTCAGCCCAGCCCGCCCTGGGCATGTACTGGGAAATGCAGCTGCCACTTGAAGGGTAGTTTTAGTGACCTGTGCTGGGACTCTGGGGGGCTCTGGGCGTAGTTACCCTGGCAGGTCAGTCCCTGCCTCAGCAACCCAGGGGCAGCCCAGAGATGCTCATGTGGGACATGTGACGGCCCAGGCAGGATAGGGCTGCACTGGAGGGAGCTGTCTCCACATCCAGGAAGTATTCCCTAGCAGTTGGATCCTCCGGCTAGAGGCCCACACCTGCTGGGGACAGACCTAGGCCTCTCCTGGTGAGACCCCAGAGGAGCAGATCCCTCAATAAGGGCCCCCAGTGAGGAGATGGGTAAGTTATATATGCCGCCAAGTCTGCTGCTGTGCTTCCCAGTGACCTCCTATGGACTCCTGCGTCAGCAGCTGCTGGATGCTCAGTGAGAGGAAGTTCTCTCTTAAATAGCAAAGTCCAGGAGAGCAAGGTGACCAGCCTCAGCCTCGCGACTGCTCCTGGCTATGCTAGGGCACACTGCAGATCCAGGGAGGTGGGGCACACAGGCCTTCCAAACTCCATGGGAGTCAGTGTTGGCACTGTGCTTACAGTTGTGCCTGGCACAGGGCAGTGACATTTGTAAATACAGTTATTATTGTAAGAAAACCATACAGAGGTCCCATACCCTGGATTCAAAGAACCTAAACATGAGCCCTGGCTTTACCGTTCACTCCCTGCTGTGGGACTTCAAGAAGTCACTTAAGTTGTGGCCTCTGTTTCCTCGTCTATGAAAACCGAACCTCATCCTGGGGCAGCCAGAGGCAGGATGAGCTAGTATAGGAACAGCGCTCGCAACAGCACAGGCGCACAGTGGGCAGGCCAGAGAAGGTTGCTCACCTGTCTACACTGCTCCAGCTCCTCAGAGCCCGCTTTGGGATGCTCTCGTTTTGGGGTGTCTTTCTCTAACTCCATAAGGGATTGTTTTCCTGGAGGACCCAGCCAGAACTCCTGTCCCCCAAAACAAGGGGCAAAAGAAAGGGGCTGTGCCTGCTTGCTTCGTGGCCTGCCTCGGCTGTGTCCAGAGATGTTCCTTTTGGGACGTTCCCACCTTCCTTAGCAAGCCTAGAGGAGTTCCTGATTCTGTACCCCAGCTGGCAGGAGAGGACGGGGTGACAGCCGGGAAGGGCAGGAGTGCCTGGGGAAGGATAGGGGAGGCAGCCCCTACTGTATCTCTGTAGTGGGGACTAGGAGGAGTTGGAGGGGTGCACTTGCTCCTGGGACAGAGTGTGTGTGTTGGGAGCAAGTGTCTGCAGGGGAGATGGTGCTCAGATGTGGGGACAGTGCAGGCTTCAGCTTCCTGCTGACAAATGGTGTGGGGGTGAGAGGCAGCCAAGGCCAAAGAGCCTTTCCTTAGATGATGCAAAAGCCAGGATAGATATTTCTCAAGGGGCTGGGGCGAGGCCTTCTGCTATCCATCACCCAGGGAAATCCGCTGTCCAGGGCCAGAACCTCAGAGTGGGCAGGGGCAGCTAGCCCAGGCCAGGGTGCTATGGGGAGCAAGATGGAGGTGGCCTGACATGGGCAGCTCAGCAAGCAGTGGTGGGGACGTCAATGTCCTCCCCGTGTACGTCTGTTTATTCAGTCATCAGCCACGCCATCCACTGATATTTGAATGTGCCTTTCATATACCAGGATCTCTTCCCACAAGGAACTCATGCTGCCAAGCTCTCCCCAGAGCACCTGCCTTTCCATTGCCTCTGCACAGCAAACTCCTACTCATTCCTCACCACCCATCCTAAATGCTGCCATCTGTGCACCCCCTTTCCAGCCCCTTCAGGTGGATGCCTGCACTTGTGCACATTTCTCCAGCTGAGCACTCCCAAATACAGGTGTACAACCTGTGTCCTGGACGCCTCACTCCCTGAGAGCAGAGCCCAGCGGCTGGACCCTTCTCCACAGGCACTGCAGGGAAATGAGAGGGCTCAGGACAGAGCCATCAGATTAGGAGCTGCCAAGTGCAGGGCTGTGTGACACCTGTTTCCCAGGATGGCCTTGCAGTTGGGAGTCGGCCTGGGGAGGGAAACTACAGGTGCCAGGACAGCAACAAAGGAAGACAGCCACTTGGAGGCCAGGCCACTGAACTCACCTGCCTCCTTTCTCCCACTCAGGGCACAACTGTGCGCGTGATCACTGCCATCGACCAGGATAAAGGGCGGCCCCGGGGCATTGGCTACACCATCGTTTCAGGTAAGGAGAAAGCTGCCCTGTCTTCGACCCATCCACCCAAGAAGAGCCACTGCTGCGATCTCAGGCTGGGATCTCACTGCTGGGATCTCTGAGAGCCTACAGAGTCTGTGGGCATGTGGGACAGAGTGAGACCTGCCTCCAGGGACAGTCCTTGCTGAGGGGCAGAACGGGGACAAATGGATCAAGAAGGGATGAATGGGGGTGAAGAGGTGCTTAGGAAGCCAACGGAGGCTTGAGTGTATGGAGGCCGCATAGGTGGCACTTGGGGGCAGGAGTGTGTGCTACTGTCCAAGTTCTGAGTATTGACCTTTTGGGACTCTGATCTGGGATGTGGGTGCCCTCCATATAACCTCCTTCAGTGCTTTGGTTCTTCTGTTCTTACTTGAGGAAAAGGTGGCAACTTTTATATCATTTTAGAATAAATAGAGCTGCTGCTTCAGCTGATTTTGTGGTCTTTTCACACTTCCACCCAGCAGGAATGCATGTCTCATCTAGGATGTGGCTGGGGAGGTACCTGAGTCCCCTCTCTGCACAGGTTCCTTGGGTGAGCGGAACAGTGACTGGCTGCAGCGATGGCTCTGAGTGAGGGCATCCGCAGCTCACATCCCAACCAAAGCCTGCCAGCTGCCAGCTCTGTGGGGGCTGTCTGGGGCTCTGGGTGGACAGCCAAGTTGCTGGTGAGACACTAGGGGAGAGGCTGCGGCCAACACACAGACTCTGGCTCTGGCTCTGCCCCTGCCCCATACACACCCTGCTCAGCTCCCCTGTCTTTGAAAAGTCAGCCTGGTGTATCGGAGCAGGCCAGGTGGATGGCAAAGAGGAGACCAGGCCTCCAGGCCATTGTCAAGCCCATTGACTGCCCTTGCCCCACCACACACAGAAGAGCAGGAGGTGGCATGCAGGAACATTGTCTATCTAATGCTCAGGACAATAAGGCATGGTTAGCAGAAGGTAGAGGAGGGAGTCTCCTGAGCTGACAGCCCTGGGTGGGTCTCTGTGCCTCAATTTGTTATCTATAAACTGGGACCAATAAAAGCACTTACTTCAGGACACCTTATGGGTCAGCTGACTTCATATATGTAGAGAGCCCAGCTAATGTGTGAAAAATACTTTAGAAGTGCTGGCTAATGTTGTTACTACCACAGTGGCCGATGATACCTGGGGGAGCTAGAGGTTAGCGGTGGGGAAGAGACCCCTGGTATCCTTACGACCACTGTGAACCAATCTGTCTCAACCCTTGTGACCTGGAGCTGCTTGCATGACTTATTACGCCTCTAAGCCCAGCGTTACTCCAAGACCCAGAGCAGATGCAGCCCAGTCCAGGTGGTGAGCCCGGCTCTGGGCCTTTACCCTCTGGTGCTCCCTGTGATGTCCCCAATCTGGTGCTCAGCACATGCTCTGACGCAGAGTAAATCCTAGTGGGGCCTGTGGAATGAATGAGTGTCATGCTGCGATCATGAGTTTTCAGCTCCAGCGTGCCCGAGTATCACCGAGGGCTCCCGTTAAGAGTGCAAAATGCATGGCACCACAGAGTTCTCACCCTGCAGGTCTGGGGTGGACCCAGCGTTCTTCCTGCTCACAGCCCCTAGTGGCTCGAGTGTGGTAGTCCTGAGGCCAGGATATGCTAAAGCCAGTGCTAGGAGAGAGTCTATTCTTCAGGAAGGCAGAGTCCCCCTGGGGACTGAGGTCTCTGCAGGTGGGCAAAGGGGCCTCCTGGCACTGAGCCCCTTCATGAATTCTGAAAACTGGGAAGCAAAGCAAGTGCCTCCCGGGGATAGGGACTTGTGCTTGGGATCTAGGAGCACCCATGAGCCTTTTAGACAATCAATGGTGGGGGTTAGAAAAAGGGGGTGACATGCAGTGACCCCTAGACTGGGGAGAGGAGGATCTCCTGTCCTCACTGCTGGCTCCAGATGTAGCCCACTATATGGGACAGGGAGCAGGAGCCAGGGTCTGTCTGGGAAGGAAACTTCCACAATGATGCCAGGAGCCTGAGTGAGGTACTGGTTCTTTCCAGGTTCGTGCTGGGTGCCAGGCTCCCAGCCCAGACCCTCCAGCCCTCTCCAGCCTTCAAAGATGGCTCTAGCAAGTCCCCCAGTTCCACCCACTGCCCTTGGATCAGGAGGCTGGAGGGCCGGGCTGGCAAGCCTTTGGTTTCTGGACTGGGCTCTGGAGCTTAGAGTTGGGGCATGACCACCTACAGCAGCGTCCTTTGGGGCTCCCAAAGGCATTATCCCCAGTTCCAGGTTCCTAAGTGCAAACAAGAGGGTGAGAAGGGAAAGAGGGATGTGAAACCACAGGGAAGAGGTGTGTGTGGAGGCTGGGGCAGAGGCAGAAACTTCTAGAAGTCTAGAGCACTTGGCATAGCTTTCTAGGATTCCCACTGCAAGCACAGATGCAAGCCCTCCTGAGGGCTTTTGGAAAGGATGACGAATGGGTTCCCTCTCACACGCTGGCTTTGATTGATGGGTCCTAGCTTCCTGAAGAGGATGATGAAGTCCAGCAGGCTCAGGGGATAAACAAGTATGGTATTCGACTGGTAGAGTCTGCTGTGGGTGTAGAAAGGGAAGGCTGGCACCTGTTCCAATGTTTGCTATCCTGGGTATGTCAGCTCTTAGACCTTGCTCACAGGGTGGCCCAGATCCTGATGTTTGCCACCACCCCTTGGACAGGGAGTAGCTTAGGGAAGGGCTGTTTTTCTTCCCTACCCACCCCTCAGCTGGGCAGCCCACCGTCCCCTGTTCCTGCCCACTCTACTTCCTTGGCCTGGGTTGTTGTGGCTTCCCTGAAAGCCAGATTTGGTGTGAGCCTGGAGGCAGGTGGGCAGGAGGACAGTAGGCTGGGATTTGGCCTTGTCTCTTGTTCCCTTGGCCAGTGTAGACACTGCCAAAAAGAACCTTGTCTGCCAAGGTGCATCTCACATGCCTGCTTCTCTGGGGACAGTTTGTTTGCAGCCCCATCCTGGGTGGCTTGGCCCATGCCCATTTAGCTTGAAGCAGGTACGAGGTCGGCTCCTGTCCCTCTGTCATCCCCAGGTGGTGAGTCCCACCAGTCCCATGCAGGTGGACACAGGCCCCAGCCCATCAGTGATCCATGGCATGAGGTTAACCTGCCCAGCTCCCCGAGGCCCTGTCCCCTCCAGGCTGCTTATCAGCCCCACAGTGGTGGGGATTTATGTCTGCACACCAGTGCTTTCTCCATTACTAATGACCCCTCTGTTTTGCCAAGAACAAAGAGGCCTTCAGCAGTAAGTTATGGCTCCATTGTCATCAATTTGTTCTCAGCCTCTTGTGACCAAACTGAGACTGATGAATGACAAGGTTCTTTCCCATAGAGGACTTGGCATGGGCCACATCCATTCCCTCAGCCTATGCCTGCCTTGCCATGTACCAGGGACACCATTGCTTCTGGGGCCTGACTGAAGAGGGCTCTGCAGGCCCCTATCCCCTACTGCTGGCCCAGCCAGGCATCTGAGCAGACACTCCCTCTGGCCTCATCCCTCCTGCTTCAAGGGGCAACTGTGCCTACCCCTGCAGAGCGCTGGACTTGGAGTCCAGAGTTTCAGGTTTGAGGCTCTGCTTTGCTATCTGACAGCAATGTATCAGAGCAAGACATTTGACTTCTCTTGGCCTCACGGTACCCCTCTGTGAAACGGGGCTAAGAATGCCCATGGTGGGCCAGTATGATGCTGGAGAGACCCTTGCGTGCCATACGGCATTAAGGATTAGTAATTGTCAGGGCAGAATAGGAACTGGGGGGCCTGAGACTAGTTGGTTCATTTTCTCCCTCATCCATCAGGGCGCAGAGAAGCCCCGAGAACACACTCCGGGGCTGTTCCAGGTGGAGGTCCCCAGGCCTGAGGCCAGCATGACTGCCCCTAAGGCTGTTGAGCACTTGAGAGGTGGCTCCTCTGAGCTGAGAAATGTTATAAATATCACATATGGGATTTGAAAGACATAGTATGCAACACAGATGATAAAATATCTCATTAATAGAGTTTTACATAGGGCCTGGGGGCGTGGCTCAGGGGCAGGGCATGTGCTTAGCATACATGAGGCTCTTGGACCAATCCTTAGCACTGCCAAAAAGAAATGATAACGTGTTATATTGCTGCCATGTTAAAATGGTAGCACTTTGTATCTACTGGGTTACATATGACAGCTATCAAAATCAGTTTTCCCTATTTCCTTTCAACATGTTTTTTTGGCTACTAGAGGATTTTAAATTGCACCTGTGCTCATATTGTTTGTGGGTGCGCTTGTTCTAATATGGGGCTGCCCCGCCTGCTCCTACCATAGGCCAGCTGTGGCTCCTGAGGGTCGGTTTTCTCCTCTGTAGAATAAAGATGATGGTGGCCATGCCTGGCCAGGATAGAGCAACCCAAGCCAGTTGTTAAGAGCACAGCTCACCATGGGAAGGGCATGCTCTTCATGTCCACCACTGTTGACGAGGAGCGTTTTTGGGTCAGGAGTGGTGCTAATGTCCTGAGCAGGTAAGGATTATATACTGTCTTGGCCACAGAAACCTGTAGTTTGTTCGGAGATATTGGCCAGTAGCCAGGTGGGGACACCCTGAAGAGGGAATACCAGATAACTATGGGGGCAGGTGATGTCAGCGAGGGAAAGGCCAGACCGCCCAGAACCTGGGATGCACTTTCAGAGCCCCTTGGACAGATGTTGGCATGGACCAATAGCTCTCTGGGAGCCCTTTAGACTGTTCTCTCTACTTTATTTATGTTTGAAAATGTCAAGCTTGGCGTGATGGTGCACGCCTGCAGTCCCAGCACACAGGAGGCAGGAGGATCGTGAGTTCAAGGGCAGCCAGGTCTACACAACAAGGCTCTGTCTCAATAAATAAATAAATAAATAAATAAATAAATAAATAAATAATAAAAGGAGAGAGACAATCCATGGGATAGTGGGCACAGCCACAGGATGGGAGCCTGGCGGAGGAGAGGCCACTGAGGCCAGGCACTAATGATGTGCAGGGATTGGCGGGAACGTAATGGGCAGGCATGAGGACAGTGTATGCACAGATCTGAGAGTGGGAAGAGCAGGGTCTGTTTGTCACCTGCAGGGATTCAATGTGGCTGGGTATAGAGTGCAAGGAGGTGGTGAGGAGATGGTGCCCTGAGGGTGCTGTGTGGCATGCAGGATGCTCAGCTGAGGAAACTGTCAGCCTGTAACTGAGAGCAGCAGGGAGCTGCTGGGTGTCGCTTTGCTTAAGAGCAGACTGTACACAATAGTGCTCCCATAAGATTGCCTATGACATTGTAGCCATCTCAGTTTGTGTTCACACAATAACAAAGTCACCTAGCAACACATTTTTCAGAATGAGTCCATGTTTGAAGTGAAGCATGACTATGCATGTGTGCACACATACGCACTCACATGCAGAGGAATATTATTCAGTCTTGAAAAAGAATTAAAATCCTGTCATTTGTGAGAACATGGGTCAACTTAGAAGATGTTGTGCTAAGTCAAATAAGCTAGACTCAGAAAGACAAATATCACACGATCTCATTTACTATGTAGTTGGGAGAATAGTGGAACTCATAGTAACAGACAGGAAAAGAGAGATTACCAGGGGCTGGGGATGGGGGGAGGGGAGATGCTGCTCAGAGGGTAGGAACTCTCAGTTGGACATGAAGAAGTCCTGCGGGCTACTATATAGCATGGTGACTACAGTTAATGATACTGTAGCACAAACTACAAACCTGCTAAGAGACCTCAGGTATCTTTAGCACAGACACAATGAACAGCTTGGTAAGGTGATGGTTATGTCAATTTGCCTGACTGTGGGGCTTGCTGGCAATGCATGGTATATCAAAACACCATTTTGTGCACCTTAAATGTATACAACACTTATTTGTCCATCAGGCCTCTATAAAGGTGGGGGGAAAGCCAGAAACTACCATATAAAGTGACTGGTGTTTGGTGAGCATCTACCAGGGAACCTACTTAGCCCACAACACATGGCATCAGTTTTCCTTCCTCCTCCACTCATCAGGACACGTCCTGCAGCCACAAGCCCACAGGGCTGGCCTGGCCACTCTGACCCTCACCGCCAGGCCCTAGGGGACTGGAGCCCAGGGGAAGGGCTTCTGTTGGTTAGCCTAAGAGCTCTGAGCCTAAGATCCTGTCCTGGTGAGGGCCAGACTCCTCCCCTCTTCTTGATCATCTGAGGAAGGTGCAGGGCGGCGGCTCTCCATTGGGTGCTGGGGCCAGCAGCATGGCATCCCCCGGGAGCCTGCTATACACCTGCAGTTCTAGGCGCTGCGAGGATGGGGCCCAGCCACCTGAGCTTCACAAGCCCTCTGAGTGGTTCTGAGCCTGAGGCTGTCCAGATCCTTCGACCCCCATGGGCAGCGCGTCCATTTCTCCCATATGCCAGGCCAATGAGCTCTGTCTTTGGGTCTCTCCTCCCTAGCGCCAGAAGTGCCCTGGCCACCTGACTGCATGTATGTGGCAAACGAGCCCACGCTACTGCTTTCTGCATCACAGCCTCCATCGGTGGTCCCCTTTCCAGGATGAAGAGGCCCACAGTCCTTTCCCTGTCTGCTGTCTCTGCCCCACAGAGAGGGGAGGGGACCCCCCTTACTGGGTGCCTGCTATGTGCCAGGCCCGAGATGGATACAAGTTATCCTTCCCGGCAGTCAATGAGGGAAAGAATGTTATTTCCTTTGTAGATGAGGAGAGCAAGGCTCAGAGAGTTTACTACCTTAGCCGAGGGTCACAGCTGCCAAGTGGCAGAGCAGGGATTTGAACTCCAGACTCTCAGGCTCCGCTACACACCCAGTTTCCCTGACAACAGTGGTTCTCAAAATGTGGTCCCCAGACCAGCAGCAGCAACATCACCTGGGAGCTTGTTAGAAATGCAAAACTTCTCATAACACCCCGGAGCTACTGAGTTAGAAGCCCTGGGCATGGGGCCAGGCGAGGTTGATGCTGCTGGCCGAGGGACCATGCTTTGAGAAGCTGTGGTTTGGAAGAGTGTATGTCCTCAACTGGCAATATCACCCTCAAGGGGATGAAATTTTGTACTTAGGAGGGCAAAAAATGCCTTCCTCTTTTTCTATCTAAAGCACAGATACACATTCTATTTGCAGTATTAAAAATTTCACATGGGGAGCAGAAGATAATTAGAGACAAATGTTTCAAGTGACTCATGGGGCAAGGTAGGCAATAATGAAGAGAAAGTTGAGCAGTGCTGGACTAGACTGAAGAACAGGTGGGAAGGATCAGGGCAGAAAGCCCTCCCTGCCAGACTGAAAGTGTGTGGCCTTATGACAGCATGCCATGAGGAATAGGCCCGGGGACATTGGTGCAGGCCAAAGACTCCCCTTGCTCATCTCTGGGTTTTATTTTGATGCTACTGGGCGAGGTGTTTCTTTGAAAACACTGAGTGCTTTAAAGGGAAAGCTGTGTCTGTGTGCTCTCATGTGCGCATGGAGGAGCGGGTAATGATCAGTCACAGTCAGACTGACGTAAGGCCATCTCCTCACATAGGCAGTAGCTCACTGAGCCCTGGTCATGGCCTGGCAGGGGAGTGATCACAGGAGGCTGTCCTGCAATACACATCAAAACCCGGGTGATTACGCTGCTTGGCATTCTCCCCCTCCTCTCTCTGAGAATTGCAAATTCTAGAGAGGCAGAATTGCCTTGGCAATCTGAATGGCACACCCAGCCCTAGGCTTAGGTAGCATAGTGGGGGCCTGAGGCCCCAGAACTTCAGACCTGGCATCTGGCAGGGAGTTGGCCATGGAGGCGTCAAGGGAAGGTGGCAGAGTGGGTGGCAGTATCATTGGTGGAAGGCATAAAGGCCAAAGACCTCAGTTCCTGGGGGTGGTCGGGTGAGAACATGGGCTCATCAGAAGATTTATTTCATGGGAGTACTTGGTAGATTAGAGCGGAAAGCACAAAGGAGGACAGCCCACTAAGAAGCCACTGCACAAGTCAGGCCTCACCAAGGGGAGGCCTCCATGGCCCCGTGGAGGGGAGTATGGAAGGGGAGTGAGCAGGCTCTGGTGATATTCTGAAAATAGAGGCTGCAGGGAAAGGAGGAATTGAAGAAGCTTCTAACCTCCCAGTCTAGGTTTCTGGGGTCCTGTGGTAGCCTAGGCAGAAAGGAGAATATTCATAAGTCAAGCAGATGTGTTTACTCCTGGGAATAGCACCAAGACCTGCATCAGCACATACACCAGAACGCCTGTCTATAACCCAAGCAGACATCACTAGTTCACCCCAGCACGTGGGTGGGCTTCCAAGCCTTTCTCACCCTGCACTCATGCTTCCCTTGGACCTTCCCGCTCCTGTCTCCTGGGTATACATTCAGTCACAGCCCCTCCTTGCACTCTGTGCCCCACTTCTGTAGGAAACGGAGTATTTACTGCTGCGCTCAAGATCTGGCTCTTTCTCGTTCCCTTAGTAGGGCCCTGGATATACCTGGTCAGGAACGAGGGCCTGCCCTTGCTTCCTTCGAGTAAATCACATTGGTTGGTAGGCGTTTAAGGGATTACATGGTAACACGATCTGAGGCTTTCCCTTTCTGCACCTTGCCTTCCCCATATACCGCTCACATGCAGCAGTGTCCCTTGCTTGGAACCCAGTGGCCTCCCCGGTTCCCACTGTCCTGTGGAAGCACCCCCAGACCTCCTTGCTACTGGCCCTTGAGTCCGCTCACCCATCTGGGCAAAGAACGGAGGCACAGGCCCTTTAATTGACCAGCTCAGGCCAGGAGCCCTTCCCTTCAGGATGCCTGGGCTCTGCAGACCCTGTCATGGTTGAGGTGGCTCTGGCAGTGGGGGTGAGGGTTCAAGTTCATGGTTGGTGCCTGCTTAGAGTGAGAGGGTCTGGTGTCCCCATGTCAACAGGCATTTGTCTTTTTTCTTCCTTGGCTGTTTTTGCTTTGTCCTCATCTCTAAGGTGACTGCTTTATATTGACTTCCAAGAGCTGGGAGGTCTTCGGAGGTTCATGAAATTAGTCACCATGTCCTTTGCATTCTCTTTCTCTTTTAACTTGGTACACCTCGGGTCCTCAGAATCGATTTACACATAATTCTTGGCTCATGGTGAACATTGGTCCATGTGTGGCTATGTTTTATTTCTTTCTTAACTTTAATAACATCATGGACACCTGAGAACCCATCAACCCACCAAGAGCTAGACCGTGGCCTACACCTTCCATCTGCCCCCATGTTCTTCCTCCTTCCCTGTCCCCTACCTCGCCACCCCCAGAGTCACATCTCTGAATCCTGCATTTTCTCATTCCTTGCTTTGTTCCATGCATGTGGATCACATATTGCTTGGACTTAGTTGTCTTTGAATTTTTATTTGTTTGTTTATTTATGGCAGAACTGAGGGGTTGAAACCAGGGCCTTGCAGATACTTTGCAAGTGCTCTACTACTGGGCTGCACTCCCAGCCCATTTTTTAGTCTTTATTTTGAGTCAAAGTCTCACCAAGTTACACAGGCTGCCTGAAGCCTCTAACTCATGATCCTCCTGCCTTTGCCTCCCAAGTCACTGGGATTACTGGTGTGTACCACTACACTCCGATAAACTTTATTTTTTTAAGTGTCACTTTATATACAGTCTCCTAGGATGTGTCTTCCACTCAATGTCTGAGAGCCATCCCTGTTGTATGGTATGGGTATCCTTTGCTCAGTTTTACTACTGTGTATTATTTCATCCTGTGAAAACATCACAATTTATTTACCCACTTCCCTGTTAATGAGTGTATGGGATGGTTTTTGCTGTTACAAAACTTACTGCTTTATCTCTCTCTCTCTCTTTCGGAATGTGTGTGAGACGTTGCCCTGGGCTACACAGATCACCTCTTACCTTCGCCATAGCCCCAGAATGTGCTACCTGGAGCCTTCTCCAGATGAAGAAGCTGAAATGTGTAGATCCTATAAAACCTGCTTAGGCACATGCTTAGTGGCCCAGGATTCAGACCCAGATCTTCCTGCTTCTAAAACTCACCTTCTTTCTGCCCCATATCACTCTTCTGCTTAAGATACCAGGTGATTCATGCCAGCCCCTGCATCTGTGTGGGGTCTGGAATATTAGGACCCATTCATTCAGAAAGATAGTGCATGTGAACTGGGCAGCCAGGGTATGCCAGGCTGCATGCTAAGCCCTGGATGCTACCTGTGAAGCGAAAGTCAGTTTCCCTGCCCTTGTGGGACTCACGTTCTAGTAGAGAAGAGAAATAGTAAAAACATCACAGGCAGTGTTTCCCGGCCTGGTTGTGCACCAGAAACAAAGCCCTGGGGTGAGGGGACATTGGGGGGGGGGGGGCGGTCAGGAAGCTGGATTCGAGAAGCCCCCTCTCCCTCCCCAGGCCAAGGGCGCAGGAGGACAGCCTTGTCATTTCTACCTCAGAAAAGGTCTCCAGTATCTTTGGAAGGCTTTGAACTTGAGGTGAGCCCCAGTAGGCATCTCAGATCCCAGCTGCCTTTTCACCGAATGCCTTGGATGGCTGCTCAGCCTTCAAGGCAGCCCCCAGCCAGGGCTAATCTGAAATAAAAGTTTTTATTTATCTAGCTTGATACCTGGTGCAAGGTTAAATCATACAAGAGAAAAAGCAATAAAAGAGAAAGATTAAGCGTAAGGCTCCATCTTAGGCATGGCCTTTTGCAATATGGTTACAAAGATATTAAGTCTAAAGTCATCTATGGCCCTACCTACGTTCCTTACTGTCCCTGCGTCTCTCTGAGCTCAGCTTAGCTAGAGCAGGAGGAAGAGGTGATAGGATGGGGGCTGCAAGAGGGGGCCCCTGGGGTACTCTGCAGAGAGGGTAAGCTCCCAGGTGGAGTTCTAGTTACTCAGGGAAACAGCCATCGCCCACCCCATGCAGCTCTGATTTGTGACTTCTTGGGGGGACAAAGGCTTTCCCATCTGCACCTACATGCCTGCCATTGGTATTTATTATGTGCCTGCTGAGGGCCAGGAACCCGGGGAGAGAGAGGGTTGGAAGCCCTAGCCACAGACCCTTCTACAGCCAGCCTGGGCTTTGATATCCCGGGATGTTGTACAGGTCACTGGTATGCGTGCCTCAGTCTCCTTGTCTATAAAATTAGAATGTTAATAGGGTTATTTCAAGGCTTGAGTTATGCAGGTAAAGCTTTTAAGACACATATGGCTTGTGCCTGACACAGTAGGTACCCAAGAAACATTATCTATTATCAGCATTGAGAAAATGACAGTCTGGTTGATGACAACAGCTGTAAGAAGCAATACCTGCATTCCTCAGCATGTGGGTGTTCATGGGGTCCACACAGCCCAGATTTCGCAGATCTGTGCCCCGCCTCCCTGCCTGCATGATTTGCACCCAGAGCCTCAGACGCACCAGGGGAGGGCGGCAGTTCCCACATGCTTTCTGACCCACCTGCCAGGGCTTCTGGCCTGGCTCTGCCCTCCCTGCCACACACACAGCCACTTGAGGTGGGTAACTCCCCTCCCCTGCTATCAGCACCCTCTTAGCCATTGGAACAGCCCAGCACCTTGGGCTAGCCCGTGACCCTGGGCCATAAGAGATCATGAGCAGAAATAGGGGCTTCTTATCCCCTCACTGAATTTGGGGCCTAGGGCCCTGTAACTGTGTCCCCCCACACATGAACAGTGCCTGCAGCTTCAGCCTGCAGCCCTCCCCTCTGTAGGCCAGAGAGGGTCACCAGGGCCCCCACCCCGACTCTCTCCACCTCATCTTTCCAACCAACTTGTACTTTAAAGCAACTAGGAAGGGAGGGAGAGAGAGGGTGGAGGAAAGGGAAAAGAAATCTCTCCTTCATCCACAGTGTCAGCTTACCAAAGCCCACCTGCCAGCGTGCCAGACGCGTACAGTGCAGACCTGGAGAGGACCAGCCACACATGCGATTCATCCTCAAAGCCCGCAGCGTGGGCTCTGTAAGAAGTACTTCCAGAGGGCAGGAAAGGCAGTCCTGTCAGGATATTTGGAGGGACCAAGGGGAAGGGGGCTGTCACTACCACAAGGTAGCATGTGAAAATAGGTTCAAGGGACCTTCTGCCAGACCTAACACCCTTTTTAAGGATTGGAACTTGCACTGGGAGAGCTTTGAGCTTAGCCTAAGGAGTAGGAACAACACAGTGATAACAGCTAACACTTCTTGGGTGCTCATGAACAGGTATTAATAGTTCATCCACGTCAACCTTTTCGTCCTACCGTGTCCCATGAGGCCATGCCATTATTGTCATCCCCCTTTTACAGATGAGAATGCTGAGGGCCAGTTGCCCCGGGTCACAGGAGCTGAGTGCAGCAGGCTGTCCTCAGGACCTGTCCTCTCCTGGCACTCTGCCCTGAGCACCGGCCCCGGCTGTGCTGCCCCGGGTGGGGATCACCAGCTCCACATCCAGACTGGGCTGGGTTTCCTGCACCCCGCTTTCCCTCTCCAGCTGCCTCCCTGTCCAAGGCTCTTCCTGAGTCAATTAACTGACTGCTCCCCACTCAAATATTTGACCAATATCTGGAAACAGAGATTCCAGAGCAGATATTTCCAGACATTGATTGAAGTGAACAAACACTGTGGCACAGAATGAATTTATCGCTCATCATCTGCATTCTGCAGTGCTGCGCTCCGCCCCGGTCCCCAGAAGGCACTGCTTTTGGGGGAGAGGAGGGTGGCTCAGCTGCCTCTGTGGTCCAGCTCCCTGCCCTTTCCTCCCTCCTGCTCCCTTGGCGCAGGGGCACCACGCTCACTCGGTAGGACTAGCCTGGGAACCGTGCCTTTGAGTCCATAAGCTCAGGCTGAAGGACACGTCACAACGCCCAGCAGCCCAAAGGTTGTGCTAAGGGCGCTAGTGACTAGCTTTTGTCCATAAAGATGGTGTGATTCTTAAATGTCAGCAAGAGCAGTTTAGTTGACACTCACAGGAGCACTTAGAAAATGAGGGTTCAGAGCCCTGGGGTGCCTCTCATCCCCTTTAGAAGTCTATAGGGACAGGAGAGTTGCCCGTGAACTACGCAGTGATGCTCAGTGAGGTCCCAATGAGCCAGCACTCATACTTGGTGATTTTGGGAAGACAGACTATGGGATGGAAATTGGGCATGGAAAACCGTCATGGAGCGTCCCGCTGATCTGCCGCTCTTCTGTCCACACGGCAGCTGCAGCGTGGCTGGTGCTGTGAGCAAGGTGTCCAGGAGGTCAGAGGAAGCTGAGAGCAGGGAGGGCCGGGAGCAGTGCGAAGACTCTGGCTGCACCCCAACACCATTTCCCTGTCTCTGACTTGATACTCCCTAGAGATGAGTTTAAGTGGTGTGCACACGGGTAGGGCGTGAAATAAGGTTGACTCATGGGGCGAGGCAGTCATTCCCCACTGAATTCCTTTTCTGAGTTTCTTTTGCTATTGGTTCAGTTGGGTGCCTGTGTCTCTAGTACCTCTCAGCCTTGGCTCATATCACCATGGAAAAGGAGCACAGGCTGGGCCTGTGGAGGAGGCTGACGGCAGAGGTGCACCACAGCCTGTGTGATGGCTGAGGGTCCAGGTCTCAATCTGTGATTCTCCTGCAAAGTTTCCATTAGAGTGATTTTTAAAGTTGAAAGATGAAGGCAAGTTAAAGAAAAATACTGAGTAATAATACAAGGTACATACAGGTACGGCAGAAGCTGGAAGGGTGATGCCGAAAAGGAGGACTGGGAAATCCTGTGTGGGTGCAGTTGTGGCCTCCTGGGCCTCTCCTCCTCTGGATGGTAGGAGGGTCTATGAGGCTCACGGGGCTCCAGAGAGCCACCTGGGTACGCATGAACTGTTGAGAATTGCCCCCAGCTTGTGGCAGGTGCTAAGGAACGCCAGCCCCGAGTGGCCAGGATCATGGACCCAAAGCCACCATGGAAATGTGGCTGCCTAGTGCCCATGGGGTGGCAGTACAGGTGCTGCTGCTGGGATGGAGGACTGGCTGCTTAGGTGGCCAGGAGGGCTCCCCACATGGGAGGCACTGAGATGGGTGAGGAAGGAGGACTAAAGGCCATGGACAGACCAGCTGGGCTGCAGAAGAGCAAAGTGAAGGGGACCTGAGGGTGGCAAGGGCCCAGGAGGGGCTGGGAGAACAGAGTCTCGGGGAGCTTCGTGAGGCACTTGCTGAGCAGACCGGCCTCAGAGTCGGGCCTTCTGGGATCAGGACAGGGACACCAAGCTTGGACGTCTCTCTCTTCTACATCTGTATTTGATTCCTGCCCCTGCCTTAACTGGCACAGATTGGTGGCTTCAAACAACAGAGTTTTCTTCCTGTGGTTCCAGAGAATGGAGTTTGAATGAGTCTCACCAGCTGAAATCCAGCTGTGGGCAGAGGTGCAAGGCAGTCCCTGCGTTGCTCCTGCCGGCTCCGAGGGGCTGCTGATGGCTTACACCTGCATCACTCGCCCGCCTCCTGTCTGCCCACATGGTCTTCTCCTGTCCTATGGGCATCTCCCTGTGCTCCCCGTAGAACACTCACCATCACAGAGCACACAGGCAACCCACACTCATCGCCCCACCTGGAGATCCTTAACTGATTCACAGCTGCAAATTCTCCTTGGTCAGGTCAGGTGACATTCAGGGCCTCTGGGGCTTCCAGCCTGCCTGCCTTTCCTGCATGATTCAGCCTGCCTCAGCATCTTTGCCCCCCGCCCCCGTCCCCCATTGTCTCTCATTGGTGCCCTCATGGCCTCCCTTGTCCGTGAAGGCCACAACGCCTCCTCTCCACCATTGCTGCTCTTAAAATGTCCTTGCAGCTGCTGTCTCAGCTGCCAACCATCTCCTTACTCCAATTCCAAGTTTCCAAGGAAGGGAGGGAGGGAGGGAGGAAGGGAGGTAGAATGGACCAGCTCAGCATTGCAAGCAGGGCCATGAGCCATGGGGAGCTGGTGGCCTGAACTGATGTCACTTGGGCAACTGATACCAAAGAAAGCAGTAGGGCTGCAGATAGACCTCGGTGTGGTTTTGTTGTTGTTGTTGTTGTTGTTATTGTTTGTTTGTGTGTGTGTTTTATTTTGTTTTTGTTTTTTCTAGTGATACTGGGGATTGAACCAGGGCCTTGGGCATGCTAGGCAAGTGCTCTACCATTGAGCTACATCCCCAACCCTGTATCTCTCTTTTCTTTATCTTTCTTTCCCTTCCTTCCTTCCTTCCTTCCTTCCTTTCCTTCTTTCTTTCCCTCTCTTCCTATCTTCTTTTTCTTTTCTTCTTTCTTTTCTCCCTTTATCTATCTATCTATCTTTCTTTCTTTCTTTTCTTTTCTTTTTTCTTTTCTTTATTTATCTTTATTTTGAGGCAGGGTCTGGCTATGTAGCCCAGAGAGGCCCTGCACTTGCCATCCACCTGCCTCCACTTCCTGAATAGCTTGAATTACAGGTGTGTGTCACCATGCCTGGCTAGGACAGTTTTAAAGATAGACAGATGGACCACTGGGACAGAGTAGAGCTCTTAGATCTGTCCAGGTATAAACATGGGAACTTGACATATGATATAGGTAGTGTCACAAATCAGCGAGGAAAGGATGACTTGTTTAGTGGTGGTATTGGGGGAATTAGCTCACTATCTGGAGAAAAATAAAGCCAGATCCCTACCATATGCCATATACTAAGGTGAACTCTGGATGGATTAAAGACCTAAGTGTGAAAGGTAAAATATTAAGCTCATAAAAGGAAATGTGGGGGTATATCTTCCTTTGTGACCTTGTAGTAAGAAAGGACTTCTCAGTGCCCAAAGAGCACATGCCCCAGAAGAAAAATGGATGGACGTTTAAGGAGTTCCAATTCAATAGGAGTGTGTAGACAAAGTCAACAGCGGATGACTTAAAGGGAGATTTCTGCAACAATTAAAACCAATAAGGGGCAGGCACAGCGGCACATACCTGTAATCCCAGCAACTCAGGCAGAGGAGGCCAGAGGATCACAGGTTCGAGGCCAGAGGAAGCCTGTGCAACTTAGCGAGACCCTGTCTCAAGATAAAAAATTTAAAAGGGGCTCAGTGGTAGAGCACTTGCAAAGTACGTGCAAAGCCCTGGGTCCAACCCTCAGTACCAAAAGACAAACAAATGAAAACAACAACAACAACAAACAACGAAAACTAAGGGACTCAGGAATTCCTGCAAACCAGCAGGGGAAAGTTGGGAAATCCAGTAGAAAACAGGCAAAGAATATACATCAGGTGGGAAACCATGCTGAGTAGTGGGCATGTGCAGAGGCGCTGACACCCCTGGAAATCAGTAAAGAGTCACTCCTCAAGTCCCATAGCAGCACACCAGCCTCTTCTTCCTTCTAGTTTTTTTGTGTGGTTGGTTGGTTGGTTGGCTTGGGTTTTTTGAGATAGGACCTCGCTGTGTAGCCCATGCTGGCCTGGAACTCACTATGTAACCCAGCCTGGCCTGGAACTCATGTGGGTCCTCTTGCCTCGGCTTCCTGAGTGCTGGGATTTCAGGGGTGCCCCACCACAGTGGGCTCTTCTGCCGGATGTGCGCAGCCTACAAGCTAACAGTGCATTTTAAAGATGGGAGATTTTCTGCAGTTGATCTGAGGGTTGTAAACGCGTGCTGTGGACTCCAGTGAAGCAAAATGGAACCCCCTGCCCCCGAGTTCCCTTCTTCTCTTGACTAGGCCTGGAGCATAAAACATTGTGCTCAATTATTGTTATATTTCAAATTCACCAAAAGTTTTTGTAGAAATTGGTTTTCTTTCTTGTTAAAGATGGACATATATAATGTCTTTGATTTTACCTCTTGCCCTGTAAAGTTTAAAATGTTTCCATGGCCTTTTACAGATAAGGATTTCTGAGCCCTGCACTAAAGAATATTCCATATCAGTGAGAAGCAACATGCTATTAGGTTGAATCACATAAAATCACCACTTTAGTAGGTCAAAAATGGTTGAATGTCAGCTATTTCATATGGTTTAACTTAAGAGATGTACCTACAGCAAAATAGATAAACATTTAAAAACTAGTGTTGAGTAATAAAAGAAATAGAAAGGGATAACATAATACCAGAAAGCAGTAGTGACAGTGGATATTTAACAAGAATACATGCATACTTGGAGATGTGTCACAAAGTTCTGGACTTGGTGCTTGTTTCAGAGACGAGGGGACGGGAGAGAGCAGAGAGGAAAACCCACCTGTAATGACATTCAGTAACCTTTTGGGGGTGATTGCCTTGTGCCTACACTGCTTCAAGCAGCCCACATGGTTTAACTCGTTTATTCCTCACAGCATGCTGATGAGAAAGGTGCTATCACCTGGCCCACTTTCTAGATGAGCAAACAGAGCTCAGAGAAGTTAACTAACTTGCCTCAGGCTACTCAGCTTGTAAATCTCAGAGCTGGGATTTGAATGCAGGCAGATCAAATCTGAAGTCCAGGGAGGTAGGAATAGTTCAAGGGGATGAAGGTGGTCCCAGCACACCCCCGCCTTACCTAACTCCTGTACCTGACCCCTGCCCACTCTGCCCCTAGGAAACCCCTGTCATTTCTTTCTCCTGCTGCTGCTCCAGGATCCAGAGCACCCTTCCTCAGCTTCTGACCATCCTGTGGACACAGAGTCCAAAGGGTGATGGCGTGTGGACCCTGTTCCTGCCTTGACCCCACCTGGAGGGATGAGGTGACACCCATAGAACAAATGGCTAGCCAATGCCCCTGGAAAAAGGCTCTGGTGCTAGTACACTGAGGCAGCAGCTAAGGGCTCTGGGCCAAACAGGTCCAAGTTCAAACCCTGGCTCTGACTTTCTTTCTGTGGGACCTCTATAAACGGCTCCCAGAAACAGGTGAAACATACATCTCAAAGAGGGATCCGGCCTAGCACAGTGCCTGGAGCACAGCAGGTGCTCAGGAAGTTGAGATTCACAGGTCCCTGAGCCTCACTAGAGGAAGTGGCTGTTGCTTGTTGCCCTTCTGCAAAGGGGACACTTGGAAGAGCCAGGAGGCCCCTGTGCCATCCTGTTTAGTTGGCCTGTCTTCCCCTCTCCATCTTCCCCTGTCCCTCCTCTCCTTTAGAACCTACCTTCACATGTGTCTCCTCCAGGGAGCCTTCCCTGACTACCCAGCTTCCATTTCCTGCTCAGCTGGTGTAAGCAGGTTGCCCGCCTCTGTCTCCATTCCATTTCCTTCAGCTTGGCTCTCACTTTCTCTCTGACCAGCCGTCCCCTTCCCCGTGCGGAGGACAGCATCACTGGAGGCAGGGCTGCCTGGCTGGCTTGGGGGTTCTCAAGCCACGGTCCCCTTTGCCTTACCCTCCTCCTTCCCATCATAGCGGTCAGTGAATTCCAGGAACCCTCAGACCCCCTGGCCTCTGGGACAGAGCTGCTCACTCTGCAGGGCTAGGCAGGCCCCAGACATGCCACCCTCTCGACTCGGAGATTGTAAGGGGCTCTCAAGGCCTGAGCACTGCCAGGGCCTCCGCTTCCATTGTCTCTCCCCGAGCCAACGCTGTGAGGGGCAGCCCTCCCTATTGGCCATGAGACCAAGAGAGGTGGCAGCCCAAGTGGCCCGGGCCTTGTGGCACTGACAGTAGTTGGCACCTGCTCCCACACCAGGGCCTTGCTGCCACATCCCAGCCACCTCCAAGCCAGGCAGCCTTCTGATCCCTGTGTCTCTACCACATAGCACTTGTTTCTGCAGAAACCAGAGCCCACATGGCCAGCTTTCCTCCAGGCCCAGTGACTCAGAACCACTAACTGGAGTTTAACTGACATAGAGCCAGCTCCAGGCAGCCCTCTGTGATTAGCGCTGACTGTCCCTGGCACCACGGGGCTGCTCCTGCCTGGCTGTGCTTGGGGTGGCAGGACCTTCACACACAGTCTGGGGTCAGTGGGGACGAGAGACCAGCCTGGGGTGAGAAACAGAAAGACTCCCACACCCTTCTTCTCTCATAGCCCTCATAGGAGGTCAGTGGGATCTCACACAAGGATGTCATACAAAGCCCTTTGGAGGTTCCATCTTATACTTAACAACAGGCACCATAGTAGCCCCATTTCACAAGAGGAGAAACTGAGGCCTAGAAAGGTTATGTGACATGTAGAACCATGCTAAGCCATGAAGCAGAAATGCCAGGATTCTAGCCAATGTGCCTTCCCAGGTCCCCATCCCATTGGAACAGACAGACACCCTGTCACGTGCAGGCCTTGCCTATGTTAGTCCCAGTTTATAGGCGGGTGACCTGGGCTCACAGAGCACAATAAACTCAAGGTCATATGGTTGGCAAAGTGGTAGACACTGAGCTGGCTTCTGGACAGTCTTGGTTGGGTCCACTGTCCTCAATCCCTTCCCATCTGCTAGGACCCCTGCCCTTAATGCAGGGCAGTAGGCAGGGAGCAGGCAGGAAGATGGGGTACAATGTGGTAAGAGCCCATGGGGCCGTCAAGGAGGGCCATGTTGCAAGAAGGATGGGGAGCCAGGAGGGCTTGATGTGCTGAGCAGCAGGGCAGGTGGGTCCTAGGGCGGGAGGGAGGGAGAGCCTGGGCTTTCCCAGGGCCCTCCCTGCCCCCTGGCCTGAGCTTCCTCCCTCTCAGGTTGGGGACTTTCAGTGGGTGAGGTCAGGTCTTTGTTTGAAGGACAGATAATTAATCCTACAAAGTAATCCCAGCACACTGTGGCAGATTTATGGAGATCGCCTTTGTCCCGGGAACTCTGCCTGACCATCTTTCATCTCCCAGGCAAAGCCAGTGACTTGCTGGCCTGCGGGCCCCAGCCCACTGCAGCTCATTTTGGGGGAGTCCTCTGCTGGGGGAGATTGATAACCAGCTGGGCAAGAGGCCCGCAGCCCAGGCCAGGAGGGATGGAGGGAGCAGGTCCATGGGTCTCCTTCCCGACCCTGGCCTTCCTCTGCCTCCCAGCGTGGGTCAGGGCCACGGACCATGGGCACTCAGATGTCATCCTGTCTAACCCTCCCAAGTCACAGATGAGAAAAGGGAGGCCAGAGCACTGAGGAGGCCACCTGCTTCCCACACCAGCCCCATCGTTACTGCCTTCCTCCCCACCCCGACTGCTCTGCCCTCCAGCTTCCAGGGTCATCTCCAGTGGGGACCCCTGAAAGACATCATGTGTCTTCAGAGCCTACTCCCAAGGGGCTTCTGGTAGAGAGGGGAGCCAGCTGCTCACCCACCAAGCCCTAGGGTAGAGGCACAGCCCTGGGCCAGGGTGGTGGCCTCTAGTCTACCAGCTCTGTGGCTAGCTTGCTGGACACTTAGGAGGCTAGCATCACCCTTTGGTAACACAAGGAATTTGGGCTTCCCCCCATACACACGGCTGGGATTTGGCTCAGTTGGTAGAGCGCTGCGCTGCAGTCTCTGAGATCCCGAGTTCAATTCTCAGCACCACAAAATGGGAGAAGGGCTTGGCAATTCACTCCCAAGGCAATCCTGAAACAGTCAGCCATTGAAAACCCTATGAGGGTCGCTACGAGTTGGATACTGACTCAACGGCACCTAACAACAACAACAACAACCCATACACACAGTACTGGGGATCAAATACAGGGCTGTGGACATGCTAGGCAAGGGCTCTACCACTGAGCTACACTCACAGCCCTTGGTTTTTTAACATAGGGTCTTGTTGTGTAGCCCAGGCTGGCCTTGAACTTGCTGTGTAGCCCTGGCTGGCCTCAAGTCATGATCCTCCTGCCTCAGCCTCAGTGCTGGGCTTACAGGCACACGCTGCCATGCCAGGCTTATGTGGGCTAATTTGATTACTCATAGATAATTATCAGGCACCCATCAGGGGTCAGCTGCACAAAGTCCTTTGGGCCTACTCCCAAAGGGACATGGCCATGAGAAAGCGGGCAAAGAGGCTGCCCTAGTGCAACTTGCAATTTAGTGAGATGACAGAAAATAAACAATTGAGCAGATTAATACATGAGATAATTTTAGATAGTGACAACTGCTGCAGGAGAATAAATCAGGGATGTGGTAAATGACTGAGCTGGGGCAGTTGAGGAAGGCCTCTGTGATATGGTGATATCTGAGCAATGGTGGAAGAGGCAGTCATGTGGAGCTATGGGGAAAAGAGTCCCAGCAGAGCAGATAGTGTGTGCAAAGGCCCTGAGGCAGGAGAGAGCTGGATTTATTTGAGGAACGGAAAATTTTAAAAAGGTTTGCTAAGGGCAGAATGTGGAAAGGGTAGGCAGTTGGGAGCAGGGAAGAGGGGTCAGAGAGCTGTATGGAGACTGTTTCAGGAATTGAAGAGCAGAAGGAAGGGCTGGGATTTTACCCATTTGCACTGGGAAGATGTTACAATGGAGGAACTTGACCTATGTGGGCCTTTTAAAAGATCCAAGAAAGAGCTGCTTGGGGAAGAATGGGCTGGAGCAGAGTGGGGGGGTGCAGGACATAGCAGCCAGCAGGGAGTACTCTGAGGGTCGCTTGTGCTGTCCCTCAGTTCCACCCATATGCCTGTCTGGGCCCTCCAGCTGCTTCCACAACCCTGCTTTCTCCTGTCGGAGGCTCTCCCTTGCCTGGTGTGTTCCCTCATGACTCCCACAACACCTAGGACAAAGCTGTCTCAGAGTCCAGCTCAGAGCTTCCGCTCAACACACACAGCCTACCTGGGAAGAGCAGCGTGGGCCAGGCTGGAGGCACCCAGAGGGCAGGGAGGGAGGGTGCGGGGCAGAGCCCAGGATGGGGCGTGTGGCAGTGGGCACCCCTTCCTAGTCCCCAGGGATGGAGCTTAGCAGGTGGGGCTGGCTCCCCGCCCTGAGGCCCACCCCAGGCCTGGGTAATGGAGGCCCTAAGTCGTCTTCCCATGGGGCGTGCAGGTGGGGCGGCTGACAAGGCCTGGGCTGAGTGCTTGTGGTAAGAGGGCACATCTGGTCACAGGTCTGCAGGAGAGGCTGGAGGTCAAAGGTCGCTGTCCTTCCTGGCCTGGACTGGGGGGAGTACTGGGGCTTTAAGGCTCTGCTCTGTGCTGGGACATGCCCGGAGCTTCCTTTTTAAGCCAAGCGCTGACTTCCTCTTTTCCATGGGTGTTGAGAGACTGGAGCTTGCAGAACACCCCAAAAATGCCACCTGTGTCCAGCAGGTGCCTCTGCTCCCTCCACCAGGGGTGGGGTTCACAGAGCGTACAGTGAGGGAGGCGGTCCAGGGCCCACTGTGCTGGGCAGCTGCCCAGAGAATGGCCTCCCTGCCAAGAGGCCAGGGCCCTGTAGCCCACGCGGCTGAGAGAAGGAGGCGGGCTGGGCGCCCCTGGGACTGAGAAGCTGGCCCAGCAGAAAGACCCCAAACTCTGTCCTGTGGCTCCTCTCTTTCACAAAAAGTGGCCAGAGGCTTTGGAAATATTTTGGGTTGCTGAGCTTCCTCCCCGGCCAAAAAGGCAAGGACATCTCTCCTTTTCCTGTTTCCCGCTGGCTCAGCAGAAATTCCTGCCATGGGAGCCAAGGGATGGGAGCATCTTGGGACATCCCTCCCTGTCTGACTGCGCTCATCCATCAGACATTCTCCAGACATCTCCCCAGTGAGGGGCACTGGGCCAGGGGCTGGAGACGTGGTGCGACATCCAGGCTCGAGGCTCCCGCTGGGAGGGTGAGAACATTCTGGAGCAGGGCTGCTGAACCGAGGTGGCCACCCCACCCCCGCCTCAGCCCAGAACCCCTGCCCTGGTCAGGGCAGCAGGCAGAGCTCACTGGCGAGGGTGGAACAGTAAATGCTCTGAGCAGCACAGATGTTGGGGTAGCACACCCCCATATATGCACCACCCCATGACGGGTGCACATTTTGCCAAATTCGCTTCTGATCTTTTTTGTACCTTATCTTTTTTGTTCTTCTTTTTGTTCTTATTCAAGAAATGAAATATGACTGGGCATAGTAGCATAGACGTGTAATCCTAGCCCTGAGGAGATAGTCAGGAGGATTTCAAGTTCAAGGCCAGCCTAGGCAATAAGATGCTCTCTCAAAAAGAAAGGAAAAAGCAATGAAACGTGGCAGATGCTGTTGAAGATCCTTTTCTTTCGTGCTGGTGACCTCAGCAGCCTCTGGGGACTGAAAGGGGGAACCCCTGGGATGCTGATATTGGCTTCAAAAACAGAGTCCCAACTCACATGTGCATCATGCCGTAGGGGACAGTGAGGACTCACTCATTCATGTGTGACACAGGCATGTCTGTTTGCATTTTCAAGGTCTATACAGGAGATGTATACAGTATCTAAAAATGAACTGGGATTTTCTCTGATATTATCATACAAATTGATGGAGGGTTGATTTTAAAAATAAGTAAGACTAACAAATTTTGATACATGTGGGTTCTGGGTGGTGGATACATGGGTCTTCACCGAGCCAGGTATGTTGGCACACCTGTAATCCCAGCACTTGAGAGGCTGAGGCAAGAAGATCAATGCAAGTTCAAGGCCAGCCTGGGCTACATAGAGAGTTTCAGTCTAGCCTGGGCTACACAGCAAGACCCTGTCTCAAAAATTCAAAACAAGCAAACAAACCCTATAGGTCTTCACTATGCTCTTGTCTCTACATCTGTCCAGGTCCCCATCTCTGAGCCTCGGTTCTGCATGAGTAGAAGGAACAGTCCTGATGGGCTGTAAGCTCCCTTCCTCTCCCACCTCTGACTCTTGACACACTTGTATGCTCAGAGACATCACTGGAAGGGACCTTGAGAATAGCCCCTTTACACCTTCAGTCTCTTCAGTGGACTTTCAAGACCAGCAGCTTCCAGACTTAGCCTTTGCAAAAAGGAGTTCTATGGCCTGATAAATTGGAGAGGCACTGTATCATAATGTCCTTGTCTGTCTTACCAAGTCTCAAGGCCCATTAGCACACTCAAGGCTCTGACAAGTCCTGCAGTACAGTTAGCTGTTCAGTATTTCCCAATTTTGACCCCCAGAACTTTTTTGCAGCTGGTCTTACCTAAGCCTCTTGGCCTCTGAGTGCCTGGGAAGACCCTGATCTTCCTGCTTTCAGGCAGGAGCTCTGGCCCCAAAGGACAAATTGGTGATCCTTTCTTGTAAATACAATGATTCTGACTCATTGTCAGTAGAACCCAAGGTCTTTGATGTGTTCCATGTGGCCAAGCAGGTCTGTGCTTAATCTGTCATTTTTTCCCCTCAGTCGTTCCCAGTTAGAAACATCTACTTTGATGTTATACTCTGAGTCACTGATCAGATCTGGAAACTCCAGCCCCCAACATCAGGAAACTGGGCTGGGCACAGTCAGCAGCCCCCCTGGTGGACCTTTTAGAGGCAGCGTTTCCAGGAGGGATAGGAGAAAGAACAAGGGCTTCTGCAGTCAAGGCTCTGGGTTCAAGTCTCAGCTCCTCTGTCCCAGCTCCCCTGTCCCAGGCCGTGTGACTCAGACAGGTTCTTCCACATGTCACCTCTGAGGTCACCAAGGTCAATGTGAGGATTAAGCAGCACAGTATGTCATCTATCAAGTTTCCTTCCTTCTCTGGAAGAATTTATAATAATGTCTAATACTGAGCACTTATTATGTGCTAGATACTGTGCTGAACTGAACAGGGGTCTGCTTTAATTCTCACATCACCTCTAGGACATAAGAATTGCCCCTCCCACTTTTCAGGCAAGGAAACTAAGGCCAGAGAGGGTAGGTAATTGGCCTACAGTCACATAGCGGTTAAGAAGTGATGTTGAGACTTGAACCCTGGTCCTATCTACTACAACATTGACCCTTTTCAAAAAGATCAGATCCTGATGGAGATATATGGTCTTCTGAACCCCAGATGCCTCCCCTTGCCTGGTTAGAGTTATCTGGTCCGAGGGGAGCTGACAGCATGCAGTCAGACCCGACACATCCTTGGTGGGCAACTTGTACCCCACCATGGTGGGTTAAAACTATAAGAGTCCCTGAGGTTTCCTGATGCACTGAAGCTGTGGGGTGGGAGCCACTCAGCATGCCGGGATCCAACACCCCATGTGCTTCAGTCAGGGCGGAGGGCTGTTTTTGGCTTTTCCATCCTGGGGTTCTGGAGGGTTTTGTCTCCTAAAAGAATCTGCTGCTGAAATGGATATTTGAATGGCCCCTGCCTTACAAAAACCCCTCTTTTTAAAATGGGAGGAACTGAGGCCCAGAGAAGTTGGTGCTTGCCCAGGGTCACCAGGTGTCCTGTGAGCCCCAGGCCAACTTCTGTCCTGTCCTCCGGCCCAGGAGCAGGGCCCAGGTTGAGGAGGGCTGTGCCGACCCCAGGATCCCCTCAAGGTCAGTCTGTGGTGGGTCCTGCTCGCTGGTGGGCAGCGTCTATGAAGATAACTGTGTCTGAGGCCGGCTCCCTGAACCTCGTCCGACCACATCTATTTCTGGGCTGTGCAGCTCTGACGGAGAACAATTCCGTTCATAAATTACCCGCCTCAAGGTGTGTGATGGGCTCTCCTTCCGCAGATTCCAAAGTCATTCCCTCCAGAACTTACAGGCTCCGGCAGGAGGGGCTGCCTGGCCTGTAGAGATCGCACTGGGAAGGTGCGGGGAAGCTGGGGAAGGCATGCAGGGGCAGATACGGGCTCAGGGCAGCTCTGGCCCCCAGCAGCCCCAGAGGGCAAGAGCAGCTGCCGTCTCTGTTCGACAGGTGAGGAGACCGAGGCTCAGAGGCAAGTCACTGGTCCAGAGCCATGTGGCTTGAAGCCGTGCTGCGGTTTGGACTCAGTGCCCCTGGTGCCAGAGCTGCCCCCATGTGCTCTTGACAATGGCGAGGCGGCCACTGAATGCATGGAGATGAGGGGAGAGGCTGGACTCTGGGAAAGAGAGTTGGAAGGGAAGGTGTGGGGCACAAGTCTCCTTGTCCCACAAACCTCAGCATGCACCCCTGTCTGGCATCGACCCCACCCCCCTCACCACAGCCTGGCCTCCCTGCTGTCATCCAGCCCCAGGTGTGGATAGCTCCACCTGCCCCTGGCACCTGCCCACCCTCCTAAACCTGCCTGAGGCGGGCTCAGCCTTTACAGTTTATAAAGCCCTTCAGATCCCTTAACTCATTAAGCCTCGGAACAGCCCTGTGCGCAGGGCAGTCTCCTCCCCACCGAGGAAACTGAGGCTCAGAGCTGGAATCTGGCCTCTGAAATCCCATCAAGTCCTCCACAAGGTTTCTAGTTGGCTTCTTCATACCTGTACTTTTTCTCTCCCCTGGGGTGACCCATCTCTGCATTAGATGGGGGCTCCTCCAGCCAGCGCTTGATACAAAGGCCCCATGTGTGCTGGGCGGTCTCTGGGGTGGGGGCTGAGCTGCCGGGGTGCCTCACCGCGTGCTCCCCTCCACCGCCCCCTCCCTGGGCCTCTGGTCCTCTTCATTTTCTCAAGCAGCTCCCCTCCCCCTTTCGCCCTCACCCTCTGCCTCTGGGACAAGGCCTTTCAGATCATCAAATATCAAGTGCTGCTTATGCGAGGACCGAGATGGCTTTATCGGGGCCGTAAATCTCGCCGAGCCCTGACCTGTCCGAGTGCCAAGCCTCGGGAGAGTTATGCAGGCAGCTGGCAGAACACACAGCCTCTGGGGGACCTGGGCTTCCACTGAAGCCCAAGGAGGGACCCTGCAGAATGCAGGTATGGGTGATCTGCCCACCTGCCCCAGGCCAGAGGGAAGCAGGGGCCAGCGGGGGAGCAGGGGTCCAAGAGGGACCTGCAGTGTCCACCTCCTTCCAGGGAGCACAGTCCCAGGGACAGGCCACACCCAGGTGAGACCCAGGAGACCTGGCTTCTGACCCCAGCACATTCATTAAGTCACCAGGTATCCCTAACATGTCACTCCCCCTGAGTCTTGGGTTCCTCATCTCATGGCCTCCCGGGGCACTTTGGGGATCCAGGGAGGTCATGCCAGCGGACAAACATGCAAAGCGCTTTGTTGAGGGGCAGGACCGTGTATCCTTTCTCTCAGGCAGGCCGGTGTGGGGACAGAGCTGCAGACAGCCTGGTTTGAGTCCTGGCTCTCACTTCACAGCACTATGGCTTCAGACAAGTCACTTAATCTCTGTGGGCCTCGGTCTTCCCTCCAGTGAAATGGGAACGATGATAACAATGAGAGTAATGACTATGATGATGGCAGTGATGTCTCCAGCTGAAGTGGCCAGGAAGAACAACTCACTAATTCACCCGAAGTGCTCAGAACTCTGTCGAGCACATGGCAGACTTATGATACACGCAGGCCCTCATTAGTGACTCTGCTGCTGTATCTCCAGCCTCCACTCTTTTCACCTGAGGACCCTCCTCCCTCTAGCCTGTCCCCCACCGCAGGCCCCTTGACACCCACTGCCGCCAGACACAAACCCAGACTATGTCCCTGGCATTGGTTGGTTCCATCCTATCCAGCGCTGCCCTCTGTGGCCCACCATGGGTGCCCCCGCAGGGCCCAGGTCCTGCTCCCACTTCCAGCCTGGAGGCCACATGGGGGCAGGACTCCCTTTCGCCGCCCCCCACAGGCCTTGACAACTCCTCCCCTTCATCCTGGCTGATGGAGCAGGGACCAAGGCAGGAAAAGTCCTGCCTTTGGGAGATTAGGTTCAGTGAATTGTGTCCATGGCCTGCCTGTAGTTCCCCAGGCAAGGGAGAATTCCTTATTAACACACATCAGTCTATGAAGTAGCCTGCATCGGACCCCAGCTGAGGGCCCAGAGACACACACCATCAATCAGTGGGGATTTTTTATTAGGAGGTAAAATACATATAAAGTTTACCATTTTAAAGTATACAATTAAGCAGCCTTAATTCCAGTCATAATATTGTGCAAGCATTTTCACGATCTAATGGCAGAACTTCAGGGATTATTTTTTAAAGGAACTGGTATTGACTGTTTTATTTTTGTTTTGATTTGTGTTACAAATGCAATTCAAATAAGTCAAAAGGGAAAAGTTGAAGTGACTGTAGAGTAAGGTTGTCAAGCAGGGGCAGTTTTAGTGATATCTAGAGGAAGGTGTGGCTATATCCAGGAGTAGGGGCGGGGCTTCTGTGAACACCTGCTATTGCACAGGACAGTCCCCACCAGAGTGGCCCAGCAGCATGTCAGCAGTGCTCAGGTAAAGAACCTTTGCCCTGGCATCACCCCACAGGAATGAGGTGTGTTAACAGTTAACATTTTGTCCCTTTCTGTGTATTTTTTTAAACAATAACAACAAAAAAGTATCAAACAAAACTGTGCTATTTTGTGATTCCCTTTTTATCCACATGTCTTAAACACATCTATCTTTTCAAGTCATAAGCTTTTTAGCAGCTGATTGAAATTCATATCATAACTTATTTAACCAATTCCCTATTGTTGAACACTTAGGTTGTTGTCAGTATTCCTTATAAAACAGCACTGTCACTAACATCCGGGTAGCTGCATTTGTGTGTACATCCACAATTGTTCCTTTTGGAAAAATTCCCTCCCTTGCAAAGGGAATGGGGAGGTTCTGTTGCCAGCTATAGTGATGTCTAGCTGGTCCTCATTAAAGTGTCTTCAGAGAAGCAGAGGCTGTCTCTCCAAGCCTCCCCAGTTCATATGGAGTCAGGCACAGTGCTTTGCCATGGTGAAGGAGCATGGCTTGACCCCTTAGCAGTTTTAAGATCATAGGCTTGGCTATCCTTCACAACTCAGGTTAATGTTTCATAAATCAGAGGAGTTATTAGCAAATGAATCCAAGTCAGGTTTGTAGCCTTATTAGGAAAGTAATCATTTGTTGGTTTAAGTGAACTGATGAAGGCCATCCCTGTGTGAAATGCTGGTTAGACCAGCAGATCAGTTTGCACCTGCGTCAGGAGCTCCAAGGTTGGCTTTCTCTGACAGGACAGTGGTAGCTATAATTAACAGACATGGCTTAGCTCAAACAAATATATCACCTCGGTCACCTGGGAGGCCATGATGGCTACGACTAGAGTTACTAATTGGCTGATCCCCCCTCCAGCCTGGCACAGTGGCGGTCTCTTTATGATATATGACAAGGCGAATCACCCCAGTATCGCCTGCTCTGTGGCCATTCACACTAGGCTCAGCATGGCCCCAGGACATCCCAGCTTCAGCCCACCCACTCATTCAAAAAGCATTTATTCATCACCTACTATGTTCCACTCTGGGAGAAGGACCCGGCAATCCACTCCTAGGCAATCCCGAAACAACTAGCATTGAGAACCCTATGAGGATCGCTATGACTCGACAGCACCTAACAACAATGTTCCACTCTCGCTCAGTTTCAGACAATAAGAAACACACCAGCAGTGAAAAGTGAGGTTGAGAATGGGAAAGTGCTTTGAAGGAAAGAGGGTGGTGGAATAGAGCAGCATGGGCAAGGGTGGGAATGTGAGGAGGGCGGGGAGGGCTCCTCTGTGGAGTGACGTTCGAGCTGAGACCTGAGTGCAGACAGGCACCCAACAGAGGTCTGCAAGGCAGCTTCAGGGGCAGTTCTGGGGAAGGCGAGGTATCATACCCCCCACCCAGGGCCTTCAGGAGAGGCAGCAGGCTCCCAGCCTGTCCCCTCCCAGGCTGAAAGCCAGGGTAACCCACACTGCCAGTTGCCATATGTTGATCCCAGAGCTGTCGAATGCAGCCTGGCCCAGGTGCCGCCCAGGACACAGACCCCTTTTGTCAGCAGGCAGCTGCGTAACAATTTTTAATTCATAAGCCATGTTACCCAAAGCCTGTGTCTTAGACTGACTCCCAATTTTCATTATACAGTGATACAATTCTATACCTGTTGAAGGGCTAGGGTTCCACTGGACAGTGATGGGCCTGCAGGCCTGCCTTCCTGGGGACCCAGGTGGCCTGGGCTGCTCACGTAGCTGCCACACCTGGCATGCTGAAGGCCTCTGGATGCAACTTGGACTCTTTAGCTTCATGGGGGCAGTTTAACTCCTTGCTCCACCCCTCACTACCTGGGTGACATAGTGCCAGTTACCTTAAACCTCTCTGTACCTTAGTTTCCTCATCTAGGAAGTGGAAATTGTTGTTATTAGGTGTTGTCGAGTAGTGTCTGACTCATAGCAACCCTCACAGGGTTTTCAGTGGATGATTGTTTTTCATGATTGCCTCTGGAGTATATTGCCATGTCCTTCTCCAATTTTTGCAGTGCTGGGAATCGAATCTGGGACCTCAGAGACTGCAGGCCGGCCCTCTACCAATTGAGCTAAATCCCAGCCCCCGGAAAGTGGGGATGGTGGCCCATAACTCAAAGGCCTGTTATGTAGACCAGAAAATGTACACATGTAAAACACTTTACACGGTGCCCAGAACAAGGCAAGAACTGAGGATGTGGGGTCCACTGTGGGCAAAGCTCCTTCCAATTCTGGGAGGTCACCACCCTGGGACTCACCTGATCTCTTTTCTGATGCCATGTGCCAGGCACCACACTAGGTACTATACCTACACAGTCACACCCGGCCCCCCCACACCCCCACGAGGCAGGTGCTGTGAGCCGCCCTTTCCAGATGAGGGACTCGCGGGGTGGAATCAGCAGTGTGTGGAGCTCTCTCAGCTGGAAAGTGGCAGAGGTGCCGTTGGCACTTCAGTCTTTTCCCAGCCACAGGTGGCTGCTCGGCGTGTGGACTCCACGTGTGTGTGGATGAAACAGGCCCCAGGCACAGACCCAGACTAAAAGAGTGAGGTGAGTCCGGGGCCCAGTTCTGCTTGGTTCCCTGGGTAGGTTTCTGACCCTGACCTGAGCAGGCCAGAGGAGGGATCAGGCCCACAAGTGACCTCCCTCAGCCACCTGCCTCCACTTGGGGACTGGCGCCTGAAGGGGTGCACTGTCAGGCCCGGAAGAGGGTTAGGAGCAAATCTCAAGCCAAGGTTTTGTCTGGCATGGGGCTCGGTTCCAGCGATGTCTCACCTCCTGTGCACTGGTTACCCTTTTTGATCTCAGCCAGCTAACAAATGTGTAATGAGTATTGCTCAAGGGACCCAGGAGCCAGAAGTGTGAGACTCCAGCCCTTATCCTCAAGGCCACTCTGTGGGCCTCACAACCAGGGGAGCCTGGGTGCAAGGCCACAGCCTGGAGAGCTCTGGGCAGGCCAGCCCAGTTTGGGGCTCAGGGAAGCAGAGGGACAGAGCCTAGGCTGTCGCAGGCGAGATAGCTAAAGCAGGGCAGGGCTTGCTGGATGCGGAAGCCTTGGGTCTTCCTTTAATTTGGAGTGAGTGAGGAGCTGGGGCAAGACGCAGGGCCGTTAGCCCAGCAGAGCAGGCAAAGCAATCCAGAGTCATCAGCCTGTGCTCCCACACGCCCCATCAGCCGCTCACTAAACTGCATCCTCAGACCCAGCAGCATTGCCGGTCAAAAGAGGGCCAGCAAGGTAACAAGGGGACAAGATGTGGGTGCGATGAGGATGGGGAGGAGGCAGGAAGTAGGGAGCCCGCCAGCCTAGAAAGAGCGGGAGGAGGGCTGGTAGTCCAGTTTCCCTGTCCCCCCAGGGCCCAAAGAGAGTCTCAGTCTGACCACCCACCCTCTCCAGCCATCCTGCCCCTTCCTCCCTCCCCACTCTTCCCTCCTGGCCTCCACCCTCTCAGAGCCACCAAGGCCCCTTACCTGACTCCACTGCGCCCTCTAGCTGCCACTCTGCTTCCAGCCTGGCCTGCGTGCTGCGTGCCAGCAACACCTGCTCTCACCTGCCTTTCCACATCTCCCTCTCCCTCTCTGTATCTTAAAGTCGGACTCTGGGGCACCTAGAGACCCAACCCCCTGCCTTGGCTGGATCTTCCTCCTGAGCCCCTTTGCACATCTGCTGCCCGGCTGTCTCTTAGGCCCATCTCCTCCTGTCTCCCGCACCTGGCACTGGGGTGGTTTGTCCACCTTTGTGTCTGACCATTGCTGCCCCATCTCTTTCTCCAAAATACACCTGCTCGACCCCTGTGAAACCCTAGAGTGGCCACAGAGCCCAACACCGCCAGAGCCATGACTCCTCAGTGCCAGTGTACAGTGTACGTTACCAGCACCGCAAAGGGGTCAGCTGTCTCCAGCCCCTCCTTGCCCTCCACCCTGCTATAGGCCACCTCTCCAGCTACCTGGAAGACATGGCCACAGGGGCAGTCTGTGGCTATGTAAAACTGTCATGGAGGAATTTAGCCAGAACTTTCCAGAATGTATAATGCTTTTCATCTACAACTCTCTTTTGTCTTATTCTTATCTCACACATAATAACATCCATGTTTATGGGATACAATGTGATGTTTCTCAACATGTACGCCTTGTGTAATGATCGCTGGGCCACAGTAGTTAGCATACACATCACCTTAAGCATTTTTCATTTCTTTGTGTTAAGACGATTCAAAACTCCCTCTTCTAGATATTTTGAAATATGTTTTTTGTTAATTGTACTGAACTTACTGTGCAGTTGTTGTTAGGTGCTGTTGAGTTGAGTCCAACTCATAGCTGCCCTCATAGGGTTTTCAATGGCTGATTTCAGGATTGTTTCAGTAGTAGATTGCGATGTCCTCCTCCCATTTTTTACAGTGCTGGGGATCGAACCTGGGTCCTTGGAGAGTGCAAAGCAGTGCTCTACCAACTGAACTAAACCCCAGCCCCTCTATGGCTTAGTAGTGTCCCATTATGTGTATTTATCATATTTCCTTCACTCATCTTTTGATGGGCAGCTAGGTGGATTCCATGTCTTGGTGATTGTGAATCATGCTACACTGAGTGTGGGAATGCAATATGTCTCTTGACATATTGATTTCATTTCCTTTGGACATATACCCAGAAGTTGATAGCTGGATCATATGCTATTTCTATTTCTAATTTCTTGAGGAGTCTCTATACTGATTTCCATGATAGCTGTACTGATTTCCACTCCCACAGCACTGTATGGGAATTCCACTTTCTTCACATCCTCACTAACACATGGTATCTCTGTCTACTTGGTAGTAGCCATTTGAACTGTAGTGAGGTGACGTCTCACTGTGGTCTTTATTTGCATTTCCCTGACAATTAGTGATGTTGAGCATTTTTTCCATGTACTTATTGGCCATTTGCAAGTCATCTTTTGAGTAATGTCTGTTCAAGTCTCTTGCCCACTAGGGTGCCCTAAAGCAGCTTCATCAATACCTTGCTGTAAAGGCTGATGACCTCTTATGTGCCTCACCATATGTCCTTACCCCATAGCACAGGTCAGGTGCAAAGTGGGCACAAATGTGTATGGAGGGCAAATGCCAGTGGGGGGAGAAAGAGGCATAAATCCGAGTCTACACTGGCCACTTACTGGTCATGTGACCTTGGGCAAGTTACTTACCACCTGAACCTGCTTCCCCTCACAGAAGCAGGATGTCTGCTTGTCAGGTGATTGTGAAGAATGCGTAGCTCGGTGCCTAGAACATGGTGAGTGGTCGGTGCACAATAACAGCTATTTTTTAGTACATAGAGGAATGAAAGCTGTAACCCCCTCCCCCCTGGCAGTCTGTCCTACGTGCACAGACATGAGTCACATCCTCCATCTTGCAAATCTGAAGAGGGTACGATTTCTGGAGCTCCTAGAGTGGGAGGCTGTCCTCAAGGGACCAGCGGGTCAGTCATGACCTGCTTTTTTCTTTTCTGTTGCTTCAAGCCACCAGAATGCACAGGGCACAAAGAGGTGCAGCCCCCTCCACCCAGGAGCCCTCCCCTGCCAGGGGCACCCACCCACCCTCCCTCTGCACTGTACCTGTTACCCAGGGGAAGCAGCTGCCTTCTGCTCAGCAATGGGACTGAACAGGTGAAAGGCGACCCCGTGAGCCTCCCCCTCTCCGGTCCGCTGTGAGACTAAAATTGACAGAGGGCTGGGGGCTGGAATCAGTTTCCAGTACAGCAAAGAAACTTGGGTGCACTGCAAGGCCCCAGGCCTGAGGAAGGAGAAGGTGGCAGCCCAGGGGTTAAGAGAGCAGGGAAGGCAGGGAAGCAGGGACCCACCCCAGTGGGGAGTGATGGTGAGAGCAGAGGTCAAGGCCTAGGGATGATGGCCTATGGGCTGACGGTTTGTTCCCGGCCTCGGCCTCAGGGCCGTTGACTTGTAAACGTGAGTACTGGAGGTGAAGCTCTCCTGGTCACAGGGTGGGCTTGACTTAGTGTCCTTGCTGGACAATCAGTTTGTAGGCATAAGCTTGGGGGAGTGGTGGAGCTGAGGCGACCATGGTGAGACCATCTAAGTGCAGTATGGACAGCCAGCGTTTGTTAAGAGCTTCTAATGTGCTAGACCTGGCTTAACTCATTTCATCTTTATAGCAATCCTCTGGGACAGGTACTATATTTATTCCCATTTAATAGACTGGGAAACTGAGCCCCCGATCTGGTAAGCAACTTGGCCAAGGTCACGCAGCTGGAAGCAGAACCACGCATTGAGCCCTTGCAGTCTGCCTCCTCTGCGCATCATCTTAACCTCTTCCCTGTTCCCTTGCTTTCCTTGTGGCCCCTTGGCTCAGCAAGAGCTTCTATTCTCAGTGATGTGGCCATCTCAGGGATGTCAGTCTTTGCTGTCAAAATGAAGGCAGGACCCTTGCCTGCTTTATTCCACTGACGCTCCAGCACCTTGCACATGGTGGGAGCTGAGAATAAACTTGAAGGAGTGGGGCCAGGGATGCAGCTCAATGGCAGTCACTTGCCTACCATGCACAGGGCCCTGGGTTTGAGTCCCAGCACCAAAAAAGAAAGAAAGGAAAAAAAGAACTTAAAAGAATGGGTGAGCGAAGGAGTCAATGAATCTTTGAATGAGACATGCCCTTGGCCTTTGCTGCTTAGGCACAGGACTCATCTCCGGCCCCAGCCTGAGCCCAGCAGCAGCCCAGGGAGTGCTGATGTTGCCATGGCGACAGTAGCAGCATCCAAGTCGGTGCCTCAGACAGCCTTGTCAGCTCCCTGGGTGTAGCCCATTCTGGCTGCTGGGCCTGGGAGTTTGTCATTCATGCTTGGCAGGAGGCTGGAAGGTGAACACACAGATAGAAGTGTGAAAAATGTATGTGTGTTCATGGTAGGGAGGGCGCCAGCCTATCTGGAAGAGGAGCAGTGCGCAGGTGTGCCAGCAGGCCTGGAGAAGAGGGGCCTAGGTCAGGGAGGGGGTATCTTAGGTGCCAGGGACAGGGTCTGGGTCAGTGGCAGGCAGCGTGACCATGAGGGGGGTGTAGGTGCTGGGTGAGGAGACACGATTGAGTGTGCCACGCTTGTTGGCCCCATTTTCCTAACCCCAAATTAAAGCACATCGTTCAACAAAGGGCTTCTGGTTTGTGAATGATTTATAGGAAAAATCTCACAAAGATAAAAATTGAATCACATTTAAACATTTGATGGGCTCCTTTATTGGAAAGAATAAATTTATATAAAAATGGGGGATGACGGGAAGCTGGCCGTGGGGCCTGGAGAGGAAGGCTGCGCCTGTGGACCTAGGGGAGAGGCAGGGACCAGAGGCCCTCGGATCTGCCTTGACTGGCCCTTCAGGGCAGCCTCGGGGCTCAGAGGACAGGCCACCTAGCGGCCAGCGCCGCCCTTACTTCATCTTGTCTCAGCCCTGGTCTGGGAGGACCGGGTAAGGGGTGCTTCTCTAGTGGAATGTGTCCCTGGCACACGGCAGAAACTCAGCAGTCACTGAAGGAATGAGTGAGCGAACAGATGGAAGCACACGGCAAAATTCCTCGCTATAAAACTCCCAGTCTATGTGCATTTGTCTGCTTCCTTGCACCCTGTCTTTCCCTACACAAACACAGCCAGACCACACCCAGCAGAAGGTGGCCCGGTCTCTCTGTGGCCTTGGGAGGAAGCCTCAGGCGGGGGAAGACCCAAGTCCCTTCCTGAACCTGGCCCTGGATCAGAGACCCCACAGTCCATTTTCTGAGTATGTCGCCAGGAGCAGCGAGAGACACCACGATCCCATGACTTGCCAGGGCGAGGCCGCAGCATTTCAAGTTTGAGGCCAGCCTGAGCTATAGACCAAGACTCTGTCTTTATAAAAAAAAAAAAAAAAGAGAGAGAGAAACCTAAGAAAAAAATAGCACTACACATCCAAGACATGGGTGCAGGCTTCTTAAGAGAGGGTGGCACCTGAGTGCCAGCGCGGTGGCGCACACCTATAATCCCAGTGGCTTGGGAGGCAGAGGCAGGAGGATCGCAAGTTCAAGACCAAAGGAAGTCTGTATAACTTAGCGAGACCCTGTCTAAAAAAAAAAAAAAAAGTAAAAATCATGGACAGGGATTGCAAATCAGTGGTCCAGCACTTGCAAAGCATGCAAGCGCAAGGCCCTGGGTTCAACCCCCAGTACCACACACACACACACACACACACACACACACAAAGAGAGAAAGAGAGAGAGAGAGAGAGAAAGAGTGGCATCTGAGTATCATAACAATAGTTATGTATTCATATATTTTTGTGGTTTTTGAAGTTACATTGCTCCAACGATGTAATTTGTAACCAGGTTCAAGGATTAAGCAAAGTTTAAAATTAAGTAAAAACTATATGAGCTGGTTTACTTATTTTTTCTAAGGGTTTTCATTTTTATGAACAAAATTATAAGGGAGGTTGTGAGGGGCACTGTTCAGGTTCAGGGATGGGAGAGGAGGACCAATAAGGTTAAACTCAAAGGTCACAAAGATTCAGGCCTAAGTATGCATAGTCCATTTGCTGCTGTCAACAACCTTGTTTGAGACCCCTTAGAGAATTAGCATTGTCCTCATGTAGGTGATCTGCACTGCTGGGGTCAGAGGTGTTGAAATCCTTGACTCTGCCCAGCGGGAGATACAGCCAGGTCGGGCAGCTTCCCCAGCAATCCTGAGCTCCGCCTGCATGCTGAAGGCTTGGGTATTAACCACCGCCCACAGAATCAGAGTCCATCCTTCATCCTCCTCACCAGGCCTGCCTCTTCCCCAGGCTCAGCTCAGATGCCATCCACACCAGCCCTGACAGAGAATTTCCTTTGTAGCAGGGACTCCAACCTGTGGTGTGCATATTTTCCCTTCATTTCATCCTCACAAACCCAGGAGGTAGCGGCCATTACTGCCCCTGTTGTACAGTGGAGAAAACCAAGGCAAGAGGGGTTAGGTAAGTTACCCAGGGTCACACAGCCAGTGAACAGTGCAGGCCATCAGTGCTTCTCTTCTAGGTGGCTTTCCTTCTCAGCCTTCCCACCTGTGACATCCTCCCCTGCTGTGACCTCAGAGACCTGATGCTCCTAGGTGCCAGGCTCCTTTCCAGGCTGCAGGGCTTTAGCATCAGAGTTCCTGGCACACAGCATCTGTGTCCACAGTGCGTGGGGCCTGGACATAGGGTGGCCTGCCCTTGGGACTGCTGCTCTGTGAGAGAATGGAGTCAGTGAATGAGCAAACTGGTTAGTGTGGATGGAGGAATGGGATGGAGTTCTCCTAGGTGAATTCTCCGGCTGGTGGCAGATGCATAAATAAGAGAGGGTGGGCCCTGGGCAGGGCTGCCTCAGTAGCCTGGGGAGCAGCTGTCCTTCAACAACATGCTTGCCACTGTATGCCAATGCTGGTGAAAAGTCCCCATCTTCTGGGAGCTTTTGGGTTGGGACAGAAGATTGCATTCACACACAGAAGCAGCTGGAGAACAAGGCCGCTGCATATGGGGCTAGAGGGGTCACCTGGAGAATCAGGATGGCCTTCCTGGAGGAGGAGGCACAAGAGACACTGCGTGGGGAAGACAGGAGGGTGAAGACAGAGAGGAAGGCAAGAGTGAGCTTGGCAATCTGGGGAGCCCCAGGAAGGCAGGGTGAGGGCTCCAGGTACCTGTAGGGAAGAGAAAGCACACTTGGCCAGGGAAAGATCGGGGTTACAGGAGCCTCAGTTTGAGGCTGGTGCTGTTTGTATACAATTCTTGCCACTACTTTAAATACCTGTTTTTAATTTTAACACGTACTTAGAATGTGCCTTTTTACAATTGAATTATGTTTTTAACACTTTTATCATTTA
Organism: Pedetes capensis; assembly: GCA_007922755.1. Taxonomy (NCBI): domain Eukaryota; kingdom Metazoa; phylum Chordata; class Mammalia; order Rodentia; family Pedetidae; genus Pedetes; species Pedetes capensis. The sequence continues at coordinate 194,325 of VMDO01000498.1, forward strand.
AAAACACATTATGTCATTGCCATAAATCGAAAGTTAGGATGGAATGGAATAGAATAAAGTGTGAGCATAAAAATAAGCTCAGGGGAAATAAAACAAGGTCAGTAAATACTGGCTGCATTCCGCTCCCTTTGGAAGGCTGTGGAAAACAAGCATTAGGTATTAAAGACATGCTAGGATCAAACTGGGCTGGGATTTAGCTCAGTTGGTAGAGCGCCGCTCTGCAGTCTCTGAGGTCCCGAGTTCAATTCCCAGCACCACAAAAACAGGAGAAGGACCTGGCAATCCACTCCTGAGGCAATCCCAAAACAATCTGCCATTGAAAACCCTATGAGGGTCGCTATGAGTCGGATACCGGGACGGCACCTAACAACAACAACAACAAGGATCAAACTGCCTCTCGTATCTGTCAGCTTGTCTTGCTGTGGGGGCTTGCATGTTGCTGTGTTGATGAAAGCTATGCCAGTGGTATTTTAGATGCCAGCAGGGCCACACATGGTGGACAGGTTTCAGCTGATTTTCCAGACCACTGCAGACTAGGGAGAAGGACCTGGCAGCCCATTCCTGAAACAATTAGCCATGGAAAAACCCTATAAATGGCAGAGTAGCACTGTCAAATACAGTGCCAGAAAATGAGCCCCCCAGGCTGGAAGGCATTCAAGAAATGACTACGGAAGAGTTGCCTCCTCAAACTATAGTCACCCTTAGTGACAGGAATGGAATAAAGCCTCTGGGACCTCCTTTTGCTGATGTGGCGTGACTCAAAATGAGAAGAAACAGTGGTTGCAATGATAGCTCAAACATAAAAAGATCTTTTGCATGACATAGTGTTGGGGAGTGTTTAGTTCTGTTGTATATAGTGTCACCATGAGACATACCTGATTTCATGGTACCTAACAACACTATCAAACTGAGACTTTCTCCCTGACTTGGTCGCTGTGATCCCAGGCCATCTACTGCTGCCAATTCCTGCTCTCCAATGCTCTTCCCATTTCCCTTGAGCCAGCGCCCACTAAGATTCTGATCAGTTCTTACTGCCTGGAGAGAGGCTCTGACCCGCTCCATGCCCACCTGCCCCAGCCCAGTCATGCCCACACACCTCTCTCTTGCAGGCAACACTAACAGCATCTTTGCCCTGGACTACATCAGTGGTGCGCTGACCTTGAATGGCCTGCTGGACCGGGAGAACCCTCTGTACAGCCACGGCTTCATCCTGACTGTGAAGGTGAGGCCCAGCTGGTGGGCACTGCACTAGGTGGAGGGCTGCCATGCCAGAGGGTAGCCCCCAGCAGGGCCCATGGACTCCACTGTAGGGCGGGAGAGACTCTGGAAGCGCATCACCCCACCTTCTGCCCTACCCTACCCAGAGCTGCACCCAGGGGCACATCAGGAGGGGCCCAGGGTCCCCAGGGCAGTGTGTGGGCCCTTCACATCCAGCCCTGGCTCCTGCTCAGACGAGGACTTATATCCTTGTCCTCGGGATGAGGCCCCCCCAGAGGGGCTCCTCCTTGGCTCCTTTCCCTCATCCTGGGGTCAGAGTTCTCAGTTGTAGCTACCTTGAATTCTTGAGTATACCCCATTTCTGATATTTTGAGCCATTTCTAAGTCTCCCAGTTTTCCAGGCTAGGAAACAGCAGCAAAGTGGAGTTGGGGGAGAGAAGGGTTTTCTCAGGGTCCCCAGTCGGAATGTGTGGTAGAGCTGTGGCCCCATCCCCTGCAGCCACCTGCCACTCATGGCTGGTTTTAATTAAAATCAGTGACTTGCAGAGCCATTCCCTAGGCAGCCCACTTAGGGGTATGGATCCTGCCTAGGCTCCTGGGGACTGGCCAGCCTCAGACCTGCTTTCATGGCGTGGGTCAAAGACAGAGGCACAGGGCCCTGGGAGGGAGGCCCCACCACAGCGTGGGAGGATGGGGCAGCTCTGCCTGGCCCTGCACTGCCTCTGACAGGCCTGCGGCAGCCAGGAACCTATCAGCCTTCATTGCCCACCAGCTCCTTCCTCTCACCTGATGTTCAGGCGTGAGTAGGCCACGTGACTCTGCCTCTCCCCCAGCCAGCCCCTAAGACCCATGTCTAACCACCCCCACTGCCTTCCTCCTGTCCTGCCCCCCACCAGCCAAGGGCAGCTGCTCTGCTCCCAAGGAAGAGACCTGCTCCCCGGGTCCGTGCCACCACTCACCCCAGGACCCTGTACTCAGTGTTTTCACCTTTATATAAAATGTGAGGGTGGCACCTGGATGGGCTGTGCATCCAATCCCTGGGACCTGAGGAGAGACTCTTGTTCCCGCGTCAACCCCAGAGAGTCTGCTGCAGAAGTTTGGGATCAGAGCAGGGAGCAGGCAATTGGGGGCTGTGGTCCCCAAACTGTACATTCAGTGATCTGGATCATTCCACCTGTCCCTGAGTCCAACACAGACCCTTCCAGGGCCTGGCAGCATTCAGGCCACAGCAAGTGCTCAGTGAAGTCTTGATCAGCCACTAGCATAAAATCCTTGGCCCCAGTTTCATCATCTGCCAGATGGAACAGGCTCTCCCTTCTCCCTGCCTTCGTCCCCAAGTCTGTCTTGTCCTCCCCACTCGTCTCATCCCCTTGTCAGTTCTATAATCCTACTGCTGGTGTTGTAACTGACTCAGGCTCTTTGTCCTTGTGCAAGTTACTCAGTAGGTAATGTGGGGATACTGAGGCTGGGCCTTCCTCCTGCGGTCTGGGAGGAGATTAGATGGGGTAATTCACATCAATGCACAGTGACCACCACTGAGAAGGTCCCTGGGAAACAATCACTATTACTCTAGCCCTGGCGTGATTGTCCTCTGTCTGCAGGGCACAGAGCTGAATGATGACCGCACCCCGTCTGATGCCACAGTCACCACGACCTTCAACATCCTGGTTATTGACATCAACGACAATGCCCCAGAGTTCAACAGCTCTGAGTACAGCGTGGCCATCACTGAGCTGGCACAGGTTGGCTTTGCTCTCCCCCTCTTCATCCAAGTGGTGGACAAGGATGAGGTGAGTCCCTGGAATCCATGGCACATCCAGACCCTCTGCCCTGCCTAGGCTGCTCAATCTGGGGTGTGGGGGGTACGAGGAGGTCCTGGGCTCCCAGGTCCTCCATTATAAAATTGAAAGAAACTGGGCTAAACCCTCTCCCCTGCTATGTTCAGAGGCCAGATAAGGCTGAAAAAATTGTAGTCTCTAAGCAGTTATGGGTGTCACCTACACCCTGTGAAAACACTGGACACATTTCCAATCTGCAGTTATTTATTTAGAAATTATATGTGTGGCCATTGTACTAATCCAATATGGACATTATGAAGCGTGCATGAGCACAGCAATCTTAGAAAGTCAAAATAAGCCCTAAGTGTTCCCCACACGCTGATGGATCACCTCGCACCCTGTCTAAGGATGCATGTGGCCCAGTTTAGAGGATCCTCAACCAACCATGCCCCTGGCAGAAGGCCTGATTCATGCTTTTGGTGCAATAATGAGCTGCCTTTGCTATATGAGGGGATACGAGTGCTTTCCAGGGGATCTCAGGCCATAAGAAGGCTAACAAGGGACCTAGGATGCCTGTGTCACCTGGCCCAAGGGGTCTGCCCTGACTGAGCCCAGTCTAAAAGTAAGTAAGGGAGAGCTGGAAAGAGACAGAGGGGGAGCTGCAGCCTCCGACCCACCAGCCCTGCCACACCCTACGTCATTGTCTGCAGAGGGAGGGCCAGGGCTCTCTGGGATGGCTTTTGTCCCTCAGAGCCTACCTAGCTGCCTCCTCCTCTGCCCTCATCCTGCCCCACCCTTGTATCTCCCTGTCCCAACCATGGGGCTGAACCCACATACATTGCTATTGCTGTACCCTTGAGCTGCACCTCTAGCCTCTTTCTTTTTAAAATTTTTAAATCTTGAGTCAGGGTCTCGCTAAATTACACAGGCTGCCTTTGGCCTCAAACCTACAATCCTCCTGCCTCAGCCTCTCAAGTCACTGGGCTTATAGATGTGCTAACCAGCTGGGGCTCTTTCTTCACTGGCGCCTCATGAGGGCTCCTGCCAGCCTTTCCTCCAGGCTGGACATCCCCCTCGAAGCCTCTCTCCACTCACATGGCAAGGCCCACCTCCCTGGTGTCAGCCCAGGACTTGGCTGCGTGAACAGAGGCTGCACTATGTGTGTGTGAGTGTGTTGTGTGCACGTGTGCCTCCATCTCCTGCCAGGTGCTTATCTGTGTGAGATAATTAAAGTAGGTATTGAGCACCTGCTGTTTACTGGGAGCTGTATTTGGCCCTTTGGGAGAGTCAAGTATAACCCATGGACCCTGTCCCAAGGGACCAACAGTATGTTTACACAATTAGAGTGTGTATACTTTAAAACAACAACAAAAGTGTTGAACTCTTAAAAGGTAGAGATTAAAAGGTGTAGAAACAAGTTCTAATATTTTCTCGTACCCTAGGAGGTCATCTTCTATCCCACCTAGAGTGCCGGCACCTCCACTTTAGAGACTGCTGAATGAATGAGAATCTCAGAAGAAAATTCATCTGAGGTTTCAGGAGAATAGTAAGGCCCAAGAGAAGGGAAACCCTGAGACCAGTGTAGGGTCCAAGGGCCAGGGACCATGAGCCCTGAGGGTTCAGCCAAGGCAGGAGCCATGGGCTGGGAGCTTCAGGAAGGGCTCTGTGGTGAGGAGCCTTTGGGCTGAGCCTTGGAGAAAGCAGGAAGGCTGGTGGCCAGGCTGGGATGGCCCACAGAGGCCCAGAGGCAGAAAGCCGCAAGAAGATGGTGGAATAGGCAGCAACCCACACGAACAACGTGTGGGCTGTGACGCAGGCCAGGAACTTGCACTTGATCTTGGAGGCAACCACAGGGTCTGTGTTTAAGTCCAGTCTTGCTGTTTATGAGCTCTGTGACCTTAGGTGAATTAATGACCCTTTCTGAACCTCACTCTGCTCATGTGTTTAAAAAGAAATGAGAAGGAGAATGTATCTATCCGTGTCTGTTGCAGTAACAAGTTAACCCCACAGCCCAGGCTTATTTCTGATCTGGACAGGTGAACAGGCATGCCCCGCTCCCCAGCGGGCACTCGAGGTGGGGAAGAGATAGCAGCAGGGTTGAATACCAGCTCTTCTGGGCTTCATCCCAGAAGTGGCCCTGAGACTTCTACCCAATGGCCCGCTGACCAGCACTAGTCACGTGCCCCTCCTTGCTGCCCAAAGGCTGGGGAATATGGGCAGGCAGCTCCGTCTGTCTCTGCCCCAGAGGTCATGAGCCAGGACGTGGAGAGGTGGGCAGGAAAAGAGATGCACTTGTGGTTGGCACAGCGCCTGCCATGCAGACCCTAACCACCCTCACCGTCCTCCAAGCTGTAGCTCCCTGACCTGCAACGAGCTCAGCCCTGCCTACCACAGCTGGCTGGGGGATGCCAAGGTCATCCCAACCCCTGGGCTCTCCTTCAGGCTGCCTTTGTGGAAGTCAGTCTACAGTGCCTACAGAAAAGCAGAAGATGTCTGGGCCCAGCTTGCCTTAGGCACCACTCTAGTCCTAGCACAGCTGTCCTCACACCCTGCGGCCAGGGACATTGGAACCAACATGGACCGTCCCCTGTGCTCCACCACTGGTTTCCCAGGAAGGTGGCCCATGTCTGACAGTGTTGGACTGGCTTCCCCTCCAGTTCCATTTACCAGGGCACAATGATGTGCACAGAGGAGAACTGACGAGGAAGGGCAGCCCAGAGGCCCAGACTGCCCACGCTGAGGTCATCGGGGGGCCCCCCACCCCCCAGCAGGGCTGCACCCAGACCACGTCACCTGGGCCTAGGCCACTCCTTGATAAAACGAGGGAGGTACTGCTTCCTGCCTCCAGCTTTGCTGTCTCGTACCCATGTCTTCTGCCATCTCCAGAACTCTGAGGGGTTTAGATCTGGCCAAGGAACAGTCCCCAGGGCCAGGCCCCAGATGCTGAGGAGGCCAGGCCTTGTCCTCCCTCACGGCTTGCCTCTAAAAAGTCAGGCAATGTTGGAGAAGGGCGGTTTCAGAAACAACCGTGCCTTGTCCGTTACCACGGGGAGAATGTGACTGTTGGGATTTGTATCTGAGTTCAGGGTGACTCTGGATTTGGTCGGGATGATAGAAAAACATGGTCACTGAGCAAACTTAGTCACAGAGCACGCCAAGAAGTCAGACCCCTTGTTGCAGGCTGCTGTGACAGTAATCTTACAGGTATGAGTGTGCAGGTCTCATCAACACTCGTGGGCCAATTACACTGACCTGTTCACAGGCAGGGGCCACACTGTGTTTGCTCAGCAGGGTGACCCGCCTCTCATACTGTGCATGGAGCTCCTGGGGCGCTCCAGAGACACCCATTGTTGAGCAACAGTGCCATCAAATGGCGAAAGTAGCAATGAGGTGGCCCAGGGCTTCTTCCCAGCTGGGTCCCCAAATTTGGGTAGGAAGGATAACCTCAGAAGTCCACTGTGGGGCAATAGACAGGATGGTGACAGAAAACAGGAAGGGAAGGAGGAAGCGGTTCAACCTCTGAGTCAGAACTTTGTGGGAGTTATTCCTAATTAGGGTGCTGATGTCAGAAAAGCCACATGGTGCCTGCAGCACCCCCAGATCTCATAGTCTGTGTAGCCTCTTACTGAATCTCAGGCTCCACCAAGCCATGCAGAGCAACAGAGGTGCTTGAAAGAGGACCTTTCTCTCTCCTAAGGACTCCATTGAATCATCAAGTCTTGCTGAGTAACTTCTCCTTTGCTTGTCCATAGAAAACTCATAGAAGCCAGGGGAAAAAGGGCTCGGAGTGGGTTGAAACCAGCAATAGCCCATTTGTACCCTGTGACAGCTGAGATGCAAATAGATGGTTGTGATGTTGTGATGCAGATTGAAGGGAAAAAAAAAAAAAAAAAACCACGTGAAGGCCAATGCCCCAGAATCAGCCTTGGTGGGAGCTCAACTCCGCATTGCAAGTTAAAGGTTCTGGCAGCCTCAGTCCCATGTGCCTGCCACCCACCTGGCAATTTTGAGTCTCCCTGGGTGCTGCAGAATCCAAAGTAAATAAGCAGCGCATGGATTCCCACCCTGTCTGTCCCCACGCCTCACCCTCTGCCTGTCCTGTGAGCTTCCTCCACCTGTGCTATCAATCTGCTCCTGGCCTTGGCCACAGGGCCCCCTCCTGAGCTCCCCTGGGGGCTGAGTGGGCCACCAGCAGCCCTGGCTGCCCCCTGCATGGAGGGTTCCTTGGGTTGGACTGATGGATGCTCAGCTGTCCTGAAAACAACTCTTAGTCATCCATGCTTGCTCCCTAGCTGAAGGGTCATGCCAACAGAGAGGCGTGGGGAAAATGTCCCCACCTCTGGCCACTTCAGGGACCACAGCAAGGGGTTTATTTTGCATAGTTTGTGCTTATGTGGGACCCTCGTAGCTGACCCTGCTGGCTAAAGGTTGGCAGTACCCATGCCCATCAGGAAAAACACTCTCCCTGTAGCCTGTGCCTTTCCCTGGCTGGAGGCTTGGTTTTCTCATTTTCCTCTTATGTATTTGCAAGAAGCCTGAGAGCCCCTAGCCACTCCCTTGTTTTTATTTTATTTTATTTTTAGATAATGTCTTGCTATGTATCCCAGGCTGGTGTAGAGCTTGTGATCCTCCTGCCTCACTCCCGTGTGTACTGCCTTTAAAGGAGTGCGCCATCACGCCCGGCTCCCAGACCTCTTATAATGCAACTCTGAAAGTCCAGTATTCAGGACCTTTCTGAACCCTCCCAGGATGACCCTTAGTCACACCTTTAGTCTCTGTGACAGAGGCTTTTTGATTTAAAGTGGCCCAGGGACTAGGGTGCAGCTCAGTGGTAGAGTACAACGCCCTGGGTTCATCCCCGGCAAAACAACAACAACAACAACAAAATGTTTAACGTGGGCCCAGGAGTTTGGACTCTCAGCCTAGCATCCTGCTACCAGGCCTGCCTGACTGCCCAGGGAAGGTGGCAGAGAGCACCAGCCAGGGGCTTGGCCCAGCTCTGCCCCTAGCTCAAGGCATGATTCCAGGCAGCTCACATCCCGGCTGTGGCTCCAGTCCACGTCTGAGAAACCAGGGGTTGGGCCAGGCAATCTTTCTGACTCTACAGACAAGACCCTAATGCCATCCTGAGGACCCAGGTGGGAAGGGAGGTGCTTCCCACGACCTGACATCTGCACCTTCCCCTCTGGGGGCTGGCTGCAGCCCCTGGCTCCACCCAAGGCATCCATGGGCCTCATCTCCCCTGTACCTCCCTGCCTGCCCATGGATGTGTGCAGTTGGTGCCATAGGACGAGTCCCTCTCAGATGGGAAGAGAGACACGGCTAATTAAAAGTGAAAGTAAGGGCTTTGAGGCCAGGCTGCCTGGGATCCAAGCCGGGCTCTGCCACTTTTGATCTGTGTGACCTCAGGGGATTCATTTATTCTCCTATTCTGACAGTGACTATAGCTATCTCCCAGAAGTGTCATGAGGTAAAATGAGCTCCTAAGTGTACTTAGAATAGGGCCTGGCCCATTTAAAAGCACTCCTTCCCCCATTAACTATCCCCTGGGAGACAGGGGTGTTATTTTGCCCTTATCAGAGAAAAGGAGAGCTCAGAGAGGTTAAGGGCTTGCCTGAGGTCACACAGCTAATGGATTGCAGAGCCTGACCTTGTACCCTCCATCTCGTGCTTCTTGCAGGTACTGTGGAGCTTCCCATTTGGAGATACCACTTCATGTTCTCTCCCATCTCGGTTTTACAAAATCCTCAGTTTTACAAATCCTGTTGATTTTCACTTCCACATCTCTGGGGAGATGAGGCTAAGCAACAGTTTTGAGTGAGCAGCCACATGGGGTTCAGCAGTTAAAAATGGGAAACAATGGCTCTGCGTGGGGCCTTAACAAGGGGTGAGAACCTCTGTTCCCATGGGCGAAAGCCAGCCTCCTCCAGCACCAGGCAGGTGGCCTCCGGGGGCCCCTGGGGAATGCAGGGATAAGAATTCAATAGCAGGGTTTGGGGCCCATTGGGTGACCAATTCAAAGATCTAGTCCTGCCAAGAGGGGGGTCCTTCCAGCTCCCATGGGTTTGACAGGAAGCAGGGGCCGGTAACAGGGACCTGCACAGAAAGGTGATTGGGACACATCTGGCAGGAGCTTGCTCCTGTTTCAGGCAGATGACACGATTAATTTGTTTGAGGGGCACAGAAAGAAAGCAGAATCACCCACCTCCCCAAGGAGAAGATGTTGCCAACTAAATAAACAGAGCGAATGACAGGAAGAAAAGCCATATTCCAGAATGCCAGGTTTACTGGGGCTGGGCAGTGATTGTTCTGGTTCTCTGGCTAATCGCAGTCTTTATTTTTATCCATCACCCTCATTTTCCATTCCATGCATATTCTAGGCCTGTCAGGGAGCCACAGCCACAACCTTGTATTTATTTAAATCTGTTTTCGCATTGGTTTCTGTTAGTTAGTTTGTCCAGGCTGTGGTTTCTCTGCGCCCTCCCCACACAACTCTGCAAAGGTTGTGTTCCCGCTGAGGGGTTCCCCTGGGGCCTCTTGAAGGCCGACTTTCAGTCCAGGGGTTCTTAACCCCATGAGGCACAGGCGGCCCACTGACACCTAAGGCATCCATGACCCTGGATGGAGAGAACCTGCATTTTCATCCTCACTAAGGCCTAACTGCACCATGTTGTTGTTGGTGTTAGGTGCCGTCAAGTCATGTCCAACTCATAGCGACCCTCAGAGGGTTTTCAATGGCTGATCGTTTCGGGGTTGCCTTGGGAGTGGATTGCCACATCCTTCTCTTATAACTGCACCATAGCCTTCCCTTTCTTTACCTGTGGGTCTAGACACAAGCCACAGCCAAACTGTAGAGCAGCATCCATGACTTTGACCCAAGAGGAGTCTCTGATACTTTCATAGCACGTAGCAGGTGTCCTCCAAATCCCTAAACCAAGTACATTCGTCTCTGATTTGAAATTACAGCAGATACAGACCCGCCGCTAACTCTCATTGTTTAGTACATTCCAAAACACAGGTATGATTGCAACACCCTTTAAAATACTAGAACTGCATTCCACGGAGTTGATTTTGTGGCCCCGTGTATTTTATTTTATTCAATAAAAGCATTCTGAGAAGGGGGTCTGTGGGCTTCAGCAGCCTTCCAGAGGGGTCCGTGGCACAAAAAGATAAGAAGCCCCTCCTGAGTCCCTGTGCTCACCAACCGAACCCCTCTCCCAAACCCTCCCCAGGCCCCTTCTGCACCCGGATCCTGCAGCTCTCAGAGATGGCATCCTGAGCTGCACACCCAGAGGTGGGGTGGGGAGAGAGCAGGAGAGAGACGAGACCCCTTGCTCTGTGTCACACATTGAGCTGAGTCCATTGTGCAACTCTGGACCCTCAGTGCTCCTGCTCACTTGGGGTCTATACGTCTAGACCTCAGGCTCTACTTTGTGGTAGAGACAGCAGAGAAACATCCTTTCCCTCTAGAAAGTGATCAATGCTGCCCTAACCCACCTTACCTGCTGGTGTGACCCAAGGCATGGTCTTTGTGTCCCAGTTGTCCTAAGCAATTCAGTTAGAATCCAAACTCTAGAAGCAGTGACAAGGGGTGGGGAGAGGGAAGACAGGCTGTCAGCATCCCACAGGGGCAGGGGAGGGTTATGCGCTCCATATGGATGCACGATCATCCCATTGTGTAGACCCTTCTTCCCCTCCACTAGGCAGATAACTGAGATCCAACTGGAAATCACTCACCATCCACTGAATCCACCCTCCCACCCTCAAGGAATAAAGGAAGTGGATGGAACACAACCAGCGCTCTGTACCTGTCGCCTGGCTGTGACTTCATCAGTGAAGTAATGCAGAGAGGGGGCAGAGGAGAGGGCTCTTGTCCAGGGAGCAACCAAGGCAAGGCACTCGGAAAGTGAGGTCATCCCCTAGGCCAGGGCGCCCATCCTGCTGCTCTTATTTCTGAAAGATTCTCTGGGGATTCTGAGCCATAGCAGGGGTTAGGCGTCCACCCAAAGCAATGTCCACACAAGCAGTATCCAGATTTCCTGGTGGCTGTGTGTCCCCTATCCAGTGGGCTGAGGTCCTTTTGCAAGGCCTCTGTTATTCCACAGTTTCTGTTCACGTGTCCCGGGTCCCTCCCCCAAGATTGAGGCTTTTCTGGAAAATGGTTATCAGGAAGGGATGCTGGGGGAACAGGATAGCCCCATCCACCTATTTTCCCATTAATTTCTCCCCAGTTGCCTTTACTGAGGCTCTTACTGCTGACAATGGTTATTAGGATTTTCTTGTCCGTGGCTGCATCCCATGGTGTGATTCCTCCCAGCATGCTAAGCTCCAACCTCCCTGAAGACCAGAGGGCATCCAGTGTGATTCAGACACCTCCTAATTTAGTCTCCTCTGCAAATGTAATTAGTGTGTGAGATTTACACCAGGCCCCAGCCCAGCAGGGGTGTGAAGCAGGCCTGTTTGGCAGCGAAAGCACCATCGCCCGTCCTTCAGCCCCTCCCCGCCCCAGTTCCTGCCAGTCCCACCCCAACCCCCTCAGAGACTGGGGTTCATCTCTCATCCTGCTTCCTGGCGGTATCCTACCCCATGCCCACCACCACCCATGCTCCTGCTCAGGACTGGCCGGCCCCATGGGAAGTAGGAGGAATCATTTTGGGGGTCATATCCTCAAAAGTCCTGAAGATCCCTGCTGAGATCAGGAGAACTGATAAACCTTGCCCTCCACCCTCTTCCTCTCTCCACTGCCTCGGCTGGTTTGTGCCTACCAAGACTCCCCTCCTCTGCAGCCCGTGAGCCCAGTTCACCCTAGAACATGATTTCTTCTTCCCGCATTCCCCCTGCCTTCCTTGTTCCCCACCCCTGTCAGGCCCTGACAGTACTAGAAGTCTGTCTGTCCATCATGTCTCTCCCCTCCTCCCTGGCTGGGATGTTGGTAAGCACAGCTCAGCTGGATTGTGCCTGCATGTCACCCTACCAGCAGGATCTCGAGCTGTGAAATATCCTCATCAACAAGTCACAGGAATCAGCTGTCTGGAGGTGGCCACTGAGGAGGGCAGGAGCCTGCTCCCATAGCCCCTGTGACTGTGCTTTTCTAGGCTGCTGCTAACTGTCCCTGAGGGGAAAATGAAGCAGGGATGGGCAGGACAGGGCAAGAGGGGGCCAGGCACCAAATGGCAAGGCAAAGTGTCATGGCTATGTGATTTCATCCACGATGGTTTAAGGTGGACCCTCCCTCCCCTCCTGAGCCTCAGTTTCTCTTTGTGTTAAAAAGGACCTCATGGTGAAGGAGTTGAAGGTGAGAAGGAACCAACATCCAGGTCGTCATACATTTGCATTGTTGGCAGGGCCAGCACAGGAGGTGACTGCAGTAGTTCCAATGACACTCAGTGATGCTGGGGCCAGGGAGGAGCCATGGAGAGAGAAGGGGTCAGGACTGGGCACGTCAAAGACAGTCTTTGCAGAATGGGGGGTGGGATTAGGAGGGACTTCATGTGGCACTTGGCCTGAGCAGTTAGACAAAGGGAGCTCTCGATGAGATTTGGGGCACGGTGGTCAAATGCATAGGACAGCTGTCTTTGAGGTTCTTATTAGACATCCAAATGGAAAGGCCAGGAGGCCAGATGGGACATGCTGGTAGATGTCCACCATGCAGCTCTGGAGTGGGGGACCCTGACTTATAGCATTTGTGGCTCTCTGTGGTGTAAAGGCTCCTCTATGGCATATCTCAAGCTACCAATGTCACCTCAACCTGTTCTAGACTCTAGAAATCTATCAGCCAGTTCTGTGTGGGTCCAGGCTAGGGGTGGAAATGGAAATATGGCCACTGTCTGGGCCCAGCTTCGCTCTCCTGGGAGGGGGTGAGGATAGAACAGAGAGGAAGGTAGGCAAGCAGCCCTGGGATACCCTGGTGTTTCCCCTGGCAAGAGCAGAGGCTGCATGGGCCCCCCTGGGAGGGGAGGACCTAGAGGGGCCTGAGCTCAGAACGATGGCCATGGTGGGAAAAGGGCTGGGTGAGCAGGAGGATGGGCAGGGCTTTGAAGGTGGGAGGCAGCCCACCCTGACACCTGCCAACCCATCCATAGTCACAAATTACCATTCCTATCAGTGTTTACTTTTCTGTTTTCAGCAGAACAACTGGTTTTAATTGCCCTCATTAGGGGAAGTCCAAAATTGCCAACTTTCACTGAGCATACCAGCCAGGCTTTTTATTTATTTATGTACTAAATCCACTTGGCCGCCTTCTCCCGCATGCCTCCAAAGCCCTCCTATGGCCCATGGGACAGCTACGGGCAGGCCTGGGCTTAAAGATGCAGACCTCTAGGGTGAGGTGCAAATCAAATGGCTCTCAGTGGCCTTATGCTGACTGAGAGAAGTCACCTCAGATGTTTCAGACTGTGTAATTCCACTGCGTTCTCCAAAAGCCTGGGAGTAGAGACCAGATCTGCCATTGCCAGAGGCTAGGGCCCAGAGGAAGGGCTGTAAAGGGATAAGACAGGGCAACTTTGGGGGGTGGCAGAACCATTTTGTATCCTGGTTGTGGGGGATTGGGTAACAAGAACCTGTTCTCCCTAGCCATGAGTTAAAATTCACAAATTTATGTACCAAAAGTCTCAGTTTTACTCTATGCTAAATTAAAAAGTAAATTCCGAAGTATTGAAGGCATCCCCCACCCACCTATCCCCCGAAAGATGGAGTAGTCAGTAGTACTAGGGGGAGCTTCTAGACTAAATAGCACCGCCCCCTCCCCACTGTCATGAATCAATAAGCGTGTAATATGCCCCTCCTGTACCACTAGAGGGGGAGGCTGGTGCCTTGAATGCCACTAGGAGTTTAAATCTGATTCAGCAGGCATTCGGGAGCTACTGATAGTTCTTGAGTGTGAGTGATATCCTCAGAGCTGTGCTTTAGGTTGGTTAATCTGGACACGTGGACAGTGGGTGTAGAGACTGAGAGGTGCACAGGGACCAGGCCAGGGGGCCAGCCTGCTTGGATATGGGCCCTGTGGGACAGGCAGGGGTTGGGAGGAGTTGGAGGTCGGAGTGGAAGTGGCAGAGCCTGAAAAGGGCAGGCTGAGGAGGGTCGAGATGGGGGAAAGGAAGATGGGAGCTGCCACCACCTGCCACCAACCTGATGGGCTGTGGCCAGCCTTCCTGGCTTCATCCTAACCTCGACACAGATGTTCACTGAATGTCCTGAACCTCTGAGTGTGTTTCCCTGCTCTGCTCGTCACTTTGACTCAGATCCCGTCTCTCTTGCTTGTCCTCCTCCCTCCCTCCCTTCCTCCTCTGTGGCCGTATTGCTTTCTGTTGCACATCTCACATCACAAGCGCCCAGGGGAGTCCATGCCATCTCCCAACTTCATGTATGGACCCTTTGTCCACCCACCAGTAGCTACTGTGTGGCCACATACGTATGTCTTGGGAGGTGTTGGGTAGGGGGGCCCTTTGCAGGCAGGGCAGCTAAGTGAAATGCTGGGCTGTCACCAGCCATGTTCACCCCTCTGCCTGGAGCCTTGCCTCCTGTCCCAGCCCAGAACCCATTGCTTAGGACTTTGGCGATGTCTTGGTCCATGGGAAAGGGGTCCCACTGCTGGGCAGCTCTCCCTGGCAGAGAGCTAGGAAGGGGAGGGAGAAGGGATCAGCCACCTGCTCTTGCCTCCCAGGACCCCAGGATTCCAGGTCATGGCCTTCTCTGGCAGTGGGATCCTCATCTTTAACAGCAGCCACAAGGGTAATTTGTTGAGTGCAAAGCAAGGGAACCCTAGGGTTCACTCTTCCTCCCCGGCCCCCTGCTCCCTGCAGCCCCCTCCTGCCACCCAGAGGCACAGGAAGAGAGACTCGCTCTTGGAAGAGAGGCTGTGGAATACAGAATGGGGTGATGAGGCTGGCAACGTCCCCCTCCTCATTTCTATGGGGCGTTTAGATGTTGTTGCCTTGCCATATGTGTCTCTGTGGAACAGGAAGATAGTGTTAGCATGGTAGATAGTCAGAGCCGGGCAGTAGCTAAGTGGGGCAGCCACTCCCAGCCTGGCCTCTGCCCCTCTCTGCTCCACCTGAGGCCCCCGGAGTGTCCGGCAGAGAGAGAGGGATGGACATGTGGGAGGCCAGCAGGGCCCAACCGCTTCTTGGAGTGGCCACTTAAGGTGCTCCTTCCCAGAGCCCCCTGGCAGGGGACAGTTCTGGGCAGGGGCAGATAGGATCATGCCCTTCCTCCACATGTCTGTGACTTCCCAGGACCAACCCCAGCCAATGCCCAGGCAGAATCTGCCAGCACAGAGAGGGAAGGGGCTGAGGCCCTGTGGGGGAGGGGGGAGGGGGGTCAGAGTAGCAGATTCTGATCAGAACAGCCTATCTGCAGGTAGAAATGGAGCCCCCATGCCATGAGGGACCTGGGCGGTGGGGGGACACAGAGCCACAGTGAGGGACTTGAGCTGGCCACATGGGCCAGGAGCCTTCCCCACAGACTCCCATGCTGGGAGAGGTGGTACCTGGCCTGGCCTCGGAATTGTGGAGGTGGGGCTGGAGCATGGTGTCCTGGAGCTAAGATCTGGGGCCTGCAAATCTGACAAGGTGCCCCAGTGAGCTTTCCGTATCCTGCAGACACAGGTGGCACCTGTGACCCCAAGTGGGATGCACTCAGAGCAGGGGGAGCCATTCCCAGCTGTGGGCCACTGGCACGGGAAAGTCAGTTCCTTTGTGTGTGGCCACGTGGGGGGGAGCCCTGAAGTCAGAGCGGCCTTTGGGGAGCACCTGTAGGAGACTGGGTGCTCAGAGCCCCTTGCTTTGCACACCTAGCACATGACCCTGTGTATCTGGGCACTGATGCCACCTGCCCCTGCTGGGTCTCACTGACAGCTTCACAGAGTTAGAGGCCAGCCATCCCCATTTGCCTGCCACTGCCCAGGCTTTAGCACTTAAAGTTTTACACATTGGATCCCCCTCAGTCCCACATATCTCTGATTCAAGCCTGAGAGATGACCCATTGCCAAGGTGGAGAAACTGAGGCTCTGAGCTGGACAAACTTGGGCTGCAGAAGAGAAAGGGACAGCAAGGCTGGCTTGCAATCCATGTGGTGTGAGCTTTGCTGGGTCCCTGGAGTTGAGACTTTGTGCCCAGGAATAGGAGGGGGTGTGTGGAGGGCACCCAGGAGATGGGCAGATGGGCAGATGGAGAATGCTTTGGAAGTGTGAGATTTCCACAGTGCACCTGGGCAGTGAGCTACAGATTAGGAAGAACAAATTCAAAAACACCTGTCCCTCATTTGCCTTAATGCAGGTATGCAATGCACAGTATAAATCACTTCCCAGAAGAACTGGGGCTGGCTTCAGGACCCAGTTCATTACAATCCTGCTGGAGGGAGGGCGCTGGGGAGGTGTGCACATGCAGGCAAGGAGTACCTGCCGCCTCTCACGCTGTCCTACACATGCGCTAATACACACATCTGGGATGAAAATGACGGCTTTCTAGTAGTCTTCCCACAAAGTGCCAGCTGCCAATTGGGTTGAATTAGATTTCACAAGGGCTTTTGCAATACATGGAATTCACCAGCAAATTACTCTTAAAGAGGGAAAATCAATCATTTGGAGCAGAGATAAGCTGAAGGCAAGGCAGCCTCGGATTGATCCCGCCTGTGCAGGCGTGTATGGAATTCAACACATGACCTGGGGGGTGGGGGCAGAGGACAGGCAGGAGAAGAGGGGGAGAGGGGTGGAAGGAAGGTTGTTGTTGTTAGATGCCGTTGTGTCATGTCTGATTCATAGCGACCTTCATAGGGTTTTCAATGGCTGACTGTTTCGGGATTGCCTTGGGAGTGGATTGCCAGGTCCTTCTCCCATTTTTGCGGTGCTGGGAATCAAACTCAGGACCTCAGAGACTGCAGAGCAGTGCCCTACCAACTGAGCTAAATCCCAGCCCAGAAGGAAGGTAGAGAGGGAGAAATATAGAAGAGAATGGCTGAAGGGGAAAAGTGGGGAAGGAAGAGAAAGAGGAGAGATAGAAGAAGGAAAGAGGAACATGGGAAGAGAAGATTCCCGGTCCATCTGAGCTGCTATAACAAACTGCTGGAGACTAGGTAGCTTATACACAACAAGAACCTGCTTCTCTTATTCTGGAGGCTGAGAACTCAAGATCAAAGTGCTGGCAGATTTGGTATCTGGTGAGAAATGGCTTCTTGGTCCATAGATGGCCATCTTCTCACTGTCCCCATGCAACACCCTAAGGTCCCTTTTATCACTCACCCACATTCGTGAGAACTCTGCCTTTATGGCCTAATTGCTCCCAAAGGCCCCACCTTCTTGGGGATTAGGGTTTCAACATGTGATTTTGGGAGAATACTAACAATCTGCAGCAGAGAAGAGAAGATGAAGGAGAGATGAACAAAAGAGAAAGAGGCAAAGAAAAGAGAAAGAAACACAAAGAGATGGCAGAGAGGTGAGGAGAGAAGAGGAGACGTGGAGAAAAGGAGCAAGATCTTGGGTGAGGAGTGGAAAGCAGCTTGAAAGGCATGGCTAGTGTCAGGGGGCCCTGGGAGAATCACCCAGTGCAAGCTTCCCAGTTTCTCAGATCAGGAAACTGAGGCAGAGAGTCAAAGGCCCTCCCCAGGCATGCAGCAATGGCGGCAGCTCCAGAGAAGACGGGCTCCTGACCTCAGGCCCCGCTGCTCAAGGGCTCCAGCCAGGGAGGAGTGGGAAGCAAGGGCAGCAGCCTTCACCCTGTGCAGGCCTGAGTGGCAGCCACTTCCAGAGGGAGAAGCAAAGGCTAGAGTGCAGAAGAGAGGGGCAGCTGGGATGGGCTAGGGCCCTCGGGTGGACTCGGGGACAGAGATAGTGACCATAGGACCCTCCTCACTGCCCTCTGGACTCCGGAGAGGCCACCAGGGTGCAGTGGATGTGGGGCAGCAGCCTAGAGTGGCAGGCAGCAACAGAGAGCCCATGCCTCATAGATTCAGCAGGTGGCGAGGAGGGGCCGCCTTTCTGCTGGGGCACCCTTCCCCATGTCTGATCGGGGTTAATTAAGCAAAAGGAAGGGCAAAGGAGTGATAAAGAATATGTCTTTGTGGACTTTGATTTTCTGCCACTCAATAGCATGGATCAGATCACAGAAGGCACAGTGGGGGAGGGAGGGAGACTTGCAGCCCCTGCCAGAAGAAGGGAAGCAGGACCCTTCTCCCCTGCACAGATCCAACCCCTTGCCCTCCTCTGCCTGCCCCTGTTATCCCTGGCTACCCACTGAAGTCTAGAACTCAGCACTGCCCCAGGGGTGCTGCTTCTCCCTCCCCAACCCCTTCTAGAATAAGGATCATGGCTTTCCTTCCTTTACTGAGCACTTCCTGTGTCCCAGGCACCTGATTAGGTTTTTGCAGCTCAGCCACAGCAGCCCATCAAGTAGTCTTCATTCTTCCTATTTTGCGGATTGAGGAAATGAGGATTGAGGAGGTAAAATCACCTGTACAGAGCTGAGGGGACCAGGCAGGAGTCTGGGCCCAGGGTGACTCCCCTGGGGTATCTTTGTTGTGGTGGTAGTTATGTGCTTTTGAGTCGGGTTGGTGAACCTCATAGGGTTTTCAATGGCTGATTGTTTTGGGATTGCTTTGGGAGTGGACTACCATATCCTCTCGTTTTTTGCTGAGGTGTGGGGATCAAACCCCGGTCCTCAGAGAGGGCGGAGCAGCACTCTACCAACTGAGCTAAGCCCTGGCCCCCAGCTCAGGGCTTCACACCAGGGAATCTTCCTCAGGGGGTCTCTTCCCTGGCAGGTCTGAGTTCTGGACACCATTTCTGGTTGTGCAGCACTGACTCTGGCTACCCATCCCTGCATTCCAGGTCCTCAGTCCTATCCCAGCTTGTGCTAAAGGGCTCTGACCAGCCCACAGCTCTCTGGGGGCCTCCTAGAGCCCGTCTCTCTCTCATGCTTACAGCATTCCCCAGCCCACCACCCAATGTAAAATCTGCCTGGGTCCTTGCAGTCCCTCCCTAGGCTACTTTTCATTCACAAACCCTCCTCCTTTCTGTTGGAAGGGCTTAAGGACCCCTGGGGCATATTGTAGTTCCCAGGGTGGGGTAAGGGTCCACTAGCATTTTCTATTTGCAATGCAAAGGAAGGAAGAAGTGAGGCCCCTGCCTATAGGGGGGCTCCCATCTCGGGCAAGACAACACAATTCACAGGCTCAGGAGGAGGGTTGGGACAACAGACAGTACTGTACCACTGCATCCTGTGAGGGCCTTTGCTCTCCTTCCTCACAGAAGGAAAAACTGAGGCTCTAGGAGTGGAGGCAATTTGCCCAGAGTCAGGCAGCTGGGAGGAGGCCCAAGCCTATTCCCCAGCCTTGTGTCTTGCTCTCTCCTGCATCACCCCACTGGGTCACTGGCCCAAGCAGCACCCTGACTGACAGCAGCCAGCCTGGCAACTGTGTTACCACAGCAAGCCCTGCATCCTCAGGAGACAGGGCAAGCATGAGCCAGGGCTCTGGAGGAGACATTTGCGGGCCTCAGGTCCAAGGATGGCAGCCTGGAGCTCAGGCAGGTGTTCCTGCCTATGGGGACCAGGTCATCTGCAGAGGGAAGCCGGGTCCTCAGAGCTCTCAGGTGATGACCAGAGACGCCCCACCCAGCCCATGACAGGGGCCAGCCCAAGTCCAGGACCAGATGGGTCCTGTGTGCTGGCCCCCCTCCAGGGCTTCGGGGAGCATTCAGCAGATGGTGTTTGTGGAAGCCGCACATATGATTTTTGTTGTTGTTAGGTGCCGTCGAGTCAGTTTCTGACTCATAGCGACCCTCATAGGGTTTTCAATGGCTGACTTTTTCGGGATTGCCTTGGGAGTGGATTGCCAGGCCCTTCTCCCAAATGATAAACTCTCAATAAAGATGAGAAAGCAGCACCAAGCATGGGCACCGGGTCTGCTGGCTGTGGGACCTGCAAAGCGACAAGGAGGGAGGGTGGGGACCGTGCCTGCTCCTTCCACTCCTTAGGCCAACCTTCACCTCCGAGAGCAGAGAGCAGAGGCGGGTGGCAGAGAGCAGAGGCGGGGTTGGGGGTGCAAGGTCAGGCGGGTTGAGGGAGGTGGCCCTGTCTGGCAGCCCACTGATAAGCCTCTGTCCTCCACAGGAGGGCAGGGAGGCTGCAGTCCCTAGGAGCAATGGGGCAGGATGGTGGGAACCAGGAGTGATTTCACGCGTGCATCACCCTCCCAGTAAATAAATAAAACCAGCCTTTTCGAGGTCTCCCCGTGGGCAGCCAGCGGCTCCCAGCCCGCTGCAGCTCGGCTAGGGGACCTGCGGCGGCCGCCAATCAGCCTTCTCATCTCCTCTCCCAGCTGGAGGAGAATTTAATCCACCAGGCTCCTCTCCACACACACTGGGGCTCCTTTTGATGTCCTCTTTATCTTCCTTTCCAACAAAATTGCCCCTCCACAGCTCCAAGAGCGCCTCCTGTCTCCTGCATGCCTCTCGCCCAAGGAAGGCAGCTCCCCAGTGGGACAAGAGCGAGGGAGGAGGGGCTCAGCCTCAGTTCCTTGACCTCAGTGGCATGGGGGAGGGGACAATGTTCCCTATGCCAGCTCAGAGCTGGAGACCTGGAAGTCAGGGGCTAAGAGCTCAGACTCTAGCCAGCTGCTGTGGCATGCGCCTGTCTTCTCAGTATTTGGGAGGCTGAAGCAAGGGGATCACAAGTTTTAGGACAAATTTGTCATTGTAATTTAACTCTCTCATAAAACCAAAGGAGGAACAGAGCTCAGATTGCACAGGAGGCAGGGCAGACCTGAGTGCAGATCCTCCCTTGGCAGCTATGTAGCTTAAACAGTTGCTCTCTCTGGCTTCAGTTTCCCCTTTTGCAAAAAGGGCTGAACTGCTGCTAACGCCATTGGGCTTTGGGGAAGATTCTGGTGAAGGTATGTGCCAAACATAGTTTGGGCTTGATCAATAGTGGCTGTTGTGATAAAAGGCTCCCAGTGGAGAGCTGTGGTTAAGAGGTTTTGCACCAATTTAGCCAGCAGGGTGAGTATCTCTCCCATATCCTCATCCCAAGGGCTAACAATTACAAGTCAATTCCAAGCAGGAACTGGCCTTCTGGGCAGGTTGTGGAAGGGTCAGGCTGAGCATATGATGGAACTGGTCAGAAGGTGTCCCTGGGGTGTCTCAGGACAATAGCACACCAGCCTGACTGAAACTCCAGCCTTGGAGCAGATTAGGGAGAAAGTGTAACAGGAAGCAAGGCCCACCAGAGAGGGAGAATCACCTGAAACCCAGCATTAATGATAGGAAGGGGCATCATTGCCAGCAGAGCAACAGCAGGATTTCTGGTCCCAAAACAGCTGTGCTCCCCAAGTTATTCTTTCCTTTCCCTTATATAGGACTTACAGACTAGTGGACAAAGGGATCTGCATGTTTCTCTCTGATTGATTACTTTAAATAGTCCATAGGTGTTCCAGGGCAATCCAAGCAGAAAGTCTTTGACCACCAATCTTTGAAGAAACAACTTTTAGATACCAGGGGCTATTTCCATATGGGAAAGAATTTATTGCAGCGCCTCTATGTTCAGAGAGAGGAACTCCTGGTATTTCCTAGATAAGGGAGTGCAATCCTATTTTTTGACTAGGGGAGTGAGGAATGTAAACTCATGAGTCTTAAAGTAGCCAAGGTTTGGTGTGGTTTAATTTGGTTTTCTCATATCAAAAGGAGCAGGCGTAGTTCATCAAGACCCACAGAGGGTCTTCTAAAGGGGCCAAGGAGCTTCCCTGAGAGCTTGTCCTGCCCCTCTGCCCCCTGGTGCTCCTGCCCTGCCAGGCACTAACCTATACCTACTTGGAGCCCACACCATCTTCCCAGGCCTCTCTCCGGCCCCCTGTGGCTGATCTCAATGAATGGACCCCATGCCCCATGCCCGCCTGGCCTGCTCATCCAACCCACCTTGCACACCAGTTCTCCTTAGTGCTCAGACTTGCTCCTTCCCTGGAGTGCCTTTCACACACCGGCACAGCAGGACACCTGGAGGCTTGTTATGGCACCGTGTTGGACCACACCCCAGAGTTTCCAATTCAGTGGACTTGGGCAGGGCCCCCAAATGTATGTTTCTAGCCAGCTCCTGGTGATGCTGTTGCCACAGGCCTGAGTTTCCTGTCCTCCTCCCCAGCCTGAGTCCTCTGGTCTGTGGTGCAGTGTAGACATGGGGTGTTATAAAGCTCCTAAGGTGATCTCTGTCTGCACCCCTTGAGGACCCCAGTGAGTATCTCAGTGCTCCCCTGACCAGCTGGTGTCTTCTCAACCCCCACTGGGAAGGTGAAGATGCTGGCGCAGGAGCTCTGGGTCCCCACATTTCCTTTCAGATGTTCATTGGCCGTTGCAAGGTGCATGCAGGGAGAGGTGGGCAGTCCCATGTGACGCCAAAGTCACCTTCCTCTGTAGCCCTCAGTCTTCCCCAGCTTCAGGGCTTTGAGTGGCCCCCACTGCTTAGAAAATAGTGCCAAGTCCTCAGGATGGTGCCTGCTTTGGGCTCAGGGGGCCGGAGAAGCTTCCTGCCATCCCAGCAATCTTGACAGCTTCCCTAGTGAACCCTTTGCAAATACAACAGATTATTAATTGTTCATTCCCCACCCTGTACCAGTGGCTCACAGAGGAGGTCAGATCACCATGAGCATCACTTGGAACTTGGTTACAAAAGCAAATTCACAGGCCTCAGCCTGGACCTACACGATCAGAAGTGCCAGGCGAGAGAGGACGAGAGAGGGTAGCAATCTGCAGGTTACCAAACTCTGCAAGTGATTCTGACATCTCTGGATTTAAACCCACTTCCTCCACCTGCAGTCCCTTCTCTGCTAGTCTAAAAGTCCAAAACACAGTACCTTCCTTCCTCCCTAACACAATTCAAGACTACCCCTTCTTTGAGCTGCCTTACCTGCTTGACCTTGCTTGCAGTTTGGCCTGAGTGTTCAGTTGCTGTTGGCCTGATATGGGACCACCCACATAGTGTGGTGCCTGCTGTGCATGCACTTGAGCTGCAGTGGGGAAAATGCTGTGTCAGACCCAGGACCCCTCCTGGCCCTGGGCTTTTATCCTCAACTCTGCTGCCAACCTGTGCCACCCTAGACAGTTCACACAACCTCTCTGAACTCAATGTCCATGGGAGGGGTCTTCATCGCCCCACTGTGGCCCTTGAGAAGAGGATCCTACAGGGTATCTGTTAAGGCAGAGCTGCTGATCCTGGATCACTTCCTGCACACCTGCTATGTGGGGGCCTAAAGTAGATTCACACTGCATGAGGCGAACAGTGGCCTACAGGGACTCCTGACATTCTCTAATGACTGCAGAAGGGGCTAAACATGTGATGGAAGAATTCTGCAGCCGTTAAAAGGCAAATCCTCTGCACTTTTCAAGTGTTTAACAATAAGCATGTGTGCTATTGCTGTCGTTGTTGTCAGCAGCCACTTCTCTAGGTAGGCATAGGGAGGGATCACAAAGACATAGTTTTAAGTGAAAAAAATCTTACCCAGAGCAATTTGTATATTGTGCTATTCTTGGCGTCAGAAGTGGAGGCATCAAGGTCCATCTATAGATAGATCTGTCCCATAACATGGGTCTCCTGGGGAGGGGGGCATGAGCATGCTACCACTGCCTCTGGGGAACCTCTCAAGAGGCTGGACCCAGTGAGAGGGAGACCTAGGGTGTTCCCTTTATACTTTCGAGGTGTTGGAAGATTTTCCATGTCTTTGCTTATCAAGTCTCTGACATTTTTTGTCAAGAAAATAAAAACACCTGGGTGCTGGGGTTTTACCAAGGCTCCCGGGAGCAGCACTTCTGGGCCCCTAGCTCCCAGCCCTGGGTGGGAGGAGAGAGCAGGGAGAGGGGCCTGTCCTCCTGATCTCTCCTCCCTGTCCTACCATGGCACATGTGTCCTCCCCTCCTACACTCCCAAACCCCATTCTCAGGATCCTGAAGCCATGGCCCACTGAGGCCCCAGGGGCTGCTCCCCCAGGGCAGGGTGTGGTCTCGGGGGGCCTTATGGCCCCTCTCCTTTGCTCGGACACAGGATTCACCATCTTTTCTCTCTGGTTCCTTCTTCCTTCCTCCACTCCTGTCCGGCTCCTTCTCTCTGGCTCCTTCTCCCTGTCTCCGACCTCTTTGACTGACCGATTCCACTGCCAGAACTTGGTAAGTGAGCCTCGAAGGGCAGTGTGGGCTGGGGGTGGCATGGCGGCACTAGGGGAGGGTATTTCGCTTCACAGAGGGCCCTTCTCATCCCCAGTGGACACAGCTCAGCCATCCCTACCCTCCAGGTGCTGCAGTCAAGGGGCCAAGGTTAAGGAAGAGAGAGAGGCATTGATGTCACCTGTTCAGAGCTGCCATACTCTGCTGCCTTCAACTATTAGTGTCCTTTGGGCATTTAATTAGACCCCTGTATCTGACAGAATGGAGCCCACAGCAGATAGAACCAAAAGTTCTGCAGCTCGATAGGCCTACAGGAGCATTGCCTCCACAATCTACAGGGAGCTGTTCTGGGCTGAAGACTCTAGAACCCCTGCCACCTGTCTGGACCCCAGGATGGGTAGCAGGGGGCTAAAGGAGCTCAGCCCGTGCTTCATGTTCAGCCTCCCTGTGCTAGGGATGGGGTGCAGCCCCCCTGGCTCTGAGAGCACACAGATGTGGCATGTGCTACTTAGGTGTCATGGCAAAGACTGAAGTGACTGGCGAGCAAGTGTTCACAGAGCTCCGTCCAGCTCCGGGGTTCAGGGTCTGTGGCTCCCAGCTGAGTCCTGCCCTGAGGGGATGGGACCAGCCCCACATGAAGGGTGCCAGGGCCAGGGTCACCTGGTTGCCCCATCTCTCACAAGGAGCAGCTTCCTGAAGCTGTATCCCATGGGCAGCCAAGAAGACACCATGCTTGTATTGCTGGCCACGTGGTCAACAGAAAAGGGTCATGTCTGCCGCAGCCAGGCACGAGGCGGGTGGGTTATGCAGAAGCAAGAGGACACACTCCCCCACTGAGGGCATCTGCAGCAAGCGGGAGGAGGCTTCTGGCTGGGTGCCTACCCCAGGCCCCCACCCAAGCTGGAAAGGAGTCGGGGTGGTCTCCCCACGAGGCAAGAAAGGAACGCGCACCACCTCACAAACAGGCTGGACTCCCATCCTCAGCCGCAGCGCCTCCCCCTTAGGTGGGGCCTTTATAACAGGAGGCATCATGGGCCAGCCATGGTGAGAGCCAGGCCGCTCTGGGGCTCTGTGGACCTTACCACTGGGAAGAACCATCAGAATCACCGAGCCCTGAAGTGACAGGCTTATGCCGCTGGATGCCACAGAACCTGTGTGGGTGGGGCCACATTGCACTCACCCTGGGGTTCCGTGTCCTCCGGGGCTGGCCAGGGTGTGGGACACACAGAGACACTTTCCACCTGGTCCCCCCTGTTGTTCACAGGCCACTTGTGAACAGGTCAACAGTGTCCCTGGTAGACACACCCCAGAGAGAGGAGCTCCACCCATGGCCCTCCTGTCCTGTCCTCTCCAGCCCAGCCCACGGGGCCACTTCACTGCTTCTCACTCTGTCCTCCTCACCCCCCACTCCCCACGGTTCCTGTGCTGGTACATCCTGCTCCTTGGATGGGGTCCCTGGGCCCAAGAAAGAGAGCAGGAGATGGGAAATGAGCCAAATGCTGCCAGGGACCTTGTGGGTGCCCAACAGGATGGCAAAGGCAGGAGGAGCCAGAGGAGATGCCCCAGGCCGAAGTCCTGACAGCAGGTGGGACCCCAAGCTGGGCCTCACCACTCAGAAGAGGTCAAGCGCCCTCTGCCTCCATGGCTGGCCTCCAGCAGCCTTTCTAACCAGCCTCCTCTCCGTCCTCCCCCAGGGCCTGAACAGCATGTTTGAGGTGTACCTGGTGGGGAACAACTCGCACCACTTCATCATCTCCCCCACCTCCGTTCAGGGGAAGGCGGACATCCGCATCCGGGTGGCCATCCCCCTGGACTATGAGACCGTGGACCGCTACGACTTCGATGTAAGCCCCCCATCTCCTTGGGCTGGGTGAAGGCGGTGGGGGAGGCAGGGGTAGGGGCAGAGCACACTCCTCTGAAATCCCGCCTCCCAGCTGTCTCCATCTCCTTGGGGAATCCGACCCAGACAAGCCCCTGAGAGACAGCAGGATCTTGGCCCAGCCTCCTCCTCTCAAGGAGGACGCAGAATCAGGGCCATTTTTATCAGGCCCATCGCAGCCTCAGAAGCCCCCAGGAGCCTCTGCTGCCCATCTCCTGCCAGTCCAGCACCCATCTCCCCTCCCTCTTGAGCAGCTGCCCCTGAGCCCCTGGAGCAATGACAAGGGACTTGCAGCTGGCACAGGCAGTGACTCCAGCAAGTACTCTGGGTTGGGACCAGCCAAATCACAAGGAGGACCTGTAGGGACCAGGGCTCCAGAAACTTGTGGGAGCTCATCCAGTCCCCACTCTGCTCCCCCAGCTCTTT
The DNA here is from genome assembly GCA_007922755.1 of Pedetes capensis. Taxonomy (NCBI): domain Eukaryota; kingdom Metazoa; phylum Chordata; class Mammalia; order Rodentia; family Pedetidae; genus Pedetes; species Pedetes capensis. The sequence continues at coordinate 220,762 of VMDO01000498.1, forward strand.
GCCAACGAGAGTGTGCCCGACCACGTGGGCTATGCCAAAGTGAAGATCACCCTCATCAATGAGAACGATAACCGGCCCATCTTCAGCCGGCCGCTTTACAACGTTAGCCTGTACGAGAATGTCACCGTGGGGACCTCTGTGCTGAGGGTCCTGGTGAGTACCCTGTCCTCAGGACCACTGAGGCCTCAGGACACCCAGGGAGGGCCAGACCTATTCCCAAGGATGCTGGGCAGACAGGGGAGCGGGTGTCCCCAAGCACCCTGAGGCTGTTTGTTGGTATGCTGACGTGTCTGGATTCTCCAGGATGGGGCTCCTTGGCCAGGGCTGTACTCTGAAAAAGGAGTCAGCATGGAGGAGGATGAGATTGAGCCAAGGACATTTTCTCCCTTTTCCCTGAGAGGGACTGATCCTGAGTGGGCCAGGAGCCCTGGAAACCCTCTAGTAGGCGGGACAGGTGCCAGGTGTCTCTGAGGAGGGCGAGCGACCCTCGCTGTCTGAGCACGGTGGGGGCCTTGAATGTGCCTGGGCAGCCCCAGCTGCCCTTGCTGGGACTTGCCCTTTGAAAAGGGGCTCTTCCTTGTGTCTGTTTATATCAGTCAGTGCTGTTGACTGCAAGACAGACGCCTTTATATGGTTCAGGCAAAACCAGATTCGTTTATGTAACTTAAAGGTATAAGTGAATTCAGGCATGGCTGTATCCAGGTGCTTAGTTGAGCGAGTCTTCAGTACCTTCCTCTGCATTCTGTAGTGGCCTAGAGAGGCATCAGCACCTCCAGGCTCACTCCTTACCAGTTTATCAACTCTAATGAGGGAAAAATTCTTTTTCAATAATTCCAGACAATGTCTCAGAACTGAGTCTCAGCTTCATGGGCCACTCTGGAACTCATCCTCATGATTCTGATGTCCCAGGAATGGCTCATACTCCCCCTTGTGGGGCTAGGGGTAAGGGATTGGCCGTGTCCAGATTATATGGGCTGAAAATGGGGAAGGAACACATATTACCCCATTGAATGGGACACTGAGCAGATCCATGTGGTAGATGCTGCTACACAAGCTCAGGGTCTTGCCCATGGTTGTTGTTAGCTGGGTGTGATTCATAACAACCCTTGGAGGGTTTTCAATGGCTGATTGTCTGCGGATTACTTTGGGAGTGGATTGCCAAGTTCTTCTCCCATTTTTGTGGTGCTGGGGATCGAATCTGGGTCCTCAGAGAGTGCATAGCAGCGTTCTACCAACTGAGCTAAACCCCCAGCCCTTGCCCTGGTAGATGTTCAATAAGCATTAGGGAGATTGATCCATGGGTGTCCCCTGCCTGTCCACAAGGAGCCTGCAGGGTCCTTGCTGGTATTTCTCACTTTAAGCTGGCATCACCTGCCATACCAGGCCCCCACTCTGAAGTGTGTTTACTCTGCAGACAGATGGTATGGAGCTGTGCTGCACCCTCAGGCCCTTCCCATCTGACAGTTATTAATATTGCAAACAGATGTTAGCTAGTCGGGCCTTCCGATATAAACAGTGAGTCTGCTGTAGCTGTGGAAACACCCACTGCTTCCCAGCCCAGGGCTCCCCTAGCCTCTGCCGAGGCACCGCAGCAATACATCACCTGCTGCCTCAGGCCCTTCACCCTCTTCCCACCTCTGGGGGCCCAGGTGGACAGCACGTGCCAGAGGCTCCAGCCTCCTGCACCCAAGGGAGCGTGTGTTGCCTCCTACCCACCCTCAATGTCAAGGGGAGGGGCTCCAAGTGGCCTGTGCTTTGGAAGCCTGGCAGGGGGCAAAGCCCCATCTCTCAAAGGTCAGGGGCCGTGTGGGGAAGAATTCTAGTGTGGGGTGCAGGCTTGGTGGATGTCACAATTCCTTCCTGTAGTTCTTGCTGAGAACAGAGTTCTCACTTTTCAGTGCCAAGTTCCCGTGGTCCTGGGGAAGGGCTGGGGCCGCCTGTGGAGCAGGGGTGAAATGGAGGTAGGAGCAGGGGCATGCCTCGGCTGCTGGCACCAAGGACAGGTGTGCCAGGTCCAGTCCAGTCAGGCTGGCTCTGGGGAGCAGGCTGTGGTGGATGTGGGCTTCATCCAGAGCCAGAGCAGATCCTGGGCCTGTGGGAGCCCCACTGGCCCATCTCTAGTCCTGACCACCTCAGGCCTGGTGCCCATCTGGCCTAGCAGATAAGCTTAGCCACCTCTGGGGCTGCCGAGGGCCTCTGTGCAGGGCTGCCAGATCCTGCCAGCCTCTGGTTCCCACTTCCATCATCCAAGCTTCATTACCCTTCTCATCCCCCAACTCAGCAGTCCCCAATGTTTTTGGCACTAGGGACAGGTTTCAGGGAAGACAATTTTTCCATGGATTGAGGGGCGACGGTGGGAGGGTTTTGCGATGATTCAAGTGCATGGCATTTATTGTGTAAATACAGATAGTGTCGCTAGCTTGTGCACTGCTCACACCGGTACTGGTTTGTGGCCTGGAGGTTGGGGATTCCTGCCCCAGCCCTAGGATTTGTGGAACTGTGAAGGTGTGAGGGACTCTTTTACCTGGTGGTAAGCTCTGCTGGCAGGGCCCTGTGCCCCCAGCTCCCACTTTTGCTGTGTGCTGATCTATCCACATCACTCTGAGCCTTCATTTCTTCATCTTCAAAATGGGTGTGACAGTTGCTGGAAAGAGGCTACAAATGCATTCCGTCCACCATCACCTCCTCATCTTCCAAGGTGCTGGCCCAACTCCCAGCAGGTAGCAAGGTTCCCCGCCACACCGCACACCATGCCGCCCAGCATCTCCGCTGTTCATCCTCCACTGAGGCCTGGGGTCAGCCCTCTTTCTCCACTCCTTTTGCCGCAGGAGGGGCTGGAATTACAGCTGCCTGCTCAGGGACTGTGAAATTCCTTCTCCCTGACCTTTTCCATGATGTTATTAAAATGTTTCATGGGCAGTTGTGTCAGGAAAAAATTATGAAGAAAAAGGAAGATGTTTTAATTTGCACTGAAGGCTGAGCAGAGCCTGCTGCAAGTGGCCTCCCACCCCTCCTGGCGTGGTCCTCCTGTGGCTGCTCACCTGTGCGGGGGGAGGTGTGGTGTGATGGTGGCCAGAGGAAGCTGGATGTTGCTGCCTGCCTGGGCATCCCAGCTGCAGTGGCGGAGCTGGACTGCCCAGCTTCCTGGACTCCCCTACCCCTGGCCTGAGGCCCCTACAGCCCCCAGTTACAGTAAGATGAGTTTCACAGGGGAAGGAGAAAGAGGAGGGACCTCAAGTTCAAAGGCTAGACCTTGAGCCCAGCTCTGGTTGCCTTCCTGGGTCAGTTATGCAGGATTGGCTTTTTTTCTCAGTGCCTCACCTGGAAAGCAAGGAAGTTGGGTTAAAATGGGCCCGTGGCCACTTCCAGACCCAGTGCCTGAGGCCCTTATGCTGGGGACAGATGATTGGAAAGACCTTAAGACAGGTCGCTTTGCCCTCCCTCTTTTGCTGCTGCTGTAAGAGCAAATCTGTGGTCATGGCTGAGGCCTCACTGTAACTCAGGCATTTGTACACATCATTTCTGACCTGTTAAGTAGATGCTCTTCTCACTTTGCTGAAGAGGAAACTGAGGCTGCAGGTCCCAGTGCCAGTGGGTAGCTGAGCTGGAAAACAAAGACCTCTGATTTGGGGTTCCAGGCTGCCCCACCTCAGGAGACTCTGTGTGGGAGCACTGAGCTGTATCACTTCAGCAACCTTAAGAGCTGAGCCCAGAGAGGAGCTAGGAAGGACTCTGCACCTCCTAGGGGATGGGCCACAGGGTGGCTTCAAGCACTGTGTCCTTGTGACAGTCTAGGGCCTTGGAACCTCTGGCAGCATCCAGTGAATTTCCACCTCTGGAGCCTGAGCTGTGGGAGCTCTTGTGTTGACAGGGACACTGGTCAGAAGACATGAGCACAATGCCCAGGAAATAGGAGCCTCAGGGCAGCCCAGAGCTGTCCTCAGCAGGAAGGATCCGGAAGGAGGCAGGGGCAGGATGAGTGTCAGCAAGAGCCAGACCTTGGGGAGGACCACCCAGGCGGGGGTACTGGCCCCACAGGGAGGGGTGTGAACATGGGCAGGTGAGGTGTGCTTATGGGGTGCATTAGTCTGCTTCTCATGACTATAATGAAATACCTGAGACTCGCTATAAAGAGGTTTATTTAGCTCATGGTTTGGGAAACTGAAAGGCTGCAATCAAGTAGCTCCTTTGATTGGGCCTCTAGTGAGGGACTAATAGCAGATGGTATCATGGCAGGAGCACATGCCAGAGGGAGAGGTCCCATCACAGGACAGCAGCTGGAGCAAGGGGCAGGGCCGGTCTTGCTCCTTTTAAAGCAATTCTTTTGCAAGAACTAAGGGGTTCCATGAGAGCCCCCTTAATCCTTTCTGAACACCCCCCCCCCAGTGACCTAAAGACTTCCCACCTCTTCTACACTGAGGCCCCAGCTCCCAGCACACGGACCCTCAGGGGCATCTTCAAATCAGATCCACACCACAGCATGGTGTGTGTCCACCCATGTACATGTGCAGGTGCTTGTAGCTGCATTCACTAGGGTGTATGTACAGTGTCCCCGTGTGCATGCACATGTATGGGTACTGTGTACACATGTTGCAACTGCACGCGTCTGGGTCTAAACATACACACAGTACACGTGTGTGGGTGGGCACGTGTGTGTGCGCGCGCACAGGTGCATGGCTGATGCCAGTGGCTCTCTATCACTAGGTGTACAGGTGTTCCTTTCTCACATCCCAGGCCACACTGACTCTCACCTTCTAATCCTGGCTCCTGACTCTATAACAGAAGTCCAGAGGGAAGCCATGGGTATCTTATCCCAGGACCCTGGTAGGCCTCGGGCCACCCTGCAGCCTGGCCAAGCTGTGTCTGTGTGAGGCCTGGCAAGGTTTGTGGATGTCACTGGATGGTAGGAGAGGTACAAGATTAATCTAACCATTCATTCATTAATATATTCAACAAATGATTGTTGAATATCTCCTATATGCTGGGCATATGGCTCTAAGGACTTAGAAGTGATATGGGTCTTGCCTTCATGGAGTTTACAGTCTCCTGGGAAAGCCCAAGTCAATTTTTACGTTTAGTAGTATTACAGAATATCTGGCTTTGAGTGGAGTCAGGGAAGGCCTCCCTGAGGAAGTGGCAAGTTAGTGAAGAAGGGGCGGAAAGAATGTTGAGAGAAGGGACAGCATGGGCAAGGGCCATGTGGTGAGGGGTACAATGTGCAGGGAGGTACATTCTTGTTTCTTTGAGGCACACAGGGCCTAGCTCTCTGTCTTCCTCCCAAATTGACACTCACCCCAAGTCTGCCCATTGGGCTGCCATTCTGACAATGGGGAAGATCTGTGTCCAACCATCCCTACCCCCTTGCCCATCCTGTCCTTGTAACTGTAGCAGGCATTTTGGGAAACAGCTGAACACAGAACTAGGCTGGCTTCCTGCCATTTGGGGCTCAGGCTTTAGAAGGTCTCATCCCCTGCAGTGGGGAGAAGGAGGCATGCTGAGGAAGGGAGGCCACCCTGAGACACGTCCTACCGCACACCCAGCCTTCTCTCCCTGCTGCTCGGGTGGGAGCGTACACAGTAGGTGGAAGGTGAACTGACACACAGCAGAATCCTTCCCCAGGCAGAGAAGTGAGTGAGAGGGAGGTACACGAAGGTCCTGGCTGGGGCCCTGTCCAGGGTAGAGGGCCACCCCTGGCCCCAGGCAGATGGAATGGCCTGGCGGAGGGTGAAAGGCTGGCGCATCTCTCCCCTCCCATTGTCCCTTCCAGCCCATTCTGGGGAGGCCATTGTGGTTTCTGGTCCTCCAGGAAGGACCCAGAATCCTGTTTTACTGTGGGCTGGTCGCTCCTGTCCAGTGAGATAGAGCTGGCCCAGCCTGCATCTTAGGGCTGCCGGGACACCCAGGTGGTGGCATGGATGTGAATAGTGTAGAGCACGCAGACGTAAGGAGTGGCTTTTATCACCCTTGGCCTTAGAGCCCTGTTTGGCCACCCTCCGCCCCATGTCACAGGCAAGCCCAGGTCTGGCACAGTGGGCCCTTGACCGGCCTCTGGGCCCTGGTTTCCTCCTCAGTGACCCAGGGGAGACACCCTCCTAGGACCCTGCCTGGGAGGAGGTTTGTAAACCAAATGCAGTGATTCATGAAGACCCTCGGCAGAGAGCCCAGCTGGGAGCACACTCAGGAAATGTCCACTGAGCTCACAACCCTAGGCAGGGACACCACCCTTGGGGTCCCAGGCCTTCCCTGGCAGTGCAGGACGCCACCATTGGGGTCCCAGGCCTTCTCTGGCAGTGCAGGACCTGGGCACGTGGCAGAGCCTCGGGCCCCAGCGAGGTGACCGGACCAAGTGCCATTCAGGCCGTCTGGCTCCATGAGGCTGTTGTTCCAGTTCACTCTGCCTGGAGGAAGGGGCAGCCACCCTTGCTGGTCAGCCTTGCTCTCTGCCACATGGCTGTGACCCCTGCCCACCAGCCTCTGGAGCTGTCAAATGCCCTGTCCCTCCTTCTCCAGCCCCCTTCTGGAAGTGTGGGAGATCCCACGGCACCCACCTCCCACTCCTGGAGCTCGCTGGCTCCGCCTGTGCAGCCCAGCCTCCCCCTGCCACCAGGCCAGCACAGAGCCCAGCCATCTCAGGGCCACTTCCTTCCCTGCAGGCAGTGGACACCCCTGACCCCAAAGGGCAGGGGGACATGATGTCATTGTCCCAGGCTAGCCGTGGTGGAGGCCAGCCTCAATCCTGCTCAGCCGCATTCTGAGCAAGGACTCAAATGCAGCCGGCCTCTTCCATCAGCTCCCAGACCGGGGGGTCTCACTCCCAGCTCTGTGACCTCTAGCTCTCCCTGCAGGCTCAGGGGGCACCCGGTCCCCCACCCCATGTTGTTGAACCTGAGCACTTGAACTTGGGCCCCAGCAAGATGATCTGGGCAGGCCAGCCCCTGCCTTGGTCTCACAAGGTGCTCACTGGGACTCACCCAGATCCTCCCCAAACCTCTGGCCCCAGAAGAACATGTCACTCCACAGCATCAGTGGGGACCACACAGCCACATCAGCTGCAGCAGGAGACCTTGCTGGGAGGAAGGCTCTGAAACCAGAGAAAGCCAGGTTGGAGTCCTGGCTCTGCTGCTGGCTGGCTCTGCAACCATGTGTAACTGCTTAGCTGTGTTGTGACCACCAGACTCCAGAGTTTGCTGCGTGGGTGACAGTAGGAATAAGCTATCCCATGATTAAGAGAGATGGAACATTTAAAGAACTAATGCGTAGAAGCAGCTGGGTGAGTGGCAGCTGTGATTGCCAGAGCTGTGATTATTTTCATCCATGAAGACAGGTTCTGTCTTACGCACGAGCAGATCTGCTTCAGAGAACACTAGCTCCTAAGCTCAGGTGTCTGGGTCTCTATATTCCCTGCCTTCTGATCCAACTTCCCTGGACTCTTGTCCTCTCACTTGGTACACTAGGTGGGCTCTTATCTATGCCCTGTCCTGGGAGCCAACACACAGGCTCCGGCCTCCAGTGCCAAACCCAAAGAAGGGTTACGTAGACTGCAGGAGAGAACAGGACTCTGGCAGGCAGCAGAGGCTGCAGGGTGTGGGACCTGTGCAGCTTGTCAAGGACCTGGGCTTCGAAGACCCAGACTTAGATGTAATGAATACTCTGCTGTCACCCTCTGAAATCCTTAGCACTTTCTGAGAAGGAGCCCTCATGTTCCTGTTGCACTGAGCCCTGAAGATCATATATCTTGTCCTGGCTGTAGGAGTTTTATAATTCTCTGCTCAAAGAAACTCACAGGCTCTCCGTGGTTTTTCATGCATTCCTACATCAATCAATAGATACTCGGTCTCTGCTCACTTTGTGCCTGCTCTGAGCATGGGGCCACCCTCTGTTCCCACAGAGCTTGTTTCCATGCTGATTGCTGCTCAAGAAACTACCCAAATCCCACAGCACAAAGCCATTGCCGTTTATCACACTCATGAATTCCTTGGTCAGGAAGACGGAAATTTGGTGGGGGGTTTGTTGACTTTTTTAGGGTAGGGTGACTCTACCATCTGGAGGCTGGTCCGGTAGGGCCTGGAGAATCCAATTCCATGGTGGCCTCTGCCTCCTGGTGCTGGGGCTGGTTCACCTAAAGTATGGACTCAGCAGAACTGTCCCCCAAGCCCTTCTGTGTGACCTCTCCTTGTGGCGTGGGGTTCTGATGCAGGTGAACAAGCATTCCAAGAGAACCAGGCGGAAGCTGCATGGCCCTTCCTGACCTAGCTGCCAACTTGGCCGGCATCATTTCTGCTGAATTCTAGTGATTATAAGTCACCAAGGCAAGTCCAGAGGCAAGGGAGGGGACTTAGCCCTCGAACTCTTAAGGGAAGAATGGCAAGGAATTTATGCACAAGAAATGTTTTAGAACTCGCTGTATTCCTTTGCCCCTTTACAGAGATGTCGCATGTGATCACAGGGCACGAAACAGCAGTTCCCCTCTCTGCATGTCCGCAGGAACAAGAGAAAGGATGAGAAAGAGCTCTTCAAATTGCCCTCCATCCTAGGGCAGAGACCCCAGTGCACAGGAAGCTAGCAATGGTGGGGAGGGAGCGGGGAGAAGCCAGAAGTCCCTGCTGGTCCCAGGCACTCCCTGATGGGAAGAGGGGAGATGTGAGCCCTCACACCCCAGGCCACCTCATGCTCTGCCCACCATTCTGTCTGCCCTGCTCACCCTGGGTCTTTTCTTACCAGCAGCATCTGTTCACACTACTTCACGCACCTCTCCCCACTTCCTTCTGAGACCTCCTCAGGGCTCTGAGGGCCGGCAGCCCTCTCCCCCTAGTGAGAGGCAGGCACCACCTCTCCTGGCCCCTCCCCTCCCCAGGCTCGCTGGCTGCCCTGCACCTTGCTTTCCCTTTGCTGCTGCTCTCCCATGGTCTCTCTGGCAGGTGTCTCTTCTCCTCTAAGCCACTAGAAACCTTTCCCTCATATTCCCCTGTCTTGAGGTCCCGACCCTGGCTGTGTAACAGGTTTGATTCCTATGATCAAGGGCATCTAGGGCAACTTACTGGAGGGATGTGGCAGAAGAGGGTGGGCAGAGACCTCATGGGGAAACTGAGACACAGGGAGGTTAGGTTATACACTCCAGTTCACTCAGCCAGTCACCAGCAGAAACGTTTCTCTCAGTCCAAAGCCTCAGAACCCCATGTTTCACTGTGCCAGAGCCCCGCTGCTGGGGAAGGCAGGAGCCCTGGGCCTTCCAGGCCTTTGTGGGCCCGAGTCTCCTGAACTGTGCCATGGCATGTTGCCCCCTCCCCCTCCCTGAGCACGACTCCTCCTGCTCTGGGGCAAAGGGTGCCCCCCAGAGCCAGCTGCCTCCAGCTGGTGACCATCCAGAGCCTGGGGCAGTAGTGGTGGATGAACCGGGGACTCATCCCTGTCCACTTCACATAATGAACTAGGAAGTCAGAGTAGGTGGCACGGGAGTAAGTGCCACAGCTGAAAGCGAAGCCAGGCGGGGCTGGGGTGCCTGGGCTGGGCCTGCTACCACATTGTCCCAAGTGGTCAGGGCAGCCAGGTGTTCCACAGAAGTGACGTGAAAATAGCCCAGAAGGAAGAGCAGGGAGGAGCACAGCTTGAGAATCTGGGTTGAAAATGTGATGAGGAAGCCTGGCAGTGGGCAGCCAGCAGAGGGCCGGAGGGGAGGGGGCCTTTCACCCTGACTTGATTCTACCATTGCATAAAGCTGGTGTCAGAAATTGTCAATATGAATTATTAGTAAGTCCGAGGGATGAAAACATGGCCCAATGGTTAGGCTCCATCTGGACACTTGGTCAAACCCCAGGGAGGAAGGGGCAGGTCATTGTGGGGAAGACAGCCCCAGGGTTCTCGCAGGAGAAACACCAGAAGCTGGACTTCCCCACAGGCCTGGGCCTCTGCTCCCCTCATCTAGGATTCCCCGCCCCCATTCCCTGACCCCCTCACCACTGGCATCTTAATTGATCTCATTGTTCTCAAACCCTTGAGACCTGAGACTCCAGCTGTGCTTAAACTGAACAAAATCTCTTCCAATTTCCCCACCGTTTAAAAGAAAATTGAATTCTTTATCTGCAGCCTGGATAGGGGAGGGGAGAGAGGAAAGGGGGGAAGGGGAGAGAGGAAGTGAGAGAGAGACACCAATATGAAATAGTAGGTCACCCACCCCTCCCAAGCTGTCCTGGAAGGCCTTCACACATACAGCATCCCACAATTTGGGTTGCCTCCAGCTGTGCCTTTAGCCCTCTCTTGGTTTATCTCCAGGTGGAGTGGAAGGATCTGGGAGGAGGCTGAGCAGCTGACAGTGATTGACAGGTCTGGGATTCCTGTCAGGCCTCAGTGCTCCCTGCCTGTGTGTATCTCCTTAATCTAAATATCAATCCGTAAAACCAAAATGGGCTGGAGAGAGGTAGGACAGGTGCTAAGGAGGGTTCTTCCCACCACTTACCAAGGGAGAAGGAGGGCTGGGCCAGTGTCCAGGGCGGCAGGGGGCTACGTGGCTCAGCCCTGAGGCCAGATGCTGAGCAGGCCTCCCTCACCTCTGCCCCTGGAATGGATTGTCTTGGACCTCCAGGAAGGTCTGACAGTCTTCAGAGAACTGCCCCTCCGCTCACTGACTCTTAGCAAATTGATCTAAGGTCCTATAGCTGTCAGGTTTGAAGCGCTCCACAGCCTCTGTCACCGGTGCCCCTAGAATCCAACCTTGGCGAGGAGAGCCTCTGACTGCCACTGGCCTCTGCCAGTTTGCCAAAGCAAGAAGACACTTGATAGCATCTCAGGCCAGGTGAGTGGGTATCAGAGCTTAGTGAGCACCAGGCCCTTTTCAGCACCTCATGCATCTCTTCCGTACCCATTGTACAGAAGAAGCTGGGGGCCAGGAAATGAGTAACCTGCCCAGGGCCAGCCAGCAAGGGTGGCCAGGATGAGATTCCAGCCAGCTCTTTCCGGCTCCAAGCCCCTGCCTCCTCTCCCCTGGTTGATCTCTGTCAGGGAAGCACCCAGGCTGAGCTCCAGCCTCCTTCCTGCCTCCAGGGTCCAGTGAGAGTGACCTGCATGGCAGCTGCTGCTAACTGGCGGGGTGACCTTGAGCCACCTGCCTTGGGGCCCTCAGCCTCCTCATCTGGAAAATGAAAGGACTTTGCCAGATGCCCTCCAGGGCCCCCAGTGCTAACAGCATGTGACCACCTGCCCTCAGACAGTCCCTTCCTGCTCTGAGAGCACGACTCCCCATATTTTGTGCCTGTCAGAAGTCACCCTTGCGTAGGTTAGCTGCTGATTGTTCCTGCTCAGGCAATTGCTCAGAGGACACTAAAGCGAAGAAAATGGACCCCCTGGGCAAGGGGACAATGGGTAGCTGTATGAGTGGCCAGGGCCGGAGTGAGTTCAAAAATGCCACAAACCAAAGGCCTGTACAAAGACCCACCTGCGCCAGGCTCTGGGAAGTTTACCCGCTCAGGCTGGAGAAACGGGAATGATGGGCAAGGAATAGCCATCAACACTTTGGCTGGGGTTTGTCCAGGGGCCACTGGGAAGAAAGCCTGGGGGAGCTGGATGAGGGGCACATAGGGGTTCAGGAAAAGTCAAGCTGGGCCTATGGACTTGGGGTGGCCTAACCTTGTTGTGCAGTCCTTGTGGGAGGGGGCAGGAGCTGTGCATGTCTGAAAGTCACATATGCCCACTGGTTTGTTTGCTAGTTTTCAGACATTTTTTTTTAAAACCGTGATCCATAATAAAAACTACACTTAGCTTTATGCTCCCCCAGGATGCACTCACATACCTGGAATAAAATACTCCCTTCCTCCATGTAATAATGTCCCCTAATATTTTCTATTTTAGATTTCCTTTTAAAAGGCATGCTACTCATGATGCACTAGATTGATTTCATGAGCAACTACTGTGTTGCACATCTTTAGAGGAGATTGCTCTGCCTTACCATTTGATGAAGACGATGGTGACCATGATGGTTGATATCAATTCACATTTCTCAAGTGCACACTACAGAGATGGAGTTGTAGAGAGCCTGGCCAAGCGTCAGGCTTAGACCACCCAAGTTACCCTGACCCAGCCATTTCTGTGCTATGTGGCTTTGAATAGAGGTTACCTATATCAGCAATGACAGTACAGCCACCAGCAAGAGACCCCAAAAACAGTTACTTAAACAAGACTGAAGTGCATTTTTCTGCCATATAAAAGCAGTGTGGAGTGCACAGGGTCCACTGGCTCCTTCAAGCTCTCTTCCCCACCATCTCCAGCCTGTGGCCTTAATCTTCATGGTCCAAATGATTGCTAGAACCACCCCCCCTGCACCCCTCCACACTCATCACATCCCTATTTCAAGCTGTAGCATGGAGGAAGTAAAGAAGGGCACTTCCCTTCCCTTTTAAAGACACCTCCCGGAAATGCCTCACAAACTTCTGCTTTCATCTCATTGCCCAGAACCTGGTCATGTGGCAGTGCTTAGCTGCAAAGGAAGCTAGGAAATGTAATATTGTTCCCCAGGTAGCATTGTGCCCATTTAAAAAAATCATAATTTCTTTTCATTTGAAAAGGTGGGGGGGACAAGGAGAATGGATGTTTAGTCTCTGCCAAATAACCTCTGTATGCCTCAGTTTCCTCTCCTGGAAAATAGTGATGATGAGAGCTCCTTGTAGATTTGGTTTCGGGGTTCAATGAGATAATTCGTGTAAAATGCTTAGCGTAGCATCTGATGCAGAGTAAGTGCAAAACAAGCAACAAGTACCAATATTAAGTGCCTGGTGCCAAGCTGGGCCCCTTATGTATGATCTCATTGAATCTCTATGACAACCTGGGGAGGTCGAAATGAGCCTCCTGTTTTACAGATGAGGAATCCCTGGGATTCAGAGGAGCTGGGTACCAGACGACACCCCTGTGGGAGGGCCACAGCTGAGGCACCCGCCTGTGACTAGGATGCCAGAGTCCTTATCCTTAGTGAGGCAACACAGCCTCCTCGTGGAGACTGAACCTCCCTTGGCATGGCTGGCAAAACCATGGGCCACGAGGCAACAGTGTCATCTCATGTGACAGATACGAAACCAAACCCCATCAGCTGACTTCCAAACTGAACCCAGAACCAGAGCTCCCTCTGCTCCATCCACCTCCCCAGCCACACCAGGACAGGAAGGAGACCCTTGCGAACTCCCACTGTGACAAGACCTGCAAACTTAGAGTCCGAAGATCGAGGTTTTTGGCTGACTGAATGACCCTGTACCAGACCCTTTTTTCTGCGAGCTTCATTTTTCCCTCTCTGCAAAATGGGGAGAAAGTCGCCCCTCCACCTGAGGGGTTGGTTGTAGAACAGGGAGGCCAGTGTTTGAACTCCATGGTCAGCAAGTCCTTATAACTGAGGCACGTGCCCTATGCTCTGTGGGCTCCTCCAGTCTGGGTTGGGACATTCTGACTGCTGGCTGAAGGGTAGGCAGAGAATGAGGGAAACCAGAGGCCAAGGCAGGGCTGCTGCTTGGGTTCTGCAGGTCCAGCAGGATCCTATCCCACTGGGTCCCCAGATGCCTGACCTAGGGGAGTTGGGGGCTGGGGCTGCAGCTCTCCCCCAGGGCTCAGAAATCATGGGTGATTTATATGTAATATGACAGACTTTGACTTTAATTTCTTCTGTTGTATGGGGCTGTAAAATTCATTAGAGCCCCTTAGGTGGAGTGACGTAGATGTCAGCTGGGCAGTTGGGTGGGTATTTAATCTATCAGCCACCTAGGGAGACAATAATTGGAGGCGGAATCAATATGGTTCATTAGCAAGCGGCATGTGCTGGCCCAGTCAGTACCTGCCAATGACGGACAGGTGTGGGGATATGCCACCCAGCCACCAACTCACCTTGGAGTGAGGACATGACTTTGGTGACCAGCCTCTCTGCCCCCAGTTACCCCTCTGTACCTTCTCCTTAGACTGGGAGCTGCCTGTCACCTGTGTAGCCCATGAGGACGGAGGGGGGCAGAGGCAGGGGGCAGACATAGGGAAAGGAACCCTGGTAAGCTGCAGGGGGGTGGGGAGGTATCCCAGCCCTGGTGTGGCTGCTCCCCAGGGGATTGATTGGTCTGTCCTTTCCTCTCCCTCCCATCCCCTGGGCACATAGAGTCCTCCTCACCGGAGCCTCAGATGCATGTCTGTCCCCACCTCTCTCCAGCATCCTCCTCTGCCCCTCCTCTGCCACATAATCCCAGCTTGATAACTAGCCCCAGAGAAACTCCAAGTCTTCCTGATTGCCAATGTCTCACCCACCCCCAGCCAGCCACCTCCTTCCTCCCGCGTCTGGGGAAGATGGCTTTCTCCATCCTACTTTGCTTTGTTTGGTGATCAGATGTGATTGAAAAAGAAAAGTCACTCAATCGAGTCTTCTTCAAATGCAAGGGCATGAGAGGAAGGAGAGTGTGTGGTAGGGTTTGGAGCAGGGTTTGGAGGGTTTTTTCTTTTTGTTGTGTGTTACACAGATAGGGTTCACCTCTCAGCCCTGCTGGGTGCTGACCACGGGACCCTGAGCCACGTGTGGCTGTGGCCTCCTTGAGAGCCGAGAGTGTGCTGTTGTGGGTGACTGGCAGAGGTCTGCCTCCCCAGAAGCTGACCCTGAGACAAGGACTGGAGGGCTGGCAGGTGATCTCAGGAAACTCAGGTGGCAGAGAAAGGAAGCAAGGTGTCGCCAAAGAAAGCATTATGAAGCCCGCTACCACCATGCCCACCCAGGTTCAATCTCACTGGGGAACCAGGAGTGGGGACCCTGCTCTGTCCAAGCTCAGGGTCCAGGAGGCTGGGGTACTGTTCCATGGGCTCCTGCCCCACTGAGCAAGGGCAGCTTCAGCGAGGTAGGCTCACCTGTTCAATCTGCTTCCACCAGACAAAACCCATGGGCACAGAGACGAGTCCTTGCAATAAAGCAACCAGTGGGGCCTACAGATGAGCCCCAAGCCATCTGTAGCTCCAGGGCTTCTGCTGGGGTCAGGCGCATAGGAGATGTCCCATGAGCACTTGGGAAGGGATGCTGGAGTCTCAGTGGCCTCTGGGAAGGGTCGCTGAGCACACCTCCTCCAGAAGCAAGACACTCACACCAGCTACTCCCCATGAGTGTTTGTTCCTGACCACTGTGGTAGTGATGCTATCCATGATGTAAGGGGCAGGAGGTGTTGCCCTTGGCCAGGCTGCTGCTCCCTGAGGGGATGCTGAGGCTCACTGAGCAGGTCCTGGCATGGCCAGAAGTTCCAGTCTAGGCTCCAGCCTCACACAGGCTGCTTTGTCTGGTAAGGACTTTGCCTTATCTCAGGCAATGCCTGTCCAGGACGCCCTCACTGTGGCCTGCTGGGAGGCCTCGCCAGCCACTGACTCTGCCAGGGAAGCTCTGAAACCCAGCTCTGCTTCCCCACTGCAGCGGTGCCTTGATCAAGGTGCTGGCCCTCTCTGGACCTTTTTTTCCTCATTTGCACAGTGGGCTACTAATGCTGCCCCATAGGCTTGTGTGCACTAAGTGAGTGGGGCATGGCTCACGGCCTGCAGTACACACTGCGATTCACCAGCTTCCTTCCCCAGTTGCCACCCGTGTCTGTGTCCCAGAGTTCTGCAACGGATGACCACAATAGTTGCCTTAAAACTACACAGCTGGGTGCCGTGACTCAGGAGGCTGAGGCAAAAGGACCACAAGTTCAAGACCAGAGATAGCCTGCTCAATTTAGCAAGACCCTGACTCACAATAAAAAATAATAAAGAGAATGGAGGGTGCAGCTCAGTGGTGGAGCATCTGCCTAGCATGCACGAGGCCCTGGATTCAACCCTACAGTACTTAAAAAAAAAAAAAAAAAAGGCTGGGTGTGGTGGCCTATAATCCCAGCAAGTCAGGAGGCAGAGGCAGGAGGATCATGAGTTTGAGGCCAGAGGCAGCCTGTGTAACTTAGTGAGACCCTGACTCAAAAAATAAAAATAAAAATAAAATAGGCTGGGGTTGCAGCCCAGTGGTCGAGAAAGTATGTGGGAGACCGTGGGTTCCACCCCCCAAGTACCACAAAAATCAATTAATTAAAAATTAAAAATAATTTTAAGAACCACAGAATGTATTCCCTGCCAGTTTGGGAGAGCAGAAACCTGAGGTTGAGGTACAGGTGGGCGTGCTTCCCTGGAGCCTCCAGGCGAGGAGCCTGCCTGCCTCTTCCAGCTACTGGAGGCGCAGGCACTCCTTGGTTGAGGCTGCAAAGCTCTGATCTCTGCTTCTGTCCTCAGGCAGCCTTCTCCTCTTTGTCTACCCTCCAAGTGTACTTGATAAGGAGACTTGTCATTGGGTTTAGGCCCAGACAGATATTCCAGTAAGACTTCATCTCAAAATCCTTAATTCAGTTACAGCTGCCAAGACCCCTTTTCCAAAGAAGGCTACATATGAAGGTCTGCAGTAAGGGCATGGATGTATCTTTTAAGGGGTCACCATTCAACCCATTACACCACCCTGGAAGGTGTCTTAGGGAGCAACTGGGACGTGTGGATAGGATGTTGGGCAGAGGATACAGGGCTTGGCCATGTGGACCTGGTGGATCTTCCACTGTGGGCTTTTATATCCTCTTTCCATGCCCCAACCCACCCTGTGCTGCCCACCTTGGGACTTCCCCCTCCTTGGCCTGGCTCACCCTTCTGCCCGCCTGGAATGCCTTCACCTACCCTCCTCCAGTCCACCAGCCCTTGCTGACTTCAGCTGTCAAGCTCCCTTGCCACCCCGTGTCTGTACCTTCCTGAAACTTTACCTTCTGGCCAGGCTAGTTCTTTCACTGGTCCTGTGCTGGGTTTCCCCCCACCCTGGACTGGCAGCTCCTTGAGGGCCCAAGCTGCCTCTGGCATGCCCTGGCTTCCTTAGCTGGCCTGTACAGTTGATAAAAATGCCAGGGCCACCTCCCTCACAGGTGACCAGGCTGCTTTATAGCAAGCCTCAGCTGGGGAGGCTGCTTTGTTTGCCCAGCAGGACCAGAACCCCAGACCTACCATGCGCAGCTGAGAGAGCCATTCTTCAGACAGGGAAACGGAGGTACAGGGACAGGAAATGACTGGTCCAAGCCACGTGGTCCACTAGGGATAGGGCTGGCATCCTGAATTGCAGTCCAGCGATCTGCTCAAAAACTTCAGCTTTGGAATCCGACCCAAGTATAAATCCTAACTCTGCTGCTTTAGCTTAGTGACTTTAGCCAAGTTACTGAAACTCTCTGGGCTTCAGTTTCTCATGTGAAAAATGGATATGGTAACATAGAGTCAATGTGGGGAGGAAATGAAATAATACACTCACTAGACTGTGCCTCATACTTAAGTGCTCAACAATTTTTGGGGTAAAACCAATAACCACTGAAGTTGTTTTGAAAAGTAGATGAAATACCTTAGGTAAACCACTGGCCTTCACGTCTGACCCATAGCAGAATCTCAGGACCACTTTGTGACTCCAGGCAGGAGTCACAAAGTTAACCACAGAGTTAACCTCTCTGAGCCTCACTTGCCTCAGCCCCAAAGTGAGAATAGTGTTAGTACCTGTCCCATAGAGTAGGAGTGGTCATTAAATGTGTCAATACATCTGCATTTCTCAGAATAATGCCTGGGGCCCAGTAAGGGCTAAAGAGGCTGAGATGCTGATACTGTATTTGCTGTTATTGGCAGCCAGACAGTTTTCATCTGTGAGGTGGAATGTGACCCTTGTCTTGCTGGTTATCTTAAGGATTAAGGTCAAATTGTTAAGGGCAAGCACCCCACAGGGTGCCAGGCCCTCAGACAGCCAGCATTCAATGAGGGCACGCTCTTAGCCCCTGCCTTTGAGGGATGCCCTACCCCAGGCATCTCCCTGGAAAGAGGCCCAGTGGACTCCCTAGCACTCGGCTGCTCCAGTCCACCCTGACAGCCCTTGACACAGCATAATTGCTTCCTTAGGACGACTCCTTTAAGCACCAAGCTACTGGGCAGAGCAATTTGCTCCCCGTCAATTTTTATTTCCAGGTTTTAAAATAAAATAAAGAAAAATAAAGAAGGGAGTGCAGGAGCCCAAGAACAACACTGCAAAGCCAGGCCCCGCACCCCCAGTGCACGCTGACCTTCCCCCCCCCCACCCTCCCCTCTGGGCGCAGGACTGACACAGTCATAGCTAGGGCTGTGCTGGCTTCCTGGAGCCCCTCCTGCAGGGCGTGTGCCCCTTCTGCTTCACTTTAACCTGGCCACTGGTGCTGCAGCTGGGCAGAGGCATGTTTGCCAAGGGCTGGAGAAAGCCTGAACTTAGAGTGGGGGGTGGGACTCCTAATGCCCACGCTGCTCAGAAAATGGTCCCTATGTGGCAGGCACAGGTGTAAGGCACTTTGCCTGCATGACCTCCTTTCACCTACCACTGCCACATGAGGCGGCTATGATTGTTAAGATGAGGAAACTGAGGCTCAGGGTGAATGTCATTATGTGGCTCCTTCTGTCCGTTTGATCTTCTCTCTCCTCCTCCTTCCTTCTCCTCCTCCCTTGATCTCTTCCTCCCCTCTCAGCCTTCCTTCTTCCTCCTCCTCTTCCCTTCACCTCTCCCTCCCTCCTTCTCCTTCCTTTTGCCCCATCTTCCTCCACTTCGCCCTTCCCCCATCACCACCCTCTCATGTTCTTTCCTCCTGAAAACCCATCCACTCAGGATCTGAGACTCTTGTCTCATCTCTGCTAAAAAGGACCTCCAAAGTTATCACCTGTCATCTCCTGCTTCCGTTCTTTCGCTCAGCTGGTGTTCATCCAGGCCTCTGGTGCTGGGCACCACATGCATGCTGGGGATCCCTGGGGAGCAGGTCCCGCTTGGTTCCTGCCTCAGAAAGCATGGCAGGGAGGGAGCTGGGCAGTATTGGCCCAGATGCTCCTGCCAGAACCATCATAACCACCACCCCATCACAACCACCTGTCAGCGAGACCTGAGGGCTCCTGCAGTCCAGCCGCTTCCCAGCACTTCTCTGGCAAGCCTGGTCCCAGCTCCACCTCTTGGCACATCTGTGGAGGCCTCTCTAGGTTCCAGTGAGCCTTCACAAACATGGGAGAACAGGGGTGAGGAGGCACAGCCCCACTCTTGCCTGGGGAAGAGCTGCCCATCAGAGGGCACTATTAGTGCCTTGGTGGTGAGGTAGGACCCCACCTGGCCTGAGAGAAGCCTGAGGACTGAGCGACAGAATGTGAGCACGTGGGCAAAGACAGGAGCTGGGTGGAGGAGAGGGTGGGCTTCTGGTGCAGGACAGAAGGGGACAGACAGCGCAGGAGTCCAGCAGCATCCAGGCCCTGGCCCAGGTCACACCCAAATCCATACCTGGCACTCAGTGCAGAAGTTGGGCCAGAAGTCAAATCTTACTGCCCCCTGTGCTTAACTACAAGTCCTGTTAGAGGTCCTTTTGGGACTGGTCCTACACTGGACCCTCCAGAGAGAAGCACACTTCTCCCCCTTGAGGGAGTGGAGTCCAGCAGGGAGAGTAAAGTTGCTTGAACACAAGTTCCACCTATAGCTGGCTGTTAGAAGCAGCCAGGAAGACTAGACTGAGAGAGCTATGGAGGCCTCCAAGCTCAGTGCCATGATTGATTAATAATGTCTGCCCTGGGCATGGGTAATGGGGTGGTAGCTGTCCCTCTCAGGTCCCAACGGACTAAAGGAAAGGAAAGGAAGGTGCTCTTTCTCTTTCTCTGAAGCACCCCCAACCCAGTGGACCCCCTTTTCCTAACTGCCCTCCCACTTGGCTCCTGCTTCCCATGGAGGTCTCTGAGCCTCCAGTCCCAGCCTTCCCAGTAGCACTCCTTGCTCTAAGGCCTCTCCTGTGCTCAGAAGCCCAGAGCAGGTGTCAGGGTTTCCTGACCATGTTTTTTCCCCCATGATGCACAGCATTCCTATCATTTCTCCTATGTTGTTGTTAGGTGCTGTCGAGTCAGTGTCCAACTCATAGTGACCCTAGGTATAACAGATGAAATACTATTATTGTGCTTCTCTGCCATTTATAGGGTTTTCAATGGTTGATTGACTTTTGGGAGTGGATTGCTGGGTCCTTCTCCTAAGCCTACAGCATGTGGTGTTCCCAAGCGGTCTCCCATCCAAGTACTAACCAGGCCTGACCCTGCTTAGCTTCTGAAATCTGACGGGATCGGATGCCGCAGGGCTACAGCTGCAGGCCATTCCTCCCATACTCTGCACTAATTCCCTAATGCCATTGCCCACTCACCTCCTGATCCCTCACATAAAGTTCATCAGGAGCCATATCCCTAGAGCCATCATCATCTGATCTTCTCCCAGGAGTACAGCCATTCCCAGGCTTCCTGATGAAGGTGCTCAGAATAGCAATGTCTTGCCATACTTGGCCTTGCCCACCTAATGCCCACCATCCCCCACCGCACCCTGGCTTCCTTCTGATTTGAGGCGAGTGCATCCTGGTGCACCAAGCATTCCCCACAGGTATGGGAAGCCTGGGTGTTTCCTGGCCATTGGCTTCTCCCTGAATCCCTGAGAGGATCTGGGACCCCACAGCCCTGCGGGAGGGAGTGTGGCACATGGAAGGCCTCCATGCTACTAGGTCCCTCCAGGGGAGCCCCTCCTGCCTCCCACCAGCTGCTCCAGCCCCCCAGCTTGCCAGAGCCCCATGACTCTCCTGCAGTTTAAGGAGTCACTCAGGGGCTCCATGATGATGAATATGGAAAGCATTGCCCACCGCACCGGGGCTCGGTGGAGCTGTTTAAAAATGCATTCTCTCATGTAAATTTCTGCCCCATCAATCCTTATGACATGTCAAACATTGCTATTGTTTCCTGAACAAATTGTGCCGTGTGCCCTTCTCTGCGGATCTGTGCATGGAAGCAGAACCGCTTGCTGGTGCCCGCAGCCTGCCGTGTTGCTGGGGCCCAATGCTATGGGGAGGCAGCCGGGCAGCTGGGCCTGCCTTGCTTCAGAGCTGAAGCCCTGCATGAGCGGGCAGCTGGGCACATGTGCATGACGGGATTGTGGGCGCTGGTGGGGAGTGACCAGTTTGTACCTACTACCAGCCTACCCTGACTCTGGGGAGGGACACCCACGTGGCTGGGAGTGGTGGGGAGGAGACCACAGGGCTGAGACAGGCGGGAGGGTACTTGAGACTGAGGGTACATGTACTGCATGTACATGTGCACGTGTGGGAGAGAGATTGGGGGCCTCTGGGTGGGGCCTGCCTGAGCCAGAGGGAGAGGCTTGTGAAAGAGTAGGTGAGGGGGAGATGGGGTACAGGGTGGTTCTGGGGAGTTGCCTGAAACTAGAGAGAGGGGGCGAGCAAGGGAGTGTGGGGGAAGAGGTGGGGGGAGTGAGGATGCGGGAAGAGAAGGCACAGGACAGGACATTTAGGCTCCAAGAGGGTGGAATGTTGGCTCTGAGAGAGACAAGGGTGCCTGTCCCTGTTGGGAAGGGGCCAGATGGCAGCATGTGGCATCCAGGCTAAGGGGCGGTGTTCAGAGGGAGACCAGAAGGCTGGGGTCCCAAGGCCTGCAGTAGCAGGTGGAGGTGGCATTGAGAAGGCCAAGATGAGGGACCACAGTGAGGTACAGGGACGAGTGTGCAGGGGACATACAGGGACAATATGCTGGCAAAGGATAGGGTGGTGGCTTGTTCCAGGTTAAATGAATGGAAGAGGGGGAGGGATGGTGACTGTTGTCCTGAGGACCAGCTGAGCAAGAGTGTATTCCGGGGGAGTGGACAAAGAGACCTGAGGCCCCACCCCCGTTGGCATGGCAGGTTCCTGGGGGCGGGAAGAACGTCGAGATGAGCATCAGAGGCAGGGAGCGGGTCTGGATGTGAGTCCTGGGCCCATAAGTTGCAGGGAGACCCACACCCTGAGGGTGAGAAATGACAAGCCCCATGGGGACCTTCAGCAGACACACTCAGGATGGACGTCACAGCCTCCCCAAGACTGGACTGGAGCCACCCACTCAGACCAGGGCCCTGCTGGGGCAGGGCTGGGAGACTTCTTTAGGGGTCTGTGAAAGGCACCTATCTGGGTATCTGAGGGCCTGGCCTCAGCTGACAGGCTTGGCTGGGTTGCTGGGAACCTGTCCTCTCCCAGCAGAGGCAGAGGGCAGAGCTGCACGCAGGCACAGGAAGGAGAGTCCTGCCTGCGGAGGCCCATCTGACCTCTCCAGGCTGGGAGCATCCCAGATCCCATGACTGAGCTTCAGGCTGCAGGAGGACCCCTCTCCTCTAGCCTCACCCCCAGAAGGAGCAGGGGAGGGGAGCGGTTCAGAGCCCACAGCTTGGAAGTGACCTGTTGGGCTCCTGTCCCAGCACTGTGGCTGTTTGATTTTGGCCAAGTTGATTGACCTCTCTGAGCCCCGTTCCCTCCTTCATCTGTTGAATGGGGATAGAGTGGAGATAATGTGGGTACCATTCCCAGAGAGCTGGGGAAGATGGAAAGAAAGTGTGGGAAAGCGGCAAATTTTGTGACCTATAGTGGAATTGCTCAAAACAAAAATGCTCAAAACTATGCCCTCCTCCCATAGTCAGCAGAAAGATTGGTGTTCCTGGCATGGGCCTGGCCAATCCAGAGACATGGCCATTCCCCCCGGAAGCCTCCCCCACTCACCTTGTCTTAACCTCTGGAATTTTCTCCTGTGTGTATTTGTTTTTTTCTTTTTTGTCAGCAGAAGAAAATTACACTTCTGCCAGCATTGTCTGTCACAGAAATAAGCACTGTGAGTGCAATGATAAGGGCTGAATGAGGGAGTTCATGCTGCTGGGAAGGCCAGCATGGGGGTGGATCAGAGGAAATGCCTTATAAATCAGGCTCTGGGCTGCACCCAGTCCTGGCCATCCCCACTCCCCACATGCTGACCACAGGGACAAGTGCTGACCACAGGGACAGGAGCTGAACTCAGGGACAGGTTCTGACCATGGGGACAGGAGCTGACCATGAGGATAGGAGCTGACAATTGGGACAGGCACTGACCACAAGGATAGGAGCTGACCACACAGGCGCTGACCATAAGGAAAGGCACTGACCATGAGGACAGGGGCAAACCACGAGGACAGGCACTGATCGTGAAGACAGGCACTGACCATGTAGATAGGTGCTGACCACGCGGACAGGCGCTGACCACGCAGACAAGCGCTGGCCATGGGGACAGGCACTGACAATGGGGACAGGCGCTGGCCACGCAGACAGGTGCTGAGCACCACAGGTCTTCCTGGGCTGAGGGAGGCCCACAGGGGAAGCAGCAGCACCCTCGGTGCCCACAAATGCACCGTCCTCACCAGGCTCCCAGCTCTGTCCTGAGGACCCACAGACACCTTGACAAGGAGCCCGTCGGGGAAATCCACTTCAGCCAGCACCTCGGTCCCTCCCAGCCCTTCTCACCTCGTTTTCCTCACTATTCTCACCACTGCCCCAGTTACGCTCTCAACTTGTTCATCTGTGATTATGTCTCCCTACTCCGATTTTAAGTCAGTTCCAGCGAGGACTTGTCATGCTTATGGTGGCCACTTTGGCACCTGGTGTAGTAGCTGACACGTTAGAGAAAGTCAAAAAATCACTGGGTTTGTGACCAAGGAAGGGTCTGGTCACTGCCAGAAAGCTTCCAGGGTGTGCAGGAGCCTTCCATTGGCTCCTCTGTGACCACAGTGCACTTCCCCTGGGGCCGTGTGATAGCCCCTCCTCCTGCCTGCAGGCTTTGGCCAGTGAGGCCTTGACAAAGGACAGAGATTTAGGGTGCCTCATGAACGCCAGCTCACCCACTAGGGATCCCCACAGCCTCCTGGCTGCTGGCTGCCCACCGTAGCATCTGCTGAGGGGGACAGCACCACATAGGAGGATCATGCTGGCCCTCAGAGGCTAGTAGGAGGAATCACAGATTTTACTCAGTTTGGACAAAGATTTTGAACCCCATGTGGGGCACAACATAGGATTAAAAAATGAATTGGATATAGATTTATCCTTTACTCAGAGGAAAGTGGGGTGCACACAGGCAATTTTTCAGGAACCCAGATTGTGCTGTATGCTCCAAGAGAGGTGTGACCAGGGGCTCTGGGGTCAATACCAATGGTTAGTCAGGAAACTGTCTAAGAGAGGGGGCTTTGAGATGGGCCCTGAAGTGTGCATCAGAATTGGATTGCAGTGATGGAATGAAGGGATTGGGCAGCCAGTAGTGAGAGGACAGCTTGGGGTGTCTTAAGGGGTTAGGGGAAATGTGGATACAAGAACACGGAGGCCAGCCAGGCTGTAGCCAGCCTTGACACCAGGGTGTTGGTATGGAGTCAACTCACAGGTAACAGGGAGCCACTGAAGGTTTTTGAGAAGAGGACAATCATTTTGGCTATTGGTTTTGACTTCCTGCCCATGGGCCTCTTAGATATCCTTGACAACTAGGGAAACGTACTAGTGTGCACCTGTGGGTGATGTGATGGAATAGTGGCAAGGACACATCACAGAGGAAAGATCCTAAAGCACAGCTAAGATGTTCATCTGGAACTCCGGGTTGCCATTCCTTAGAGTGACAGGTACAATATGAGAGCCACCTAGCATGGCCAGCTAGCCATTCCTTTCCCATGTCCCTGTAGCCATCCACCTCGCCTGGCAGACCCTGGGAGTCCCCTGCAGCAACATAGATATATGGCCAGGTGAGGGGTGCCCATGGCACGGAGAGAGCATTTTGTTCTCTACCCACTCCTCAGCCCCTCCTGCCTTACTGAGCCACTATTGGACTTGCCAGTGTTGCCACAGCCAGTCTAGGGAAGGAGGTGATTTACAAGGCTCGGCAGCAATCAAAGTGGGCCAGGGTGGCCACTGCTTAGGTGGGCAGGATGACAGGTGAGTGGTGGAGCTGCCAGGCGGAGCCCTTTAGGGGCTGGGTGGGCCACACCTTGGGAGCGGCTGTGGCCTCAGTGCTGTAGGACATAGGACAGGGCTGAGCACCTGCATGTTCTGCAGGCATCAGGAGGTTTAGAGGGATTAGAGGGATTAGAGGCTCAGGTCTGCTGCTGACCAGCCGTGGGGTCTTGGGCAGGTCCCCTGGCGTCTGCAACCTTCTGTTTCCTGATGTATAAAAGGCTGGGGAGGGGTCTTGAGGACCTTCCTAGTGGGGATGTGCTCACAGGTAAATAGCGGGTTATTCATTCATTTCTGTCGTGCCACTGTGGATGCAGCTCCATCTACAGATGACAGAGGTGTGAGCACCTGTCCAGACCAGCTGCTGGGTTTGGAGCAGGTCTAGTCTCTGATCCCCACCTTGCCCTCTGGGAGTCACAGGCCAGAAGGGATGGGGAAGGTGAGTGAGTGCAGGGCAGGACCCTGATCCTGGCTGGGATGGGAGTCAGGGAAGATGGAGGGGCAAGCCGGCTGCAGAAGGGACCATGATCCAGGTGACAGAGCAACATGGGCAGCCTGGGTCCGAGCCGAGGCTAGGGATGGCTACAGAGGCTGGCCTCTCAGGGCTGAGAACAAGCGAGCAGGAGGGACTGTCCCCTGCCAGCCCTCACCATCAGCGCCAGCTGCCCTGCTCTCCACAGGATGCAGAGGCTGCTGCTTGCCTTCTTTTGCTTCATGCATTTGAGAAAGGAAAGTTCTCCCACACCTTGTTATTGGACATACATATTTCATATGGCCATTAGACAGTGGCATCAAAGGACTCACAAATCTCCCCTGGTCAGCATCAGTGGCCTGAATGGACAATGAGAGGCCCCCAGGAACGGAGCTCACAGTGGGAACCATGGCCATGCCCAGCCTAGCCTGGTGAAGGGATGACAGGCATTGAGGGGTGGAGACAGCCTCTGCCCTAAGACAGTCCTATCCTATCCCCAGGGCTCACCACCCAACTGCCTTGGGCCTCAGCTGTGGCCTCAGCTGCTCCAGGGCCCAGAGTAAAAGGGACTGGACCAGGGGACCTCAGGTGTCCTCACCCTGACAGTCCAAGCACAATTCTGCAGGGCACATAGATATGAAGGGCTGGTCACCAGGCCCATGTGTGACCCTCTCCACCATGGGGCTGCTGGCCCTCCTACATGGTTCCCACTCCTTTTGATCCACTGCCTTCTCCTTCCTTTTGAATCCTCTCTCGTCTTTGCACCACTTCCTTTTTTGTCCCCACCCTGCCTTACTAGATTTTGCTTATTCACTTTTTCAGGGGTTTGGGAAGCACCTTCTATGTGCCTGGCACTCTGTGCAGGCGGGAGCCCAGCAGGTGGCGGCCCTGATTGACAGCTTCCCCAGCCCTTTCCCTTGGCAGAGGAGGACTCGGGGGGCCGAGGGCATGCTCTTTGCTCACACAGTGGCCTAGCTGGTGACGCTGCCCCAGAGCTGGGGACTCTACCCCATCCTGACCCTGCTAAGGCACTCAATGTCATGGCCATCAGCTCTTCCCCAGACCCAGCCATGGTTAGTAGAGTCTGAAACTGCACGTGAAGGCGCTGCTTTGTCAGCAGGGCTTAGGGCTGGAGGGGCCTGGGTTCTGCCCCCACCCTTCTCCTCTATCTCTGGAAGGAAAGCATGAGGGGGTGTCACAGGGGGAGCTCTGGTCTTCTCTCTTCCTTCTGAGAACACGCCTCCTCTTGGATTAGAGGTGGCAACTCAGAGGCCAAGGGCATGACAACAGGCACAGGATTCAAAGCTAGCCCTGTTCTCTGTCTAGTTGTGAGCCTTGGGCACACAACTAGAGGCACACCTGGAACACAACTGCCTCAGTTTCCCTGTCTGTACATGGGAAGTGGTGCTGGTAATAGGCCTTTCCTCACAGGGTCATTAGGAGGAGGAAGAGTAGCTCATGGACACTGCTCAGTAAACAGCAGTGCCGTTGTCATGAGGCAGCTAGGGGCAGGGGAGGCCACTGGGGAGCCAGCCCTGGGTTGGAAGGTGGGTAGGTCACTGGGTATCTTCCACTGTGCTTATTCAACATGCACTCTGTCATAAACTCTGAGCCTGGCTGGGGCATTGGTGGGAATGGAAATCTGTGTGCACACGGACTCCAGGAACACGGGCTCTGGGCACTGAATGGAAATTGGGCACAAGAGGCAGTCCCTTAAAAGCAAGCAGCCCAGAGTCCCCTGAAATGGCATCTGTATGAATAGCCACACTTTTTAGTTAACTAAGATCTTAATTCTTTAGGTATAAACATATTTTTTATTTTATCCATTTGAGATAGACATATATTATTCACTGATCTGCCTTCCGAAACCAAATATACTGAACACGAATTAGCTTTCTCATGAAAATTCAGGTTTATTATAAAGACCATGGAATTTAATAGATTTCACAGAATCTAGAAGCTTTAAAAGGAACCTCAGAAAATATTAAGTAGAAAGGCACTAAAACATATTTTTAGTTCCAGAGCTTTTCTCCACAGACTGCCTTACAGAAAATCCCGAGCACAAGGCAGGTGTGAGGGGGCCCCAAGGTTAGTCCGAGCTCTCTCCTGCCTGGCATCTGATAGCAGGCAGCAATTTGCCAGCTCCAGGGAAGTGGCCTGGGAAGGGAGCGCAGGTCACGAAGTAGACACTTCATATGGAACAACTGAAGGAATGGGTGTGAGAACGCATGGTATCCTTTGGGCACTGTGGATTGCAGCCAGGCCAGGATGAAGCAGAAGCCAACAGTCCAACAGACACAAAACCCACCCTACCCTAGAACTGCTGACATCTTGGGGAAGGGGGAGATTGGGAGGGACCTCACTGGGGTGGCCTAAAGGTAGAGCATTAGGCAGGGAGCAGGAAGCTTCACCCAGCCTGTGACCTGCTCACCACCTAAAATGGCAACAGGGTTACCTGAGGCCTCCTGGAATCTGGGCCTGTGTTGTGGTCCATGGGATGGGTGGAAGGGTCTGTCTTTCTCATAGCATGGATGGTTATTGTTGTTAGGTTCCATTGAGTTGGGCCGACTCATAGTGACCCTATGTACAACAGAGAGAAATCCTCTCTGACACTGTGCCATGCACACCATCTTTTTTAATGTGAGCCACTATTGCAGCCACTTTATTTATTCTCATTTTGAGTCATGCCATGTGAGCAAAAGGAGGTCCCAGGAGCTTTACTCCATTCCCACCATTAAGGTCAACTCTACTTTGAGGAGGCAACTCTCCCCTAGTCATTTCTTGAATGCCTTCCAATCTGGGGGGCTCATTTTCCAGCACTACATTTGACAGTGCTTCTTTGCTATTCATTGGGTTTTCAATGGCTAATTGTTTCAGGGGGCTGGGATTTAGCTCAGTTGGTAAAGTGTGGCTCTGCAGTCTCTGAGGTTCCGAGTTCGATTCCCAGCACCACAAAAACAGGAGAAGGATGTGGCAATCCACTCCTGAGGCAATCCTGAAACAGCCATTGAAAACTCTATAAGGGTCGCCATGAGTCGGATATGACTTGACAGCACCTAACAACAACAACAATTGTTTCAGGAGTGGGTTGCCAGGTCCTTCTCCCTTGTCTCTCATAGTCTGGAAGCTCAACTGGAACCTGTCCACCATGGGTGGCTCTGCTTATATCTGAGATACCAGGGCACAGCTTTCAGCATCACAGCAACATGCAAGCCCCCATAGCATGATAAGCTGACAGATACGTGGGAGGGCATGGGTGGTAGTGAGGATCAAAAGAGGTCACAATTGACAAGGACATTCTTTGAAAGCATTAGAGGTCTGATGGTAGTGCAGGCCACCGGTGGTCATCATCATTGCTATTGTCGTCAATCTCCCTCTGGCCTCTTTGATTGCAGGTAACAGATGTTCAGCCGGGCCCAGCCTGGGTGAAAGGTCTTGATGGATTTCCAAACCAAACTTTAGGTGGGCAGGGAAGTCAGGCAGGACCCTGAGCTGCTAGGGCTCATCCTGCCTCTTCCCTGCCTCTCCTGGGGTGGAAAGGGTGCTGCTCCATCCTCCCCCAATCCCCAGCAGCTCCCAGGCAGAGCAGCTGCAGCTTCCCTCCCTGGAGGAAAGCTCCTGTCCCCAGCAACAATAAGGATCCCTGCAGGATTCTGATGACCCAGCTGTGGTCAAAGGCCACTCCCAGGCCAGGCCCTGGACCAAGGGTGGGGTAGACAGCTCAGTCAGACCACTTCTTCCAGCGGGTGACAACCTACCCTGGTATACAGCGGATTATTCCTAGGGTCAAAGGTGGGACTTGAAATCCTTCTGAAGGGCCTCCCCTGCTGGGTGGCACATCTGACTTGGAGGCCTTGGGGACTCTATGAGAATCAGTGCAAGAATCCACCAGATGGCTGAAGCCACGCTCACCTTCATGTGTGCTGCTTCGCACACCAACAGGTTGTGACGCCAGGCACAGGTCCCGGGTCCCTCCCCCAGGTCCCCTGAGCATCCCAGAGAATGAGCGCTCCCAGCGTGGCAGACAGGAACAGTGGTTCCACCCAGTCAGGAATTTCCAGAAGGCCAACCCTCTGGAACTGTGCTCTCCAGAGTAAAGAAACAGCCATTTGTGGCCAGTGCCCACCTTACTGAACAGCACAGGAAATCCCGGTGGGCCACAGGAGCTTTGTAGGAGTGACCTGGGCTGCCTGGGGCCCTTTCCTTGTGCACTCAGGAGGCTCTGCTGGGTAAGCGGTAATGACTTCCCGTTCTTGCCACTGCAGGCCACCGACAACGATGTGGGCACCTTCGGGGAGGTCAACTACTTCTTCAGTGACGAACCTGACAGGTGAGCTCCTGATGTGGCCCCTCTGCCATGGCCCTTGGCACTCACAAGATCTAACAAACTGCCCAGTGCCCAGGGAACGCTGGCCCCATGGCTGGAGCACTGAACTGGGAGCCAGAACCCCCGAGTGCAGCTGCTGGTCCAGCTCTGATTGCAGTGCAGAGTTGGCCATATTTTCTCAGACCTGCATAAAAGAACCTTAGCTTTGGAAGTAGGAAGTGTCCGTGAGGCACTGACGATTGCACGCCATTACCCCTTCCCACCGCCAGTAGCTACGGCCAGCATTTCAGAGCCCTGGCCATGTGCCATCTTGTGTCGTCCTCACAACTAGAGGCTGGAGAAACTCAGTGCTCAACACTTTTATCAATTCTACTTTACAAATGAGGAAAGTGCAGCTGAGAGAGCCTAAGTTACTTTCCCAGAGTCACGCAGCTGGTAGGTGCTAGGGCCAGACTTCTGCACATGGTCTTCACTACCGGGACACATGGCTTCCGGCAGAGCCATTAAGTGGCTTAGTTCCTTCACCACCTGACCTGAACCACCTTGCCCACCATGGTGACATGGTATTGGGCGACCTCTTTCCCTTGTCTTCAGTTAATCAGGGCCAAAGGGGAGCCCTCTCATTTTAATGTAATGAAAAGCCAAGTTGAACTCAGAGGGCAGATCCCCTAAAAATGAAGAGGCTGATGCATTTGGAAGCCCAGCAGAGGGAGGAAGTCAGTGGTGTCACAATTGCTGGGCCTGCCTCCCTGTATGAATGATCCAAAACAGACTGAGACATTAGGTGTGTTGCTGGCATCTTCAGCCACTCTGCAACAGAGCCCTGAGCATGGGCTGAAGGCCCCAGCAGCAGCTGGGTGCATGGGTCTCCCCGGCTGTCAAGGGCCCCGTGTTCAAGGGTCCTCGTCCTGGTCATCTTGGGTTCCTCGTTTCTTCCCATCTTCTGGGCCTAGGGCTTTCCCAAAGCCTGAACTGACATCTAGGCTTGGTCCCTGGCAGCTGTGGCCAGGCAGAGCACACATGTGTCCATTGACAGCTCAGATGAGCCTCTGAGAGATGTTTTGAGGCTTTGCTGCCCCCAGTGGGCATCTGCCAGCCTCTTACCTGAGCAGAGAGAGAACTGGAGTTAGCTCCCAAGACAGAACCTACCACCCTTCTCCTCAGGGGACACTTTGCTGCCTTTTTGGAGCATTTGTTGCAGATGTAGGTAGGATGGAGGAATTTGTGTCCCATGATTCTCCAGCTTGAACCCTACTCATGTCAGGAAGGCCCTTCCACCTCAGTCTCCTCCTTGGAGCACTTGCAGTGCTGGTCTTCATGCCTACTCTGAACCAGGGCGTCTTTTCTCTCCCTCCTTCCCTCCTCACACAGGTTCTCCCTGGACAAGGACACAGGGCTGATCGTGCTGATTGCCAGACTGGACTACGAGCTCATCCAGCGCTTCACCTTGACCATCATTGCCAGGGACGGGGGCGGTGAGGAAACCACGGGCCGGGTCAGGATCAACGTGCTGGACGTCAATGACAATGTGCCTGCCTTCCAGAAGGATGCCTACGTGGGCGCCCTGAGGGAGAACGAACCGTCTGTCACACAGCTGGTGCGGCTCCGGGTAAGGTGCCAGGGCCCTGTGTTGTCCTCACCCCATGCGTTCTTCCTGACCGCCTCCCTCAGTGAGCCATGGCGGGAGGTACTAACCTCCCATCCAGGGTTGGGAGCCAAATTTTGTCTGTGCCAGGCCTCCCTGAGCATCATTTCCTGTCCCTGAGGACAGAGTGGGGGCACATTCATAAAGTCTGTCTCAACTTGAACTTCAGGTCACCAGTTAGCACAAGGATGCCCCTATCTCCCTGGCAAGGACATGGAGTGGCCAGTGGTTCCTTGTGCAAGGGCCTCAAGGAAGTGTCCACAGAGACCACGGGGTGCAACCTCATTTTACAGAAGGGGAGATGAGAGGGGAGAGGAGGGCCAGGAAGACTCAGTGAATCACTAGAGAAGCAGGGCCAGCCCTGAAACAGAGGCTCCGTGCTGCAAGTGTCCTCCTACAGCGAGTCTCCAAGACTTCTTCAGGTCCTTATGCCCCTTCCCCATGCTGCCTGCCCATAGTGACGGGTCCCAGGACCTCCAGTTGGAATTTGTTTCTGAAGCAGGTGGCCATGAGGGAAAGGGTGCAAAGGGTGGGCCTGGGAGATACACAGGATCATGTGCCACCCAGCACGGCCCTGGCTTCCCACCAAACCCTGCCCTTCCATCCCAGCTCAGCCCCAGGCACACCCAGAGTGGTGGGAAGTCCTGGACGCTCTCTAGGATCAGGCGCAATCTGGAAAGAACTACTTGATTCAGCCGGACAGTCAAGGGGAGGAAGGATCTCTGGCCCCATTCCAAGTGCCTTCTTTCCTCCTTGTTCTTATGTGACATGCATTTATTAGGCATCCACTGTGTGCAAAATACTGTGCTGGACTCTAAATATGTGGCATCAATCAAGAAACGTAAGGGTCCTGCTTGTATAAGGCTGACAGTCTAAGCAAGGCCAGGAGCAATTAAATAGGAAATTGCAATGTGAGAAAGGATCAGTGTAACACACAGCACAAGGGCCCTGGTCTTAGTCTGTTTTCTGTTGCTTTAACAAAATACCTGAGGGTCAGTACTTTATAAAGAAAAGAGGTTTGTTTAACTCACAATTTTGGAGGCTGAAAGTCCAAGATCAAGTGGCCTCATTGGTTTGACCTCTGGTCGGGGCCTTTTGGATGTGTCACACAATGGCATATAAAATCATAGCAGGAGCATGGGCAAGGACAGATTGCGTGGTAAGACAGAAAATGAGAGAAACAGGAGCCAGGCTTGCTCTTTTATAGCAACTCACTTCTCAAGGGAACTAACCAGGGTCCCTCCAGAGCTATATTAATCCATTCTGATGGTGGAGCTCCCATTGACCTAACCACCTCCCTCTAGGCCCCACCTCTTAAAGGTTCCACTACCTCTTAATATTGCCACATTGGGGGACAAGCCACCAGAGTTTGGGGACAAACTTACTCCAAAACATAGCAGGGTCTGCGTTGGTCTGGAGGTCAGAGGAGGTATCTGTGGGCTGTGCTGTTGGAGCTGGGACAGATTGTGTGGTATATTGTCATGCCAAGTGTCCTCTGGGAGAGCCTGACTCCCATCTTCTTAACCCCCAGCCTGCCCTCTAAATTTCCCAGGCTACCACTGGCCCAGTGCAGGGAAGGGAGCAGGGTATTTGTTGGGAGCGAGAGGGTGAGCTCCACCTGAGGGACAACGGGGGCTCGGGTCCCCCCCCCACAACTGCATCACCCAAGGAAGGAGCTCTGAGTGGCCACCTGCCCTTCCTGCTGCTGTTATCTGGCCCTGGGCCTTCTGTGGGCTCATGGGCCATCTGTCCTCTTTCTTCCAGGCAACAGATGAAGACTCCCCTCCCAACAACCAGATCACCTACAGCATCGTCAACGCCTCCGCCTTCGGCAGCTACTTCGACATCAGCGTGTATGAGGGCTATGGAGGTATGAGGGGGTAGAACTGGACCCCAGCAGGGCAGAGGGTGAGTGGGCTCTGCACACCCATAGCTCTCTCCCAGCGAAGGGACCCTTTCTGAGTCCCTTATACCCTGCACTACTCAGGAAGCTGCCTGACCTCCTATGGCCAGAAGTCACCCTTCCCTAGACCAGCACCTGCTTGCATCAGCTAGATGTTTTCTTTAGCTCTTAGGCCCATGGCCAGCCATGCAGGCAGGCTGGAAGTCTGATGTTCCCAGACTCCAGAATCCCTGGAGGTCCCTGTCTCTTGCCAAGGCTGGCTGGGCAGATCCGGCTTGCTTATGGAGCCTCCCAGTGCCTGGGCAGCACTGTGGTCACCTCTCAGGCTTCTGAAGCCATAGCCTTTCCCTCTCTGAGCTGGCTGCTTCTTTCTTACCTTACAACTATAATAGTTGCCACCTGGTGGCCTCAGCCCAGAGCTGGGCACACGTCAGGCAGGCAGTCAACCTAACTGCAGGCCAGGTGTTCAGTGGCAGGAGGGGGCAAGACAGAGCTGCCCAGCTATGCCATCCATGCCTTCTTTGCCTGAGGCAGAGATGCCTGGCTGGCTTGGCATCTAAAAGTTGCTTAGGAGACCCTGTTCCTATCATTTCAGTGATCAGTGTGAGCCGCCCCCTGGATTATGAACAGATACCCAATGGGCTGATATACCTGACAGTCATGGCCAAGGATGCTGGCAACCCCCCTCTCAGCAGCACTGTCCCTGTCACCATCGAAGTATTTGTAAGTATGCAGAGTGCTGGCCTTGCCCTTGCAGGATAAGGCGGGGGGGAGGGGGGTGAATCTTCCTGGTCCTGCCTGAACTCAGTGGTGTAGGACTACGCCCCCCACATCTTTGGCTTCCCCAACAGCTCACACCATTCCAAAGCCTGCCTCTAGCACGCTTCTGTCATTGCTGTAGCCACCAAGCCACCTGCCAGCATGGCCAGAGAGGCACAGGGCTTTGGAGTTCAGGAAAACATGGAATGCCCTGCTGAGACTCCATGCAGGGGCCTCTAGGGAGGACAAGCTGGGGACAGCAAGGAGGAAATGGTATAGAAGTCCTTCATCAACAGCCACATTCTGTTAAGTTCAAGGGAATAACCAGAAGGTCATCTTTTCTCTCACGGCTTTCTCTGTGTCCCTCTGCTCCTTTTTTCCTTTCCCTTTTCCACTCCTCTGAAGATCTAAAGGGGCCTGGAGTAAACCGCAGCTTGTCTGACATGAATATCAAGCACACTTTGGTGCTTCGCTGTCTGAAATTATCAGTCCCTGAATCCATCTCCGCGCTGGTTCATTTGCCCTGTGCGGCTCCCCCAGCCATCCTAGCGATGCAGAGCGCGGCCTGGCAGCGGGGGCGCACAGGCCTCCACCCCTGGGGACCCACACTTACCTGAGCACAACGTGCCTGCACCCCACCTGAGGGAGAGGGAAGCGTTTGTCAATGGGAATTAGAGCATCATGGGCGCCAGAGGATTAAATCAGATGTCAGTTAGGATATTGGCGCTGATGTGACATAAGCTCAGGAAAGGCTTGCTGGCTCATCTTCTTGTCACAGCCCCACACCTGTCCTTAACCAGCCTTGTCTTCTCCACCCAAGGCCCAAGCTGAAGGGCCAGCTCCAACGTGGAAAGGTCCCTCGGGGTAGGAGACCCCACTTCCTTTCTGCCTAGGGTGGAGCTCGGGCAAGAAGAAGTCCAGACAATGCTGTGGGGGAGCCCTTGAGGTGGGCACATGGAAGCAGGATTCGGGGTGACAGGGAGGGTGAGGCCATGCAGAGCCAGGGACGGTGAAGGGAGGCGCAGGGGCGAGGCCTTGCCTCCACAGTCCTTGTGTCTGGTGACTCAGGCTTCAGAGAGGGGCAAAGGAAGAAAAGAAAGCTCCACAGGGGCCCCAAACTGGCCTGTCTTGACCCCACAACCTCCCACCTTCACCCCTCAAGGGTGACAAGGAAGAACCAGAATGCGTTCCCCACAATCATCACCACATCGTGGTGTTCTTCACCCCATGGCCCACCCTCGACCTTGACCTTGCTTTCCCAGTCTCCCCTAACCCTGCCACATATGTCCCCCGACCACCCTGCCCTCACTCTCAACAAACCTTCTCCTGCTGTGCCCCCGCGGTCAGTGGGTTCTGTCTGCATGGGAGCCACGGGATCTGGAGGTGTGGAGGAGAGTGTGATGCCAGCCCTACCACCCCCAGGAGACATGACATGGAAGAAGAGCGGGGCTCCTCATGTGCCTTTGGAGGCATGTGGCTTTGACCCCATCTCTGCTACCTGCTAGTGGTGTGACCTGGGCTTCTCACCCCTCTGATCCTCGGTTTCCTCATCTGCAAAAGGGGGATGATCACGGCACCCACCTCATCATTGCCATGAAGGTGACAGGAGATTGTACATGTGGCACCTGGCGCCTGGCATGTTGGCAGTCATCACAGCTGATAAGATAGCCACACGTCCCACCAACAGCAGCAGTTGTGCCCCACCTGGCTCTAGAGCAAATGAGAACTGTGAAGAGAGGGTAGGGGCAGAGCAGAACCTTCTAGGCTTTGGGGAGGCAGATGGGGTGAGTGTCAGGGTAAGGGAGGTTCAGGGAGGCAGTTTAGGGCTGGGCAGGTGTGATCTCCATGTGGAAATCAAAACGTGCTGGGCACCACTGCTGTGTGAGGGACTTCCCACCAGGCAGTCTCTGAGTTCCATTACAGAGGAGGAAACCAGGGTTAGGGGAAACAGCTGGCCCAAGGTCACCAGTGCCACTGCTTCCTCATGGCCAGTCAGTGGCAGAGCTGGGATTTGAACCCACACCTGAGAGATTCCCAGGCTGATACTTTTCTCACTGTGACCCCAGGCTGGGAGCATGGGGCCTCCCTACCCATAGGAGACTGGGACCACTGGTTCTCAAAGGTCCTCCTGCACATGGCTCCCTGGGCATTCTACTAATGTGCAGTTCAGATCGAGAGAGACCAATCGAGAAGGGCCTGGGCTCTGCATTCCCCCAGCCCTGGGCAGCAATGTTGACTAGACATTTCTGGTTCAGAGACTACAACTACAGTAAGG
The DNA here is from genome assembly GCA_007922755.1 of Pedetes capensis. Lineage (NCBI taxonomy): Eukaryota > Metazoa > Chordata > Mammalia > Rodentia > Pedetidae > Pedetes > Pedetes capensis. The sequence goes on from VMDO01000498.1 coordinate 256,952, forward strand.
CCTTCCAAGAGCTGCCCTCGGGCCAGTTTGAAACCAAGGGGCCTATCACACCCAGACCCTTCCCAACCTGTGGCTCAGTTAAGGGAGGGACCAGGCAGGGCCTCTCCTTCTCCTCAGCCCCTCCAGGGGCCAGAACAAGCAGGAAGAGGAAGGCCAAGGCTGAGCTGGCCTTTTGTCCCCTGCATGTGAAAGTGTGGGCGGCAAAGAGGGGACTGTCTGTGTGAAAGGTCACTGGGCACAGGCAGGACTGTACCTGGCTTTTCACTTGGAATGCTGGGTGGGCCCTGGGAGGGGTGCTAGCAAAGCAGAAGGTACCCCTCCGCACCATTTTCACCTTCCCTCTGCACGGTCAGGTGGGCCCAGGGACCTGCACTTCCCTGTGTGTCTACACCAGGCCCCTGGCAGCAGGAGGGGCTGACAACAAAGACACGTGCCACCTTGGCTGTGAGTGAGCATCAGCTCTCATCATCCGGGCAGGCTGTTGGACAGCTTCGTTACTTGTGTCTAAGGACTGCACTTGAAAAGGTCACCGCCTTCGGGTTGGTTTTGCATGTGGGTGGTTTTTAAGTAGCTGTCAGTCGGCTAAGCTGCCTCCTCCCTCCACCAAAAGGATTTTCTCTCATCTGAAAAAAAAAAAAAGAAAGAAAGAAAAGAAAAAAGAAAAGGAAAACCCAGCTGGCCGAGATGGAGTGGTTGACAGAGCTCTTTCTGCACAGACTGGGGGTGGAGAGGCAGATCGCAGCACCAGGGCTCCGGAGAAGAGTGGGTAGGGGCCAGGTGATTCCTTTTCATCCACTGCTTGTTGGTTTTTAATAAAGAAGTCAAACTCAGTTTGTAGATTTCCCATTAGGGGACAATAAGCTTTTATAGAGGGAGCTGCTGAATTAGAACTAATAGCAAATGCAGCGCCAGGATCCGGGGAAATATCACTGCTAATAAGTTTCTGCCTCATGCTCTGTCACTGACATTCTCCATCCCATTTCGTGCAGCCAAGCAGAAGCTTCTGTGTGTGTATGTATGTGGCACTTATGCCCGCACCACGGGTCAGGGAGAGGCCCAGGGGTGCCCTGGGGACATTGGACATCAGAGGAGCCCCGAAGCCACTAGTTTCCTGGGGAGGGGCACAGGTTGGCCTGAGCCAGTGTGTAATCTGGAGCAGTGGACAGATTTGTGAAGAATCAGAGCATTTCCTTCTGGGCACCCACAACCGTGGCAGCCTGGGGTTGCCTAAAGTCCCAAGGGGTGGCAACTAGATAGTATGGCCTCTTCTTTCCTCTGGTTGCTCAGTCAGAAGTGACTCCAGGAAAAGAGGCTTTAACACAGGACCATTCCCCTGGAAGAGCCCTCAGTTCCATGAGCCCCGAGGCCCTGTTAGCGGGACCTACAAAAGCCTATGGCATCAGACCACCTGGGGAGCTGTGGCTCAGCCAGCTCCTGTGCTCTGCATGTCACTCTTGAGGATGGCAGGGAAGCTCAAAGCCAAGGGGGCCAGAGAGGCTTCCACAAAGAGGGCAGCTGGGAGAGATTCTTGGTGAGTGATTGCAAAAGCAGTTGGCGAGCTTGAGAGTCTCAAAGGCAGGAAGGCTCCTCTGATTGAAGAGGAGGGGGATGTGTGGAGAAGTGGCGGCCTGCACCTGCCACTGCTTCCCTCAAAACAGGCCCCCACCCTGTCCAGTTCTGCCCCTGGCCTGAAGCAGGCTGGGCCAGAGGACAGAGCACAGAGCTGTCAGGTGCCAGGCTCTGGGCCACAGTGTGCGCATGTGTGAGGAAGGTCTGATGGTCCCTGCCTACAGCTAGTCCAGGGCAGGAGCCCAGGCTGAGGGCAACTGGCCATGACCTGCCACTGCACAGTTCAGTGTCTTTGGGGTTGGGGGGGTTCCTCTCTTTCATCTTTCTAGCAGTGCTCCTAGAGCCTTCCACCATTGTCTAGGCTGAACTGGGAGGGAAGATCAAGTGGGCATCCCCAGCATGAGAGGGGTGGGAGCTCTGGAGAAAGCTCGGAGCTCAGCTGGGAGACTGGCTGGGGGCCAGGGATGCCGGGAGCTGTCAGGGAGCCACCTGTGTCTTCATGTTTCACCTCCCATCCCTCACCGTCCCTCCCAACCATATTTCCCCCAGGCCTGTCCTACCCTGTAACACCGTGCCAGACTCTGGTCCTATGTGGGGCCAGGAATCCTTGGGGCCAGGGTGCCCAGCCAGCCCCTCAGTGCCCTCCTTAACCTCTGGCCAGCCTGAATGTCCGAAGGCACCTGCAGCCTGTCTGCTTTCCTTCCAGGATGAGAACGACAACCCTCCCACCTTCAGCAAGCCTGCCTACTTCGTCTCTGTGGTGGAGAACATCATGGCAGGTATAGTCTGGGCAGGGGCAGGGACATGAAGGCTGGTGTGGCCCAGGGAAGCACCAGCCCTCTCTGTCTCTGAGGCCAGGCTTCCTGCAATGAGTCAAGGGGTGGGACGGGAGGGCTTTGTAGGTGTCTGGGTATCTGACAGTGGCAGCTGTTTAGAGAGCACCTACTACTTGCAGGCACCCGCTGGGCACCAGGTCCCTGCTCTCCTGCACCAGTCTGGATGGGGGAGAGAATCAGCACTATGATTAATTAAACAATCTGGATTAAAAAAATCTAGAGTGCAGAGAGTTCTAAGACTGTGGTCTATGGAGTGGGTCTTAGGAGCCATGACTCTGAGAGGGTGGCCTTGAAGGACAGCCTGGACATGTGTTCCTATGTGAGGATGAGGCCGGCAGGCCCACCCCTGGGCCAGGCTTGCAGCCCCAGGCCACAGCTCCATGCTGTGCTCCAGGACATCTCCTCTGTCCTTAGGGCAGGCTGGCAGCTTTGCCCTTCTGCCCAGAGTGAGCTCTCCTAGCAGAAGTATGCCTGCCTTGGGGACTGCTGGGCACTGGAGGAGTGAGGGACAGCTGGAACTCAGGATAGCTGAACTCAGGCAAAGCTGGAATCAGGACATCTGGAGCCAGGCACAGTTGGAGCCAGGCACAGCTGGAGCCAGGGCATAGCTGGGGCCAGAGCACAGCTGGAGTGGGGAGTGGCCCTCCATGTACCACAGGCCTTCTAAGGAGAACCTCTGGGTACCTGTGGTGTGTGATGATGAGCTAGTTGGGTACCAGGCTGTGCCCAGTCCATCTCTCCCTGCCAGGCATCCCCTGGAGGATGTCATTGCTAAAGAGCCCCCAGGACCCGGCAAACTCCCAGGAACTCTGCCAAGGAGGGGTGTTCACTGTGACACCTGATTCTCTGCCCCATGACATGGGCTTGCATTAAAGAGCATGTTAGGGCCTGGGGCCCTGTGCTCAGGAGGTGGAAACAGATTTGAGGCCCCTGGCCACCTGGAAGGGGTCCCCATGACCTTCCTGTCCCCCTATCCTTCCCAGGGACTATTCATCTTCAGCCTGGTGGTAGCCCCTACTGTTGCACTCCAGGGGCCTCCCCAGCAGCTCCTGAGAGGTAGACTCACTGCTAGGCCCACATGCAGAGACAAGGCCCAGGTTCTTGCCAGAGGGCCTTGGGACATCAGCTAGGGTGGGAATGACTGGGAGCTGCACACTCAACCTCCTCCTGCTGTGCCAGAGCTGGCACGTGGGTGGCAGGAGGGGGTACAGCAAAAGCCCAACTGGGCACAGCCTCAGGACCGGCCACTCATGGGACCTGGCCAGGGCTGTGGGAAAATCTAATCCCCTGATCCAGGATTCCATGTAGATGGAAATGAAAGTGAAGGCCTTAACTGGACATTAACAAGAAAATAAAAACCCTTGTAAATTCCCTTGTGAACAAGATAAAACAGGACCAAAATTGGATGCAATAAATGTAGAATAATTTAATACAGGGCTTCATCTCTTTTGGACTCAAAGTAAAAGATGGTTAGTCGGCATGTGTTTCATCTAGAGGTCAGCCAGGCAGGGGCTGGGGAGGCAGCTGTGTGCTGTCAGAGGCTGGGCCAGGAAGACAGAGTGAGCAGAGAGAGGGTTGAGCCCAATCCACCCTAGGCCCAGCCTTGCCCCCATGGCGCCTTGACTCTGGCACAGCCCTGGGATCTGGGCCACCAGCAGTGGCTGAACCCACTGTCAACCTGGGAGACCCCTGGGCACACTCCCCGCCTCCCTGAGGGCTGGTCATTGGGAGGTCCCCAGGTCCTGGCTCCCAGGCACTGGGACCCATGGTGAGCAATGCTCCTGCCCCTTTGTCTCCCAAAAGGAGCCACAGTGCTGTTCCTGAATGCCACGGACCTGGACCGCTCCCGGGAGTACGGCCAGGAGTCCATCATCTACTCTTTGGAGGGTTCCTCTCAGTTCCGGATCAACGCCCGCTCAGGTGATCCCCCAGGCCTGGTGCTCTGAACCCTTAGGCTACCTTGGGACACGCTGCTGTAGACCAACCCTGGGCCAGGATCTCCTCCCTTTCCATCTGGAGCCCACAGCTTTGAGCATTGGTTTATCCTCGAATATTCATCTGAGTGTAGGTACTGACCATACCCCAAACAATCCACCATGACAAAGGATGTCTTTCAAGGGCAAAGAGCCCTATTATGTTTACAGTGGGTGCCATCTCACACCCTACTCTTCAGGGACATGTTTCTTCATGCCTAAGTGTCCCCCTCCTTCAGCTGCTGACCTCCATCTTGAATCTCAGCCCCTCCTTGTACACATCTGTGTGCCTGTGGGATGTTGTGTGGATTAAATGAGTGACTGTCAGGAATACACTTACATTAGCCCCATAGTAAGTGCTGTACAAAATTACCCTCATCATTTTCTTTTGTATATTCACTGAGGGGCCTCCATCCCCACCTCCAGGCTCAGCCCAAGTAACTTTTTCTTCTTCATCTCTGTGCCTCCCTCCAGCTCTCTCTCCTCCCTGAAGCTCTGGAGAAGAGGGATACAAAGAAGCAACAAGAGCCCCCAGGCTATTAAGCCAGACCTGAGGGAGAGGGGGTTCTTGTGTTCATTCAGAAGTCAGAGGGCTTGCTGAGCCAGGGCTGCATGAGGTGCCAGGGTGCAGGAAGAGTAAGACATGGCTTTTGTGAGGTCCAAATTGGCCTTGTGGTTATTCAAGACATCTGCTTCCCAGAACCCTTCTGTATGAGTTAAGGGAACTCTAGATCCCAGCAGTTCAACCCTGAACCCTCAATAGCTTATGACAGTAGAAACACATGGCAGTCCAGTGCAGATGCTCAGTGGACAGCCTTCTACATGACAGTTCTGGGCCCAGGCCCCTTCCATGTTATGGCTCCAAGGTCACTGCAGAAGGAGAAAGAGCACAAGGGATTGTGCTAGGGAGGCTGATGTGTCAGGCCCAGAGGTAATACATGTCACTCCTGCCCATAGCCCATTGGCCAGACCAGTCACTGGTCCTGCCTGGATGCCAAGAAGCCTGGGGGTCCAAGTCCTTGCCTGGTAGTCACTTCTAGCAACACATCTACTTTAGGCAAGAAGCAGGAACTTGGGGTCACTGGCCATTCCTGACACAATAGTCAGTGACCCAGCAGGACAGTAGGCCTTTCTATTTCCCAAACCTCCCTGGTCAGAGTTGGCCTTCCATCTCTCCTTTGTCCCCTTTCCCTGGAAACTCAGGGAGCAGATGGATGGTGCTGATATGCACAAGGAATGAAGAAAGGGGACCATGGGCCATCATGAGCCTCTCCTTCCACTTTGGAAAACACAGGCCCTTCCTCCCTATACTTGGAACACCCTCCTCAGTGAACCACAACTCCAAGAAGCTTAGAGTAATAGTCATGCCTCAGTGTGTGCAAAGATTTGGTTCCTGGACCCCTGTAGACACCAAAATGCTCATCTCTTGTGTGAAATGGCTTGTTGTTGTTGTTGCTTAGTATATGCAAATCACCTAAGTATATCCTCCAGCATACTTAAATCATGGTTCAATTTGTTATAGCACTTGATCCAACCTAAACACTATGTAAAAAGTTGTTACACTGTATTGCTTAGGGAATAATGACAAGAAAAAAGTCTGCACATGTTCAGTCCAGATGTGATTTTTGTTCAATGTGTTTTTGATCCATGATATGGAGCCTACAGACACAGAGACCTCAGTATTATTAGTTACTGCCAACCAAGGGCCCAGTGCTGGTGTTAATTCTGTGAGCAGTACCATCTCATTTCACCCTCCAGACTTATCCCTGTTTTTCATGAGGAAACTGAGGCACAGCAAAGGTTAAGAGCTTGACTGAGGACTCACAGAGCCTGACCTACTGACCCCAGAGCCTAAATGTTGGCCACTGTGTTCTATGAAACCACACTAGAGCCGAGTCCCTCCACCCACATGCAATGTGCCTCACTGAGCCACCCCCACCCCAAGTGAGGGCCTCCAGCTCCTCCCCAGGGCCTGTAATGAGGCCCCAGCTCCTCCTGCGCCAAAGGTGAGAGCATTTTCCTCCAAGCTCCTTGGTCACATCAGCCAGGCCCACTGCACAAAGGCGGCCTTAATTGGATCTAATTTCCCAGACAGGAGAAGCCATCTATCATGCCGACAAGTTCATGTTTGAAACTTTTTAGAGATTAATTTCTTCCGCGCCCTGCCAATTAATTGACACCACCCCAATGGGAAACATGGCTCAGTGGGCAGACCATGGTCAGTCTTTGGTCCCTGGCCTTGGCACCTTTGCTGCATGTCCCCCACCTCTGGCTCCCTGCTCAGCTCTGCACCAGCCAGAGGGCAGGCTGGTGCACCAGGGAGGGAAATGTCAGAGTGTAAATGGCCTGGGGACCATCTGGCCCAGTTCCCTTGTTTTATGGTAGAAGAATCCAAGTGCAGAGAAGTGAAGTGGCTTGCCCCCGGGTCACACAGCTCAGGCAACGGGGATAAACAGATGGCTAACATGCAGTCTTTTCTGATGGGGAACTCTGATGGGGAGGGGTCATTTTCTGCAGTTGGGAGCGTCACCTATAGTTCATCTTTACACCAGCATTTATCGGAAGGCATACTGATCGTCATTTTACAGGCAAGAAAATTGAGGCCCAAAGAAATTAGATGTCTTTTGCAAGGCAAAGCATTGGCGAGGAGCCGTAATTAGAATTCAGATCTGGGTCTTACTCTCCTCAAGGTAGAGGGTGACTCCTGTAGCCCATGTGAGCTGGGCCTAGGCCAGGGCATGATGAAGTGCTGAGGTCTGTTCCTACCGGTTCACCCCTGTTCCCAAGAGCCAACTCTGCCCCGCATTGTGAACTCCAAGTTCAATGCCATCCAGTCAGTAGCTTGAAATGAACCCTAATGAGAATGTTTACACCATGGCCATTGGCAAATCCCTTTTTTTTTTCTTTTGGGGAACTAATCATTACACATTACCAGCACACCACTACCAAGGTGACATTGGTATTGCAGTTATACATATGCAAAGAAATGCCAAACAGCTGACAAAAAATGTCATCTATTTTAAATGTTTCTATTTAACAGAATCACTTGTTTACACACTAAAAAAATTTCAAGGCAATATAATTATGCTGTTCACAAGGTAATTGAGGTATGATGTTATAACTATTAATTCTCAATGCACCGTAGGCTCAGCAGTCCAGGATTGAGTCACAAGCTAGAACATGTGTGAAACGCTTGGACTTTCTCCTTTCTGTCATTGTTCCCTGTGATATGAATAAATGGTGCTTGAGGCTCTTTTAAGGTTTCCATGACATTAGCTAAATTAATCCCACAATAGCCCTATAATGGAGGTCATGTCACCCTTCCCTTTTGACAAGGTGAGGAAACTGAGGCACGGAGGATCTACATAACTAGTTCCAGGTGATAAAGCCAGTAAGGTAATGTCAGGTCTAAACCAGAAATCATCTGACAGAATTTGAGGCCCAGTGGTCCTCTTTGCCTGTTCCCCAGCCCCTGGCCCTAGAATTGGCCAAGATTTCCCACATCTGCAATTACCATGTCATCACAGGGTGTTATTTCCCAGCACCAAGGTCCCCGCTCCCAGGTTCAGGTGCTATCCCTCCATGAGCACTGTCTTGCCACCCCCAAGCACCCAGAGAGAAACACTTGGCCACTAGTGTAACTTGCAAACATCCGCCTTGCATACTCTCTCTCCCTGCTTCCCTCATGCTCTCAGCCCACCCAAACCATCTCGCTCACTCCCCCCTCTCTCCCACAGGTGAAATCACCACCACATCTCTGCTCGACAGAGAGACCAAGTCTGAATACATCCTCATCGTCCGTGCCATGGACGGGGGTGTGGGCCATAACCAGAAAACTGGCATCGCCACTGTGAGTGCCATTCCAGGCTCCCCGGCCCCTGCTGGCCAGGTCACTGTGCCCAGCTCATCCTCAGGGTGCCCTGTCAGGCCTCTGGGCATCACGTCCTGAGCAGTGTGAGGCACTATGTGGGTAAAGTAAGGTGGCATCAGCTGAGGGCAGCCCTGGCCACCATGGCCATGGAGCAGAAATGCCCCGCTGCCTGGGATGTGGGGCACTTGGATGGGCACAATTGAACATCTCCCCTGCCACAAACAGCCAGTGGGGCAGGTGGCAGAAGGCATAAGCCCTAGAGGTCCTTCCTTCCTTCCCTAGCATGTGCGAAACAGTGGAAGTCAAAATTCCTGCCAGGAAGAGCCACTCTGTACAGAAAGCAAGGACCTGTAGGGTTCCTGGGGGCCCAGTCACCAACCTACCCCAACCCACTCCCACGGTGCTGAAAAATGATACCTAGGTTTCCCTATCACGAGCCAGTAATGAAGGACCAGAGCCCCTTCCAAGGCCTTGTCACATTACCAAGGAGCCTGAGAGGAGAAATCTGGAAGAAAGAACTTGGGTCCCTGAGAAAGCTCTTCACTGCAGAAGAGAATGGGACCTGAGAAGCAGGAAGACCCTTGGGGAAAGGAGGAAAGGACAGCTGTGACCGGTCACTGTAGCTGCCTCCCCTCCTGGCTCTCTATGGCTGCCTTGGGCTCTGTCTGGGGACCCCTCTCCTCGTCCTCAGCCACCCAAGCAGCTGCCCCTTCTTCGCCCGGTCAGAGAGCCTGGGGCTGCAGTTGGCATCATTCAATTGGTTGTCGTCGTTGTTAGGTGTCATCGAGTCTGTATCTGACTCATAGTGACCCTATGTACAAGAAGCAAAACACTACTATCAGTGCTTCTCTGCTATTCATAGAGTTTTTTGGGAATGGATTGCCAGGTCCAAAGCTCCCAAGCCCACAGTATCTGGTCTCCCATCTAAGTACTAACCAGGCCCAACCCTGCTTAGCTTCTAAGATCTAACAAGATTGGAAGCCACAGTACTATGGCTGCAGGCCACTCAATTGGAGCCATGCAGAAAACCCCACAATGCCCTCCTCCCCAAGGAAGGCCCTGCTAATAGGAATCAGAACCCTATAAATAATTTACCCGGTGGCAGGGGAGCGGGGAAATTGCTTGGCTTGTAGCTGAGATCGGCAAGCTCGAGGGAGTCTCAGCTCTACCTGATATGGGTGAGCAGGGGAAGCCCTGGGTCACAGCAAGGATTTCAGGGACTGTCTGGTCAGTTCTCTGCCCTCTCCCCCTGAAGGGACCTGGCTGCATCTGTCCTAGAAGGCCCAGCCCTGCCGGAGGCTCTCAGATGTGGAATGGATAGCATTAAAGCCAGGAGGGCCCATGAGGCCCTGCACTTGCCCATCTCAGGGAGTGAGCCTAACAGTGCCCCTGTGGCTCCACAGGTGAACGTCACCCTCCTGGACATCAACGACAACCACCCCACCTGGAAGGATGCCCCCTACTACATCAACCTGGTGGAGATGACGCCTCCAGACTCTGACGTGACCACGGTAGGTGGGGTGCAACAGCACAGCTGGCCCCTCCCAGGGTGGCTGCCTTTCCGCCGTGATCCCATGGCTTGCTGTGTGGGGCTCCTGGGCTTGGTGTTTCCCTGAGCTGGCAAAGTCACAGAGCCTCTGCAGCCAGCAGCCTGGTCAGCTCTGGCCCATGCTAGCCCCCAGGGCTGCACCAACAGGGAGGGGAAGTTTACTCCAGGGATTCTCCAGTATGGATGTGCCAGGTCTGCCTGTGTGTGGGAGCATGCCTGCCAGGGTGCCTGTGGCAAAGGTGGGATGCAAGGCAGGGAGGGGAGATATGACGACCAAAGCCACTGGGCCTCCAGAATGGAGCCTGGCGTCCAGAATGGAGCCTGCAGCTAAGGAAAGGCAGAGCTGAGCACCCCGATTGCTCTGTGACTCCCATTTATAACCTCTCCTCCCCCTATGCTTGGGCCCCATTTGGCCTCGTTTGGGAAGGATGGGCCCCCAGCCAGCCCCACAATGGACCTGAACTCTGACAGCTCATGGCAGCCCCTATGAGTGCCCTGTGAGTGCCTGGGGCCTGTTGGACGGCAGGCAGGGGCTTCTCACAAATCCTCATGATACCCCCTGGACGCAGGCAGAATTGTTGCTCCATTTCCTGAGGAGGAAACTGAGACTTAGGGCTTAGGGGCTTTGCCGAAGGTCCCTGAGCAGGAAGACTCAGTGTAAGTACTGGAACCCAGGTCCATCTGACTTTGAGACAAGAAATTAGAGACCACCTGGCCCAGCTCTTGTCCCTCATATCTCTCAGGTGTCTAGCAGGTGGCCAAGGTCCTGAGGAACTGAGGAACTGGGCTGGGCTGGGGAAGGGTCGGTACTTTTGCATGAGGCAGTCAGGAAGGATGCCCCACCCAAGCGCCCTGGTGGCCGTGTGCCTGCCCTCATCCCCCACTCCCCGACAGTCATGCTACGTAGTGACAAGGTCCATCTGGATCCAGATGGGAGAGGATGAATCTCTGGAAGGAAGGACAAAGGGGGAGGGAGGGCTTGACCATCACACCTGTCCTGTCTTGTCCTGGTGTTCAAGATCAGACTGGCTCTCAGCTGGCACGTGGTGTCCAGAGAATCCAAGGCAGTAGGGCCAGGGGTCCGGAACCTATGGCTCCTTATAGCCTGGGGCAGGGGATTTCTTCCAGACTAGGGCCAGGTGTGCAAGCCATTACCTTGGGCCATTTGCACAGCGCCCTAAGGTTCTGGGCCACGCGGGGACTCTCTGATGCCATCTTGTGGGCACCTGGGCACTGGCTCAAGACCACATCCTCCCTGCCCCAGCTGGAGTCTCTAAGAGCTGTGGCTGGATGCCCATCTCTGAACACCTGAGTGGCCAACAAATACCTTTGCCTTATATTTCTGGGAAATTCCTTCCAGAGAGAACCAAGGGCCAGGTGAGAAAGTGATTAGGAGAAACTGGCTGCATGGGACACCAGCCAGGGGTGCCTTTACCAGAGTCCACCTGCCAGGCAAAGAGGTTTGCCAGGAAGGGACTGCACTTGGCCTTGGTCATTTGTGAACTCTGATCTTCTGTGGCCTCTCCAAACTCCTCATGTCCTTCTGAGCCAGGAGCAGGTACTGACAATAGGTCAGGAGCCTGCTCCCCAGGGCCTCCTCACTTTCCTCCATGAGCCATCAGTGAGCACTGACTGTGTGCCAGGCCTAGGCCCAGCAGGTGGGGTACAGAAGTCCCAAAGCCCTGCCGTGCCTTCAGGGAGCCTCATATTACTCTTCTGCTCAGACACACTGCTGGTTCTGTCTGTAGAAGCCAGAGTCCTTGCCAGACCTCAGCCTGCAGGACTTGCCCCGCAGTTACCTTGAGCAGACAGACATGTGCAGACCCATCGGACCGCATGGCCATGGCCCCTGCTCGTCTGGCACAGGGCAAATGCAGGGCTGGGCAGTGGAGCTTTTCATTGCCTCAAAGCTCAAAAAGAAAGAGCAAAATCAAAATTAAAATTTGTTACATTGAACATTGACCAGCTTTAGTAATTAGGAAATGTAGTATTTACGGATATTTTGTTACATGGGAGGACAAACTCTAAGTTAGATTGTCTAGAACTATTGAGAGTGTTCCAGAATTCTCTGGAGCTCCCAGTTATGTACATGATGGCTAGGAAACCAGAAATAAAGAAGCCTGTACATTAATCAAGTCGGTCATAGCAAAGTAATTTCAAGAGCAATAGTCAAAAACCTTCTTTACAGTTTAGCAGGATGTGGTGAAGCACAGCTGTAAGTGCTCTGGAGGCTGAAGCAGGAGGGTCATTAGTTTCAGGCCAGCCTGGGCTATATATTGAGATACAGTCTCAAAAAAAAAAAACTTTACATTTTATAGCATGCATGTACATACATGTATGTATACATGTGTACACGTAAGTACGTTTGAATACCTTTGAGAGGGTCCCTCAAGGCCTTCTCAGGCCTCACTGCAGCACTGGATGAGGTCGAACTATGGATGGGGAATGGGAAAAGGTGGCTGCAAGAGGGCACAGCTGACTCAGAGGGTCAGATGACAAGGAAGACCTGATATTGGATGGGCTGGGCCACCTCCTGACTCACATCCCACCACCCTTCCCATGCACGCACAGACAGACAGACAGACAGACAGACACACACACACACACACACACACACACACACACACTGGCCTTTCAGTGTCCTGCTCACTTACTTCTTCCCTGCCTCAGTGCCTTTGCTCAGGCATTTCCCTCCCAAGAAGGCTCTGCTTCTTTTCCTCCCTCACCTCCACTCTCTTCATGCCTGACTCAGTCTCCTCCATCTGTCCCAACTTAAAATGTCTCCTCTAAGAGAGACCCTCTGTGCCTCTGCCCCCTCTCCATAGTGTTTCCTTCAGAGCTGTCCTACAATCTGTGCTTATTTGTTTGTTAGGTTTCCTGCTTATGAAGAGGCAGGTGGCATTGTGATTCAGTGGGCAGATCCTGATACCAAAGTGCCTGAGTTCTAATCCCAGATACACCACTTACCAGCTGTGTGACCTGAAGCAAGTTGTTGAACCTCTCTGCGCTCCAATCCTCTCACCTAAAAAATGGGGCTACTCAGAGTCCCAGCCTGATAGAGGTGTGGTCAGTTCTTAACAAGCCAAAATGCACAGAGCACTGGCACATGGTGATAGGTCATTAAATGGCAGATGTCATCCTCACCATCATCTTCCTCTCCTGCTATAATCTCATCTGTTTTTTTCACTGTTGAGCCTCAGTGCAAGGTACATTGCAGGGATGCAAAGTATTTCAAAATATTTGTTGTTGAAGGTCTTATTGAGCTGGTAGATGTCTAAGCTTTGCCCCTGACCTCACTGAGACTGGGGCTGGCTCTTCCTTCTCTTGTGGACACGAGGGCATGTGGCCTGGGACTCTCCCAAGGGCTCGTCTAGTGGGGATACCGGCCAGGACTCCAGGAGCCCAAGACTTGGGGCAATTGATCCCAGAGATTTTTCAGAACTTGTGCTCAGGCAAATGTGTGCCGTGTGCACCTTTGTTGCACACTTGGAGTTGGCAGGGCGAGTGTGTCTTCACGTGCCAGGTGTGCCTAGGCACGTGGGCTCTGAGGGCATCCACCAGGCAGGAGTGTGCTGCAGGCTGGATGTCTCTGTCTCTGCAGTGAGCTTTGGCCCGGCTCTCCCTGCTGGCTCCTGCAGCCTCCTTCAAGGACCCAGCTGATGGGCATTGATTTAGAGCCTTTCAAAGCCCTCCAGCAAAATAAAGGAGAGGGAGAGGGAGAGAATTATTCCCCGTCAGGCCAGGAGAAAAATGACGAGCATGAAATGGGAAATAAATGAGGAGAAAGTGGTGAGATTCTATGGAATTGCCCAACAGGGAGCCTGCAGGAGGGTCAGAGCCCACTGCCCTCTACCATGCCGCACCCTGCCCTGTGCCCAGGGAGGGGCCTGGAGGCCCAAGTCTGCACCCGCTCCCAACCCAGTGCCCTCTGCATCAGGGGAGGCCCTCCCAACTGTGAAATTCATCTCCAGTGCTGGCTTGGGACAGGTCATTTTTCTGTGTGCCTCAGTTTCCCCATCCACAAAAATAGGGAAAGAACACCTTCCCTTTCCAACTGTGGATAGGCACATAGAAAGGCAAAGGACCCTGGTCTCTGTCCATCAGTGACACAATGGGTTGTGGCTTGAATTGTGCCTGGAGTACCCAAGAGCCTTGTCTTCTGTTTGCAAGAGCAGGGTGGTGGGTCCACATTATAAGAGGCTGGGGACATGAGGCAGTGTGCCCACAGTATGAGGGCACCTCAGGCCCGGAAGGTGAGAGTCTCTGTCCACCCCTGATGCCACAGGCTGCAGGGAGCAGGCTGGTGTGGGGCCGTGACACTGAAGAGGCCATTGGTGGCAAGCATCCTGCACCTGCACAGGCCTTTCTCTCTGGCCTCCTCAGATCTGGGGGCGGGTGGTGCCCTCCGCCAAGGCAGCCCATCTGTCTGTTCTGGTCTAGTGGCTTCAGAGGCCTCTGACGGGGGATTAAGGCAGGGCAGGGACATATCTGCTGCCAAAGCATAAAGTCCCATATCAAGTGAGATGGAGGAGCTGAGGAGCCCCGCCTGTCATTGCCGAGTGTCCTGGAATTAAGAACGACATTGTGCTGATGCAGCCCTGGGGATGGCAGTCACCCTCCTCTGGCTGTGATCTCGTCCACCTGGGGCCCTAATGGCCTCTGCAGCACAGAGGTTGCTGCGCTGAGGGCCTGGGTGCTGTTGCCCTAGGGCCCTGGGAGGCCTTGTCCGCGTGAGCTGCCTCAGCCCCGTGGTTGGTGTTGTGCGGCCTTGAATCTAGCCCCAGGCTTCTCGGAGCTCTGCTTTTCCTTCCAAACTGGCCTATGGCTTCCTTCCCATATCTGCCCCCTGATGTCATAGAGACCCAGTTATTTTCAAATCACCCCATAATCAGAAGCCCCAAAGGGAGAAAAAGAGGGTTTGGGGATGAGGCACCCAGTTTCCAAAATTCAGATTTTAAATCCTTTCCAAAGCTCAGCCAAGGGCAGGAGACCTCCAGCCCCACTCAGCCCCCACTCCTAGAACTCCGTGGCTGTGGCTCTGCAGGGGCTGGAAGGGAAGGACATGAAGGCAAGCCGCCAAGCTGCCGGCTGGCTACCAGTCTGTCTCTAGAGGGACCAGCGAGGGTGGAATCACAGCCCTGCCATTTCCCGCCTCGCTGAGCCTCATCTGTGAAGTGGGCACTCTGGACAGTGTGTGGAGAGGGCCAGGTGCTCAGGCAATACTGGGCGCCTGCTGTCACACTGTGTGCTGTTGCTGTCAGCTGCACTGGCTCTTCATGGAGGAAGGAATTTGCCTGCTGGCAAAACTGGCAGGTGGCCTTCCTTGGCTGATGCATCTTGTGACCATCCCACGTCTGACCCCTGGCAGACCCTCTGCAGGGGCAGGACGCTGCCCCAGACCAGGGTGGGGCTCAGACCACCCAGGATGGGCACAGAGATGCCCTCCCTGCGCTGGCTCAGCAGGGACCTGTTCCCTCCCGGGTAGGTGGTGGCTGTGGACCCGGACCTGGGGGAGAATGGCACCCTAGTGTATAGCATCCAGCCGCCCAACAAGTTCTACAGCCTCAACAGCACCACGGGCAAGATCCGCACCACGCACGTCATGCTGGACCGCGAGAATCCCGACCCCGTGGAGGCGGAGCTGATGCGCAAGATCATCGTCTCAGTCACTGACTGTACGCACCCCACACGCCGCCCCTCGAAGCCCCCACACATGGGCAATGGCTCTTGACCTCAGGGGCCTGGGGACGCCCCCAATGACTGGTCTTCAGGTCCTGTGGTCCACCAGGAGGGCTGTCTGCTCACTAGTAGAGTTAGGCCCATGTCCCAGGTGTGGCCCAGAGCACCCTGAGGCAGAGAGGGCTGGGAGGGGACATGAGGCCCAGGCTGGTTCTTAAAGGGGACCCTGGGATAGGGGGACGCTGAATCTGCCACCCTCCCTCCCACTTTTCCCCACTACCCCTCTTCTCTTGCACCCATCTTTCCCTCTCCTCGGCCCCTCTCTCCCCTGTCCCTGCAGGTGGCAGACCCCCTCTGAGGGCCACCAGCAGTGCCACAGTGTTTGTGAATCTCTTGGACCTCAATGACAACGACCCTACCTTTCAGAACCTGCCCTTCGTGGCCGAGGTGCTCGAAGGCACCCCTGTGGGGGTCTCTGTCTACCAAGTGAGTGCCCTTGCTTCATCTCTGCCAGGCAACAGGTGGCAGCGAGTCCCTGGTGTGTGCCATACTGAGCACTTTGTGGGGGGCTGGGGCAGGGAATGCCAGCAAGCCCCCTGGATAGTGCATGAGCTGTGCAGGCTTGCAGAGCCACTGCCTGCTGGGGGGCTGGCAGTGGCCAGGGTGGCCCGGGAGGTGCCCTGGGGGAGGAGGGTGTGAGCCGTGCCTGGACAGACAGGTGGCTTTGGAGAGGTAGAGGGAAGTTGCCCCAGGGAAGCATGGGAAGCCAGATAAAGGCAGAAACAGAAGTGGGGAGACAGCTCAGAAGGTTCCCTGGGGCCTGAGACCTCAACACCCAGAGCTGCAGGTGGTTCTATGATACAGAGAAGGGCAGAGGCGTGCAGCACAGCGTCCCTGCATGGGTCTCCCTGCTTCGTGCCCTCCCGCAAGCCCTAAGGCAGCTCCGCACAGGGTTGAGACTCCCCCTACTAGGCAGAACGCTTTAAAGAGACTTGCCCCAGTCCCTGTGGCCCAGAAGAGATGGGACCCATCTTGAACCCTGACCCTCCACCTCCTGCTCCATCATCCTTCTAGCCCAAGGGGTCCTGAAGGTGCCGATTCAGGCAGATAGTGCCCCACCGGGAATCCTTTGGAGACTCTGGAAGACCCTCAAGCTTAAGAGTATGCCAGCTTTGGGGCTCTGATGTAGTTCAGTGGTAGAGTCCTTGCCTAGCAAGTGTGGGCCCTGAGTTCCATCAGGAGGGTGGGGTGTTAAGTCTGGCTGATACGGTGCATCTTAGCTCCACCGCTGGTGTGCCGTGACTTGGAGCACACTGCTCAGCCTCTCTAGCCTCCGCTTTCTCACCTGTGAACTAGAGGTGACAGTGGAGCCTGCACGTCTCTATGATGTCTCTATGACATCAGGGGGCAGATATGGGAAGGAAGCCATAGGCCAGTTTGGAAGGAAAAGCAGAGCTCTGTGGGTGCTGAGTGCTGTGGGTGCCCAGCCAGACACATGTCCAGGACTCCCAGGATGTGTGCAGCAGGCAGTGCACAGGAGCTCCAGTGTTCATTGTGTCTGGCACTGTTTGTACTCAAGAGTTGGAGGGAGCGGGTTAAGCTGTTCCCATCCGAAGAGGACAGAATTGTTTGGCAGGATACCATTGCCCCATTGACCCCCATGCCCCAGTTCCCTCACCTGTAAGGGAAGATTAATAGTGTGTTTGGCCCCCAGGAGCAGGCTCTCCAGCAGAATGTTCTCCCAGGTGCCCAGCAGGGGGAGCCTTGACCCAGACAAGAAACAGTGGCCATTCTCTGGGGAGGAGTCCCCCAGCAGGAATGAGCATGAGAGAGTGAATGAATCCCAAGCCCAGTGCCCACCAGGACAACACCTGAGCTCACAGAGCAGAGGCTCAGAGTCATGTGGAGAGGATCAGAGTGGCTGGGAGTGTGTAATTGGGAACCTGTCCTCAGATGTGGGAAGAGGGGTCTGACGTGACCAGTGTGGCCCCCTAGCCCCATCTAGGGAGGACCGAAGGTTTCTGCTGGGTGTGTGGAAGAACATTCCCCAGGGACTAGAGCAGTATGCAGATAAAGTCAGAGGAGCGAGCCCCTCGTCCCTGAAAGCGTTCAAGCTGAGCCTGGGCATCCTGTTGTCTAGTTTTTGGAATGTGGATTAGACCATCATCTCCCGGTGGAGAGTCTTGGCTTACTCCAAAGCTCTTATGTTAGCTATTATGCATTTTTCTCCAATGTCTTCAGTGTGATTCTGTGGAACTTTCAGTATATTGGGGTCTTGAGCTGGAGTATCTCTGCCTGTGCCAGGAGGTGCCCATGGAAAGCTCTGGGGACAGAGGCTGGGCCTGAGGCTCAGGGGAGCAGGTGCGTCTGCTGCAGCCACGCTTGGGGTGCTCGCAAGGGGGGATGCCTACTAGAGAAGTGTCTGGCGCCGTTGTGCCCATCCCTCATGCTGCCCCTCCTGTCCCCCAGGTGGTGGCTGTGGACCTGGATGAGGGCCTGAACGGGCTGGTGTCCTACCGCATGCAGGTGGGCATGCCCCGCATGGATTTCCTCATCAACGGCAGCAGCGGTGTGGTGCTCACCACTGCCGAGCTGGACCGCGAGCGCATCGCCGAGTACCAGCTGCGGGTGGTGGCCAGCGACGCAGGCACGCCCACCAAGAGCTGCACCAGCATGCTCACTATCCGCGGTGAGGGGCCTCCCGCTGGGGCTGGGCCCGGGGCCTCCTGGCTGTCCACCAGCCAGGGGGCACCCGCCACAGCAGAAGCATCCAATGCACAGCCTTGCCTGTCTCTGTCACATTGAAAATGCCAGCCCAACTTGTCCCCACCCGGCTACTGCCTCAGGCCCCAGAACCCTGCTGTCTCTAGGCCTGGCCTGGCCCTCCTGGCTCCTTTGGCCTCCATAGAATGAGGTGGGGGTGTGAGGGGAGAGACTTCAGCTCGGTGCAAGTGCACAGCCTGGGCCTCATCAGTGGGGACCCGAGATGGTGGGGATCAGAGAACCCAGTGTTCCGTCTCCCGTGGGCCCAAGGCTCACCTGTGGGTACCTGGCACCAGTGTGGGGATCTACTTCTTTGCTGATGGTTGACAGGGAATATGTCCAGTCTTTCAAAGAGGACCCTGGAGGGCCTCTCCCCAAGGCTCAGCAAAGCCATATCATCAGTGAGCCCTCACTTCTGCTGGTGACACCATGAGAAGCAACTGATGTGAGTGGGGCCACTTCATTATGAAGATCACCCCAAGTCCCACCTGCACAGGGAAGATGGGCCTTGAGTGCAGATCTAGAAAAAACAAACCTTTAAGGGAAATTTAACTTTGGGGGAGGAAAATCCTCAATGCCACTTCTCTTCCCTGGGAACCCTTCATAATCTGGGATAGACCTCCCCAAAACCCCACTCTCTCCACTCTCACTGTGTGACTTTGGGCAACTCACTCAAGGGCTCTGAGCTCCTGCTTCCTCGGCTATACATGTGTCTGGTGGTGCCTGCCTCATAAGGATGCCTCAGGGCACGTGTGGGGTCCTGTGTGGGAGCCACTCAGCCTGGGCTCCGCAAGGGGAATAGCTCCTTGGTGATCTCTGTTATCATCATTATTATAATCGTCATTGTCCTTGTTTTAAGCACATATTGAAGAGAGGCTCTGGGATTTTCTCTCCTCTCTTGACGCCATGAGCAACAACTAGACCCAGGGACAGTGGGAGGTTGTGGAACTTTGGTCCTGGCCCCAGCAGGCATAGGGGACCCTGGGCTCATGACTAGGGGGCATCAGCACAAATGCCACTTAGGGCCAGTTTCCTCCCTTGGAAGCCCTTTCCTACATGGTCCCTGGTTCCAGAGCAGGAACTAGGCTGAGCCCCAGGTCCCCTTTCTGCCTGCAGTGCTGGATGTGAACGATGAGACGCCCACCTTCTTCCCGGCCATGTACAATGTGTCTGTGTCCGAGGATGTACCACGCGAGTTCCGGGTGGTCTGGCTGAACTGCACGGACAACGACGTGGGCCTGAACGCTGAGCTCAGCTACTTTATCACAGGTGCCCCCTGGCCTCCTGGCCTGCCCTACCCCTCCCAGATGAGGCCCCAGACCAAGTGAGGCAGGAGTGGGGAAAAGGAGTGCAGGTCTCTGCACCGGGCCTCCCTGGGGGTTTGTGTGTGGCTCTTTGCAAGGGCTGCAAGGGTGGATCTCTGCGGTCTCACTCCCTGGGGACCTCCTGAACCTGTAGTGAGGGGCAGGCAGAGGGGAGGGAGGACCGAGGCTCCCCCTCCACCTCATGTCAGGGCGATGAACTCGTGATCACAGGAATGTGGCCTCATCCTTCCCTGGGGACCCTCTATTCCAATTGAGGGAAATTCCCATCTGTTTAGAGACACATGGTTTAGAACATCCTAGTTGAATTGGTTTTGCCTGGAAAATGTTGAATAGCCACAGCTGGAGAGCTGTGGAGAAAGCTGATGAGGCTCAATGAGGAAAGTGAGATATGATCGATTAGTGATGTCTGCCAAGAGGTAGGCTCTGAAGGGAGTGGCACACATGCTATGTGGTTGTCACTTCCTGTGTTAGAGCAGTTCTCTGCATTTTTCAGTTCCTGACTCCCCTAACAGGTTCTAGGTGATGTGGGAGGCAGGAGTTCATCCATATTCCTCAGCCCTCCCATAACAAGCTTGCAGCTCAGTCTCCTCTGCTCATGAGCTGCCAGCAGCCACATTACACACATAGTACATAGTACAAGTACACGTGTACCTGTACACATCACTTGTCTGCTTCCATGTGCAGCTATGGAGACTCGCCCACGGCATCAGCCCTGCAGTTCAGCTGCCAGCACTTATTGCCTATTAGTTCCTCCCTGGCCCTGCTAGGAGCCAGCTTCTGGCCCTTGCAGAGGATACATGAGACTCTGAGGAGTGCTGGAGGTTTGAGGGTCAAAGGTATTTCCCCAGGAGAAATCCAGAGAAGGAGAAAGGAGCACCTAGCATTCCGTAAAGCAACTTCTCAACATTCCAAAGTGGCGGATTCCTGCTGACCTCCTGGGAGCCCTTCTAGATTTTCAGTAGCTTTCTGCAAGGAGCTGAGCAGAGTCCTACTCCTGGCTCACCCTAAACCCAGTTCAGTGGCGCCCTCTGCTGCCATAATACAGTATTGCAGCCAGTTTGTGGGAAGGGGTCCACACTGTTCCCAAGGAGTCCACATACCCCACATAGACAGCCTTCACACTTCTTACACTTTCCACCTGTCCTGAGACTCAGGAAACTGAGCCATGCCTGTCTTCTGCCCACCTGCCCCTTGGCTTCACTCTGTGGTCCTGAATGAGTTCCTCTCACAGAGCTGTGGTCCTTGGCCACATATAAAGGCCCCAGCCCAGCAGGCACAGTAGTGCATGCCTGTAATCCTACGATTCGAGAGGTGGAGGCAAGAGGATGTGAGTTTGAGGCCAGAGGCAGCCTACCTAACTCAGCAAGACCCTGACTGAAAATAAAAAATTAATGGGCTGGGGGTGCAGCCCAGTGGTGGAGCACTTGCAAAGTATGCACAAAGCCCTGGAATCTCCCCTACGTACAAAAAAAAATAATAGTAATAAAAATTGCCCAGCCTTGATCAACTGCTCTGCTGCTTGGCCACTTAAGCAAGATGGGCAGGGGGCAGAGTGGAAGGCACCCATGTTCTAGAGCCAGCACGTGAGAGGAACCCAGGATGGCATGCAGAACCTTACAAAAGGAGCATGTCTCCTCTCGGCCAAGGGGAAGTTATGTGAACTGGTCCCCATGGAGTGCCAGGCACACAGTAGGTGCTTACTAACTGTTGGACACATGATTCCAGTCCTTCAGCCTATACAGGCTGTACCCTCCTCAGATCCTGGGGCTAGGGCACAGCTGTTCCCTCCTGGACCTCAATTTCTCCTTCTGTAAAAGGAGATAAATTATGTGCTTCAATGGCCCCAGGTGCATCCTTGCTCAGGAGCAGTCAGGGCAGCCCCTCCCTGTGACCCAGGACTCTACAGCCTGACCCAAAACTCCATCCTCTTCTGCCCGCAGGGGGAAACGTGGATGGGAAGTTCAGCGTGGGCTACCGTGATGCTGTGGTTAGGACGGTGGTGGGCCTGGACCGTGAGACCACAGCTGCATACACGCTTGTCCTAGAGGCCATCGGTATGTGTCAGCTGCCCCTACATGCCATCATGGTTATCGCAGGCAGAGTTCATGCATGGGGGTCTTCCAGGGGACAAAGGCTGAACTTTGTCCTGAGGCCAGTGCAGAAAAGAACCCCACATTCACTGCTCTGTGCTCTGTGCTCTGTGGGAGATGCTAGGGAGGTGAGGCCAAGGGGAGACCATTCCCTGTTCCACTGGGCAAGAGAGCAGGAAGGCCTAAGAGCAGGGTTTCAAACCGGCAAAAAATCGGGTTCAGGTTTGGGTGTGGGTTCGATATGTTAAAATTTAGAGGGTTCAAGCTCGGTCCAGGTTCAGGTTTAAAATTTTAATCCTATGTATAGATAAATGAATAAAATGTTTTCAAAAAGTTTTAAATTTTTATCTAGCTAATAATTCATAAATAAATAAATAAACAAAAGCTGGACCAAAACCCAATTTTTCATTGGGTTCGGTTTCAGGTTCAGGTTTAGAAAAAATTTTTTAAATACTTCAACCTGAATAGGTTCAGGGGTTGGGTTCAGGTTCAGTTTGAAGGCCTGTGTAAAAGTGTCATGCAGCTGAGCACGGTGGTGCACACTTGTTATCCCAGCTGTTCAGGAGGTGGAGGCTGGAGGATTACAAATTTGAAGGCAGCTTAGGAAAATTGTCTCAAAATTAAAAAATGAAAATAAAAAGGGGCGGAGGTGTAGCTGAGTGGTAGAATGCTTGCCCAACATGCACATGGCCCTGGATACAACTCTTACCGAAGCCACGACTGAATTCAAGGGAGATGATGGCTCTCCAGAAGGTTGGGTACTGCCTCAGGCTGGACTCAGGATGGCAACGGCCCTCAATCACCCCCCCCCCACACACACACCCCTCACACACACACACACACCCCCCACAAGCATCAGCACAAAGAGTAGCAGAAACAAGGAGGAAGAGCCATCAAGGAAGGCTTCCTGGAGGAAGTAGCAGCTGGGAATGCCCCTGAGACATTTGGGACTCTGTGGGTTTCAGATTTAAAAGTAAAATAAAGCCGGGCATTGTGGTGCATGCCTGTAATCCCACCAACTAGGGAGACAGAGGCAAGAGGATCACAGGTTCGAGGCCAGAGGCAGCCTGCACAAATAGTGAGACTCTGTCTCAATTTAGAAAATAAAAATAAATAGGCCTGGGGTGCAGTTCAGTGAGTGGTAGAGTGCTTGCAAAGTATGCATTCAGCCCCCCAGTACTGAAAAAAGAAAGAAATAAAATAAACTGACTCGAGCAATGTGAGCTCACAAAACCAAGAGATCTAGCTACAGGTGTGACTGGAGTCAGGGCTCAGGAGATGCAGGTAGGCCTCAGTCTCCCCATGGTGGCTGGCCCTCCTCTGTGTTGGCCTCTTTCTCCAGATCACATGAGGGCCACTCATGGCAACAGCCCCTGCTTTGCAACCTCCCAGGTTCAAGTGCAGCAGCAAGGCAGCCAGCACGGCCTCTGTCCCAGCAGAGGACCTCAGGCTAGCTCCAGTGGTTCTGTCTGCCCCTGCATGTGTTGCTGAGCCTCTCATTCAGGCCAGGAGACTGAGCTGTGCTGGTCATTTAGGCTTGTCATGTGCCCATCCCTAGAGCTGGGGTGGTGCCACCTGCTGGGAATCCCAGGCCCTGGAGTCAGGGATTGAGGTTCTCCTCTGGGGCCAGCCTTCCCAGGAGAGGGCAGGATGTGCTGGTGAGCGAAATGGGGCTGGACGCCCAAGTAAGGGCTCATTGAGTGGAGAAACAGGGAGGGTTTTTCAGCTCATGCAAGGGCGCGGAGGTGGGAAAGTCAGTGTGTGTGTGTGTGTGTGTGTGTGTGTGTGTGTGTGTGTGTGTGTGTGTGTGTGACGGAGAGAGAGAGTGAGAGAAAGAAAGAGAGAGAGAGAGCCCAAGTTGTGGCCTGCACTGGGGAGGAGAGGCTGCGATCAGATAGGGCTGGGCTGTGGAGGCCTAAACCTTGGGCTGGAAATTTGGCCTTTGCTCTCCAGGCAGGAAGGAGCCCTTGAGGCCTCTGGAGAGAGAAGGGTGCGATGAGGCCAGGGGGTTGTGATGAAGCCAGGAGCTCCCATTTCAGTGTTTGCAGAGAGCACTTGGTGAGAAGGGAGCAAGCTGTCTGTGCTTCACTGTTTCCAACCAGCAGTCCCTCCCAACACAGCCCAGCCGCGCCTGGACGCCTCTGCCTCTGCCTCTGCCCTGCTCTCTCCCCACCCCAGGACAGCCACCCCGCCATCTGGAGAGCCGCCATCCCGAGTCCAGCCCTGGCTATGGGCATTGGTTGGCAGGAGCAGAGGGCACCAGCTTCGATGCTCTAGAGGGCCTCCTGGCTCAGGGTCCCTAGCTGGGCAATTTGGAGGGTCCTCTGGGTTAGGAGTGGGGCCTGGGAGAGCCAAAGGAGCCACCCTGGAGCAGGTGGCTGCACCCCAGCATTGACCTGCTGGCCTGGGCAAGGTCACTCTTAGTCCTGAGTCAGGCCCAGCTGCCTTGCTTCTCCCTGTGGTGGCCACCCTGGCCTGGCCTGGCAGCTGGCCAGGGTGCGCCTTCCTCCAGGGTGCGCAGCCCCATGGCTGCCTCGGGTGGGGCCAGGGCTCCTGTCCTCCCACCTCCTCAGAGGCCCTCAGCCAAATCTGTCCTGTTAGCATGTTGGCCTGACTTACCCAGTATTTTGTAAGGAACAGCAATTAGATGAGAACGTTTAGAAATCAGGAGCTTTTTTATTCAAAAGTTCAGGGGTTCCATTTGAGAAACTAGAACCCTGGTGTCCTGGGACCACATTCTACCTGTCACCTGTGAATGGACCAAAGGACAGCTGTCCTTGAGGGGGGCCACACATGAGGCGTTTCACCCATGTCCCTTACCCTGCAGCCCTGACAGCAGCCAGCACTGTCATCTTGACACCTGTACGTTTCCTAGGTTTGCCAGAACAAATTATAACGCAAACTTAATGACTTAAAACAACAAAAATTTATTCTATCCTGATTTTGCAAGTTCAGAATCAAGGTGTGAGCAGGGCCTGATCCCTCCAAAGGCTCTAGGGAAGAATCCTTCCTTGGCCCCCAGTTTCCTTGGTTCATGACTCCACCTCTACCTGGCCTTCTCTGTCTCAGGCCTATGCGGCCTGCCCCCACTTCCTCTTTGCTTTTTGAGACAGTCTCACTATGTTGCCCAGGCTGGCCCCAAATTCCTAGGCTTAGGGGATCCTCTTGCCTCAGCCTCCTGCATAGCTGGGATTACAGGCTTGCTTCACTGTGCCCAACATGCTGTCTCTTACAAGGACATTTATCCCCACCTATGTAATCCAGGTGACCGCCTCTCAAGGTCCTTAATTACATCTTGAAAGGCTCTTTTTCCAAATAACTTACATGCACAGGTGCCTGGGGATCTGACCACTCCATCCTCCTGTATGAGTGCCTTGGTCAGCTCCTCCATGAAATGGGGAGAAGAGTAGTGTCCGCCTCTCAGGGTCATTGTGAGGATGGAGTGAGTTAAAGAATGTCAGGCACAGGCACTGTGTAAGGACTTCTATCGTCAGTGTTACCCTCATCTGAAAAGGGAAGGAGGCACCCTGACAGGCTGGGGTGGAGACGGGCGCACCTCTGGCTGGTGGCCCAGAGCACGCAGGTCCAGGAAGTTCTGTGCCTCCAGCAGCTGCTAACACCTGTCCTCTTCACCTCCCACAGACAACGGCCCTGTGGGCAAGCGGCGCACAGGCACTGCCACGGTGTTTGTCACTGTCCTGGATGTGAACGACAATCGGCCCATCTTTCTGCAGAGCAGCTATGAGGCCAGTGTCCCCGAGGACATCCCCGAGGGCCACAGCATCGTGCAGGCAGGTGGCAGGCTGGGGGTAGACAGGACTGCACTTGGCTCTGAGGGCACCCAGCTTGGTGGAATCATGGTGTGGGGATGGAAACAGAAGAGGGTCCAGGGTTGGCCTGCGGCTCCAGAAGTACCTGGTGCTGTGGGAAGGGGGACTATGTCCCCCCTACCCCCTAGGGAGAGTACCCCCCACGTTGCTAGCAGAGGACAGGACCCTGGCTCCCTGGGGACAGAGGAAGGCTTTGGCCTTCCTCCCCAGCCCTCTCTTCCTTCCAGCCCCCAGAAGGGCCTTTCAGAGCCTGAGTAGGGGCAGAAATCACAGTTTCCCAGAAAGGACCTGAGAAGAGACAGCCAAGGCCCAGCAAGGCCAGAACAGAGCGCTTTCACAGGCCCTGGCCTGAGCTCCCCTCTTGGAAGAAAGCAGGCAGAGGAAGAAAGGGCTCCTTGGCAACAGTGAAGAGGCTTGTGGGGGGCAGGGGAGGACAGCTCGAAGGCAGCTCCTGCCTCCTCCCTGCCCCACCCCCACTTGCAGGGTAGGGAGGCAGGAATGAATCACTCCCTTCACTAGCCTCAGGTTTTCCATGCCACCCAGGCTGAGCCAAACAAGCAAAACTGAGCCTGCCTTGGGGCTGGAGGGGAGGAAGAGTGAGAGGGTGCCCACTGCTCCTCCTGGGGACTGGGAGGGGGCAGGAGAGGGGCTGGAAGCAGGGAGTTGACCCGCAAAAGCATGGAGGGGCCTGGAGCCTGGGATGTGCAAGGGCCCTGTGTCAGGTTCTAGAAGAAAAGAGGAGGAGGGATCTTCTCTCTGGCCTCAGCTGGCAGGGACTTGAAGAGCTGCCCCACCCCACGAAGCCATGGGCCCCACGTCTGGCCTCACACCTGCCATCCCTGCCTCACCAGTAGGTCTGAGGACCTACAGCCCACCCAGCCTAAGGCTACAGCAGGCCTCCCAGACACCCCTCCCCGCCCTGGGCTGCCTCCCCAACCCCCAGATCTACCCCCAACCACAGGAAGAGAGCGAACCTGCTGGTCAGGGGACATGGTGGGTGACCGGCAGCCTGAGTTCAGCCGGGGCTGTCTCAGGGAGGCCCTGGAGAACAAGCAGGAAGAGAGGGAGGAACGAAGCCCCTCAGGAAGAGGCCTCCACTTCCTAAGCCCCACAGAACCAGTTCCTATTTACACAGCACCACTCAGGCTGCAACCCGAGTAATATAGGGCTCCCCGCTTCTCAGGGAGAAGTTTAGGGTACACCCAGACCCTACAGGAGTATCTTGCAAAGGTGGACCCCTCTGGGAGGTCAGGCTGACAGGGAAGGGAGGCCCCAGGGCCTGGTTGGAGAGTCCGCCTCCGTCGCAGAGTCCCAGGGAAGGCCAGGGCTCTGGCTGGTGCCCTGAGGGGTGGGGACACACGCAGTCTGGGCCACCTTCACTCAGCAAAAGGACGCCTCACTTGCACCTCTGTGCCTGGAGCTGGTAACTCACAGCAAGGGCTGGACATGGTCCAGAACTTCCCACAGGCCACTGCCAGGTTTGTAGGAAGGAGGAGGCCAAGAAGAGGACACTCCTGGGCCTCCCTGGACGGGTGGGTGAGAGGAGGCGTGCCAGGCAGGAGGGCAGTTCCATCGGAGGACAAAGAGGGCATCCCGGATCGCGCACCGGGTGAAGCGGGAGCCCCTGTCAGGGAGGGCAGGTAATTCGGACGCTGGGAGTCTCTGACCAGGAGGAGGCAGTAGAGCTGGTCTACCTGGTGGACATCACCAGGCCAGCTGAAGGCTATGGAGCTGGGGAGTAGCAAAGCCCAAGCTCAGTCCTTGAGGAGGCATGGCTGGCGGCACCACTGGGCACAGCTGGGTGCGTGGGGCAGGCTGGCGATGGAGCCCAGCCAGCTGACCCTTGGGACAGGAGCGAGGCAGCTGAAGCTCCCTGCCCAGGCTCCAAACCAACCAAAGTGTAAAGCCTCGGCCTTGGGAAGAGAAGGCCCTGCTGGAGGGGGACGGCTTTGCCACGGCAGCTGAGGAAGCTGTCACCAAAGATACCCAGAGCAAATCTAATGGGGCCTGTTAGCCCCGCAGCTGGCCTGGGGAGGTCTGGGCCATCCTGCCTAAAGGAGGTAACCTCCTTCCCTGGTGAGCATGGGGCCACTGTGACAGTTCTTCAGAGCCCACCTGGCATCCCCTTCAGCTGTGGCCATGTGGACACAGCCTCATCTTGGCCTCTGCTGGGAGCCTCCTCGTCCATCCTTAGCCCCTACATGATTGGTCCAGCGGCAGCCAGGCATCTGATCCACTGGGAGGGAGCTGGCTGCTCTGGGATCGGCAGGCGGATGCCAG
The DNA here is from genome assembly GCA_007922755.1 of Pedetes capensis. NCBI lineage: Eukaryota > Metazoa > Chordata > Mammalia > Rodentia > Pedetidae > Pedetes > Pedetes capensis. The sequence continues at coordinate 284,717 of VMDO01000498.1, forward strand.
CAGGGCAGCAAGGCTGAGGAGAAGAGCCCTGGGCCCCTGGGCCTGGGGCGCTGACTCACCCTACGTGGCAGGACAATATCTCCCCCAGTGGACGTGAGTGTCCCACTTGGCAAGCAGCACCCTCAGCCATTCAGAGTCTCTTCTGGGCTGGGCTTCAGCCCTGGCAAGTGGGCAAGGCTTCTATGGGGAGCGGGGACACTGATCCCAGGAGTGGTTGGTCCTTGGTTGCCAGCGAGGAGTGCTGCAGAGCCCCGGGCTGCACCCCCACAGCCTGAGACCCAAGACCCACACAGCTGTGGCTGCTCACTTCCTTCTTGATGGAGGGGTCTGTTAGCAGGCAGCAGCTGGGGTCTGCAGGGAGGAAGGCCTCTTCTGCAGCCGCCTCTGGGAAAGAACATGGGCTGGGCACACAGAGAAGCCCTGGAACAAGTGTGAGGCCAGGGTGCCAGGCCACCATCCTGCAACCTGAGGTGTCGGGCTCTGTCCAAGGCAGGAGGGGCCACAGGTGGGCATAGAGGAGCTGTGTGGAGACACCCTGTCACATCTTAGTGGATTCCATCCCCTCGCTGTCATCTTGGCCGCCTTTGTCGGGGCCTGGCAGGGGGCGTCGCGGGGCAGCGCCCCTCCGGAAGCTGTGCAGGGAGCGGCGCAGCGAGCCCAGGCGCTTCCAGAGCTGGAGCCGAGGCTCGCTGGGGCTGGCAGGGTGATGCGGCATGCACTCTCGCGCCCGGCGGCCCGGGGCCAGTGCCGCTGGCTTGCAGAGCATCATGAACAGCAGGCAGGAGGCCAGCAGCAGGAAGATGCAGGCCAGGGCGATGAGTGCAGGGACCGGGTCAGCTGCCTCCATATGGGTCCCAGTAGTGGCCGCAGCGGTGAGGAGGGCTATGGGGCTGGAGGCAGGGGAGCTGGTGAGGCTGGAGACCTCTGAGCTCATGGCGCCTGCAGAAGACACAGGACAGAAGTCAAGAGTCTGGTCAGCTGGATCCAAGGGGAGCAAGCTGGGGGGACATTGACAAGGGCTGGATGGTTTAACTAGCTAAGCTAGCATTATGGTCATATTACAGGTTAAGACAGAGAGGCCCAGAGAGGTGACAGGTCTAAGGGCTTGTGGCACACAGCTGAGAAGTGATGGAGCTTGGCCTAAACTCAGGGCTTCTTTCTGCTACACCCCCACCCATCTGCCATGGAGGAAACAAAAGGGTAATTAATGTCTTCCAGCATTTAAAATCAATTCTCATGAACTACCATAGAGTCTTAGACCCCAAAGCAGGATGCAGACCCAAATCCATCAATAACTTGCTCTGTGACCAGGAGCAAGTCATCAATTATAAGAGGCTGTAATAGTGGCAGGGACCCTAGCAGTTATCTAATGCCAATGCTGCGAACCAGGAACGCACAGGTGCGTTTCCTTGGTTCCTTGCAGTGTTTTAAATTCAATTATATTAAAAAAAAATTTTTTTTTCCCATAAATGTCTGAGTACCTGGCTTCTCTCAAAATCTCAGAATTTCCCACTGGCCATGTTCCTACCTGATACCAGTGGCTGCCCCGTTTAGATAGGGTGCCTCCCCACAGCTCACCCCACTCCCGCACAGGCCCGCCACACCCCTTATTTCACCTGCCTGCCCCCTGTGGATACTCCTGTTGCTGCTTCCCGATGCAGTCTGACCTGCTCCCTGGGAAACTGAGGCCCAAACAGGGGAAGGCCAAGCCCACAGCCACATTGTGAATTAGTGAGCAGGCAAAGGCTGGAACCAGGTTTCCTGACTCCTAGCCCCGTGGCCTGCACCCTGGCTGAGCTCGGTGAGCTGCTCCAGGAGCAGGTGGGAAATAAGGACCCAAGAAGTTGTCGACAAGATGGGGTTGGAAACCTGCCCAGAGACCCCATTCACCTGCGGGGGCTTTTCCGCTATCATTGAGATCACCTCACATAGGAAGCACAGCCAGTGGCCCTTGCAGGGAGAAAACCAGGCTGAGCTTTTGGTCCAACATATCTGGCTGGAAATAATTATGATTCCAGAGCCGGGCTGTCAGGTAATACATGACCACAGAGGACAGGTAGGCGGTCCCAGTGCTGGCACACAGGCCCCATGTGCCAAGTTCTTCCAGCTTCCCCCAGGAAGCCAGAGACATTGCTAATGTCTACATGTTGGCAACTAATTCAAATTTCTTTAGGGCAAGAAAGTAAAGAGAGAGAGACAGACACTGCAAAGGCCAAATAAACTTGATTCCAAAACATATGAAATGAATTTTCAAATATTTGAAACACTACACAAGCCAAACAGAACACGGAACAGGCCCCATCCAGCCGGCTGGTCAGCAGCATCTGTGATCTTCAAGTTCTACAAACCCAGGACAGGAAATCCAAAAGAGGCTCAGTGAAAACTATCCTTTCTCTTTGACCTTGCAGTCTCTCCTGAGGCTGGGGGAAAGCAGAATTTCCTCCTCCCTGGGTGGCACCACACACTCACTGGGTTCAGGAGTCAAGTTTCTGTCATGGGAAGGCCCGCAGGCGAGGCTCGGCCTAGCCAAGGCCCTGCATGTAGTCCTGGGGACCCCCACCAGCAGATGCTGGGGAAGGGAGCCTGGCTACCTGGTCCCCTGTCCTCTGGGTTCCCTATCCCACCAGGGCACTCACCAGCAGCCGCCGGTTCTAACTCCTGGCTTCTGTATCCAGCTGGTTGAGGGCATGCGAAGCTCCCTCCAGCCTCCCAGCCTCCCACCATCCCCTACCACCACACTTTGCAGACAGAAATCAACACCTCCCAGCTGCCGGCTGGAAACTCTGATGCCCATCTAGCTGCCCAAGACCTCCGCCTTCCAGGCTCAGGCTCTGCAGCCGACGTGGGTCAGCCCTTCCTGGCATCTGTGCAGGAGAGGATTTGGGTGTGCCCATTGCCATCCCCCACAGGGAGAAGACCAGCCTTCCCTCTAGCCTCCCTGGCGATGCTTGGCCGAGTGAGGAAAGGAGTCTGAGCTGGGAGAGGCCTGTGTCCTACCAGCTCTGATGCTAGCACAGGGTCTCAGATGGGTTTGGCAGAGGGTCCTGACTGTGGGACATGGGATCTGCTTTAATAAGCCAGTCTCTGAGCAGCCACTTGTGATAGCCAGACTCTCAAGTGCTTGAAAACAACCAGACACCCTCCCAGAGCTCAAGGCACATCCAGCTGCTAGGTCTCTCCACACCCTCTGCTGACTAGTCAGCAAGGCCAGCTGGTTCTGGGAGCAGAGGCTCCTTCAGATCAAGCTGGAGTTCATCCTGAGGGCAGTGGGAGCCTCTCCCTTCCTTCTGTAGCCCTACTCTGGAAGCATCTCTGCAAGCTTGGTCTAGAACCTTCTTACTTCCCTTAGAGTTCCACTGAGCAGAGAAGACTGCTATGTGGCCTTGGCCCAGCAGCCCCCTTGCTGGGCCTTATTTTTACTCTGCAGAAGAGAGAAATTTTACCCTCACATCATCCCCGAGTCCCCAGCAAGAGTCCCCTCACCCACCTCTCTCACCAGGCCTTCTCTGTGGTCCCCCAGCACTGATTCCCTCAGCCAGCCTGTGTTCGCTCAGTGGAAAGGTCTCAGCTGTCCCAGGAGGCATCTGGGACAAGCCCTGCCCTAGGCTCTGCCATGGGTGCCCTGCACCCTTGGCCACTTTTGCCCAGCAGATTGAGCCTCTGCCCTGCTCTCCAGCTGGACCTGGCTTTGCCGGGAGAGTCTGCTTAGGGAGAGGGGGATGGCTGGGAGGGTAGGGGTGGCCCCTGAGTGGAAGAGGGAGAGGGGCGCCCTCCGCCTCCAGCCCGTTTCCTTGGAGCCCTCTTGGGAGGGCGGAGGTGCTAGGGGACTCAGGGGGACCCAGGGGAGGGCTTAACTGCCTCCCGGTCCCATGGCTCTCACCTTCCCCCTTGGAAGTTTGAATAGAGTGGTCGGCAGCCGCCAGCAAGCAGCTATTCAGTGCCTGCCAGCCCCCAGGTTACCGGGGAGAGGGGCCACAAGCCGAGAGGCAGCCGGAGGGGACCAAGCAGAGCCATGGGCACCTCCCTGGCCCTGTCCTTCCAAGATTCTCAGAAAAGCCTCTTCCCTTTGAAGATGGCTGCCTGCAGAAGTGAGGGGAGAGGCATCTGCAAAAGTCAAAGAGATCCCAGGGCAGAAAGCTCAGGACCGAGGGACGGCCGAAGGCCACACTCATTATAGTTTGCGTGGGCTGCTGGGTTCTTTCCAAAACACTCTCTCTCTCTCTCTCTCTCTCTCCCCCTCCCTCCCTCTCGCTCTCCTCTCTCTCCCTCCCTCTCTGTTCCCCCTCCTTTCCCCCAGCTTCCTTTTTTCTAGGAAGCCAGAGCTTCCTTGGCAACCAGCTGCCTACTTACAAGACTAGGCCTTGAGCAGCTCCCTGATCAGGGGCCTCCAGGGCCCCCAAATACAGCATAGGGGAAGTGGTAGTTGGGTCTATGACCTGTGCCTGGGACCCACCCCATTTTTTAGAGCCCCAGGTTTGGAGTTTTGGCTCTTCCCTTAGGTCTTGACCACAAAAAGGCCTTGTTTGCCAACCCCAAAACAGACAGGACCCCTCCTGAGGACTGTCCCTGCTGGAGAAGACCTGGGAGTTGTTGCTTAGAGGGAGGGCTGAGCTGAGGGAGGTGTGGCCGGCCCAGGGTCCAGTGAGTTAGTTGGGTGGGGATCTGGTGCTCTCCCTGAACTGGGCAGGCCCCAGAGGCAGAAACCAGCCTCAAGAGGGTCCCAACTCCCAGAGCCCCGCTGGGCTCCCAGCCTCTTCCCTCAGGGCTTGCACTGCCCTGGTTTTCCTTGACCTTCTCTTCCCAAACCGACTGGACATGGCATGTGCGGTCCCTGTTCTCCTGAGGTGGCAGGAGGCAAACTTCCAGGGCAGTGTGGCGCTGGGGTGGGAGGCGTACAGGGCCACTCGAGGGCATCCTCTGGACAGCTTGGCCCTCTGCCTATCATGCTCACTTCTGGACTACATCCCTTCCCCTCCTAGCTCCTTAGCAGTGTGGCCCAGCCATCCCCAAGCCAAGTATAAATCAAGAGGGCCTCCCTGGAAGGGGCACCACCCCTCATGCCACCCTATGGCCTACCTGTGCCAGGCACCAGGTAAGATGCTCAGCAGGATTACTTCTACTTTTTCCTTCAACTCTGCAAGGTTGGTTATCATTGTGCCCAGCCTACAGATGAGGAAACTGAGTCTTGGAGTGGTAAGGTACTTACCCATGGTCACACAGGCAGCAAGTGACAAAGCCTGATTCACACTTGTACTCAGCCCAGACCCCTGGTTCCTCCTGCCTAGACATGCTCCCCTCTGCCATCAACATACTTTTCAAAGTCCTTGGACACCATTGCCTCAGTCCCTGCCTGCCCTTCACACCTGACCAGGCCCACACTGGGTCCCAGACTGGTCACCATCGTACCAGGTACGTCCATCCCTTCTGTGCTCCACATTCTACAGAGGCTGCCACAGCCCCAGTGCTGGTTATTGCTAGTTATCAGGGCCCTCAGGCCAGACCCTTCTGCTGGGTCCCAGTGGGAGCCCTCACCCTGGACAGATGGGGCATCCAGACCTCACCCCAGACCCAGGTGGGGCACCTGTCCACCCACTGGGCAGCTTCTACTCTTGTTCACAGTTTCCCAATATTCTTCCCAACTCTTTCTGTTCTGTCAGGTCCTCCCTTCCTTTCAAACCCCATTCTTTCCTCAGGGGACCGCTGGCCAGTCCCACCCCCACTGGCCTCTGCTGGCTCCATCTTTTCAAAAAAACCCATCCCTCTCTTCTCTGGGAGTGTGTCCAATGGGGAAAGCCTGTGTTAGGGCTTTGGGGGGCAAGACACAGAAACCGGATTTCAATTACTTTGGCAAAAGAAGTGTGCTGGAGTGAGGATGGGATACCCCACAGGATCAAGGGGAAAATCGAACAGGGAAAGAGAGAGGTACAGCTGGGCTTCCAGAATGTCAGGGATCAGGGACCCAAATACTGTAGCACACACTGTGCGGTGAGTGTTATTCATCTATGCTCTCTGAATGTCAGCTGAGTGCCCTTCACTAGAGATCAACTAAGTCATTCACATTCATTTAACAATCAGTTTCACCCTACTGTATGCCAGAATCATTGTTCTAGGGACTAAGGACATAGTGAGCAAAGCCCCATTCTTCAAGGAGGACACAAGCATTACACAAAGACGCAGGGCACCAAGGGCAGTGGAGCGGGAAAGGCTTGAGGATTGAGTGGGGGCTGCAATCTCATAAGTAGTCATCTCTCAGTATCTGTAGGGACTGGGTTCAGGACCCCACAGCTACCAAAATCCACAGATGCTCAAGTCCCTTGTAAAGAATGGTGCAGTATTTATACATCTATGTGTCTATACAGGTATACACCCCCACATGTCTATCAGATTATTGTGCTGTGGGGGCTTGTGCATCGCTGCGATGCTGAAAGCTATGCCACTGGTATCTCAGATACCAACAGGGCCACCCATGGTGGACAGGTTTCAGATGAGCTTCCAGACCAAGACAGACTAGGGAGAAGGACTTGGCAGCCCATTCCCAAAACAATTAGCTATTGAAAACCCTATGAATAGCAGAGAAGCACTGTCATACATAATGCTGGAAAATGAGCCCCTCAGGCTAGAAGCCATTCATGAAATGACTAGGGCAGAGTTGCCTCCTCAAAGTAGAGTTGACCTTAATGATGAGAATAGAGTAAAGCCTCTGGGACCTCCTTTTGCTGATGTGGCATGACTCAAAATGAGAAGAAACATGGTGGCTGCAACAATGGTCTCAAACATAAAAAGATCGTGTACATGGCACAGTCTTGGGTAGTGTTTCATTCCGTTGCACACAGGGTTGCTATGAGTTGGACCCAACTTGATGGCACCTAACAAACAAAACATACATGTATATAATTTACACGCATCCTCCTGCATACTTTGTTTTCACTTTTGAATACATTTTAATTAACACATAATCATTATATATTTTGATGTGGTGCTGTGTGATCTTTCAACACATGTCTACCATGTGTGATGATCACATCAGAGTAATTGGCATATCTGTCACCTCAGACATTTGTCATTTCTTTCTGTTGAGAACATTCAAAATTCTATTAGCTATTTTGAAATATTTAATTATTGTCAACCATAGTTATCCTTCTGTACTATAGGACACTAGAAGTTATTCCTCCCATCCAACTGTACCCTATACCTGTTAACCATCTTCTCTCCAACCATCCCTCCCCCATACCCTCCCCAAGCTGTGGTGATCACTATTCTACTCTCTACGCCTTTGAGATCCATTTCTTAGCTTCCACATGTAAGTGAGACCATGTGATATTGGCCTTTCTGTGCTTGACATACTTCACTTGGAAGAATGCCTTCCAGTTCCATACATGTGCAAATGACCAAATTTCATTGTTTTTAATGGCTGAATAATATTCCATCACTCTTGCATACTTTAAATCACTTTTAAATTACTGATAATACGTAATGTAGTATAAATGGTAAATGTAGTGTAAACAGTTGTTACACTGAATTTTTAAGGGAATAATGACAAGACAGAAAAGTCTAAACCTGTACAGTGTAGACACAGTTTAAATTTTTTTTCACAGTGCTGGGGATCAAACCCAGGTCCTCACACCTATAAGGCAGGTGCTCTACTACTGAGATACATTCCCAGCCCAAGACACAATTGTTTGCATATTTTTTAGGGTGGTTGATTGAATCTATGGATGCAGAACTGTATGCACAGTGTTCAGGGCAGGCCTTGGGAGAAGACAACACTTAAGCAAAGTTCTGAAGGAGGCAAGGGAGTGAGCATGCAAATAACTAAACCGACAGCCTTGTCAGGCAGAGTGAACAGCAAGGACAAGGAGCCTGTGACTGGAACTTGATGTTCAAGAAATAGCAAGGAGGGCTGGAGCTGTAGCTCAGTGGTAGAGCATTTGCCTGGCATGCACAAAGCCCCGGGTTCGATCCCCAGCACAGAGTGAGGGGATATTGAGAGAGAGAGAGAGAGAGAGGGTAGAAGGAGGAGGAAGAGCTGGGGGAGGAGGAGGGGGAGGAGGAGGGGGAGGGGGAGGAGAAAGAAATAGCAAGGAAACCAAAGTCAAAATCCCAGGAAGGGCTATGCTTGGCTCATCTTTGATCAGATGTCCACTCCTGCCACAGTTGCCTCTGGCCGCAGTAGTGGGGTCAGAAAGAACATGTCAACTCTAGTGTGCACCCAGGTTGAAGTGAAAGGTAACAGGAACAGGAGGGATGGATCTTGAAGTGGGAGGGCCACTGTAGGGTGCTGGGAAGACTGTGGGAATCTTCCCAGCAGCAGTCTGAGGCAGCTGCCTGCACTGCCGTGCGGGTGTTCTCCTCTTGTCTTGGGTGTGCAAGGGGTAGGGTGGGTGTTCAGTTCTTGGCTTGACAAGACTCACGTTGGGGCCAGCATGGTTCTGCCAATAGCCTGAAGGCCAGACTCCTTGTAAACAAAGCACCAGGCTGGCTCAGAGTGAGACCAGCACACCCTCTCTCCCATCAAGGACCATACATATGCCCAGGTGCAGCCCAGCCAGCTGGGGGCCCCTGAAACCAAGCTGGAGCAGTGGTGTGCACAAACAAAAGGACCATGAAAGTACCCAGTGCCTGGCTGGGGCTCACCATGGCCTGAGGGGTTCATTGCAGGCAAGAAGCATCCTGCAGTCCAGCTGCCCTGTGGTCCCAAAAGGCTCACGGGTAGAGAATCATGGAAGTGTGGGACGACCCTCTGCCTGGCTCGAGAGCTAGGGTGCTGCCATTCATCTGCTCCCCTGTCCCCCAAAAAAATCCTAGAGGAGGGGCAAGGGAAGGGGCAGAGCCAACCCTGGACTGGACAGGGTGACATGGACCATTGCCAGCTGGATATCCTCATGGGTGATGAAAAAGACTCCCACTGCCCTCTTCCCCCACCCCAGCCTTTGTGGGAAAGCACAGTCTTGGGCAGGCCACTGTAGGGTGGGTGGAGGAAGGAAGGGGGCTCCACAATCCCAGGGAGAATTGGACTAACCCCAGTGTCTCGCTCCCCCTCAGCTGAAAGCCACTGACGCAGATGAGGGCGAGTTTGGGCGTGTCTGGTACCGCATCCTTCATGGTGAGTGGGCTGCTGCCCTGCGGGTGGGCACATTTCTCTGGCTGCAAGGGGCCTGGGAGATGGAAACAAGGAAATCCCAAATGCTATACAGACAGGCCAGGGCCCAAGGGAGGAAGCAGGGATTCTCCAGCTATTTGCACCAAGTTGAGTGTATTCTAAGCAACTGGGCTGCATTGGATTGCCTTGCTCCTAAAGTCCCCCGGGACCTACAGTGCTTTCCAAAGCTGTCACTCTGACACAGGGGACCTTGGAATCCAAGGCTGCCCTGAGAGATTCATTGGTGCAGTTAGAGTCAGATGCCCCTCCCTGGGCCAATCTCCACAGCCAAAGAATAAGACCTACTGATCCCCCCATTTCAGGATCCAAGGGGGGAGTCACATGCATAAAATTGCATGCACCAAGAGTGGATGAGGGCGGGTTCCTAAAGGAAAATGAGAAGACATGGGCACCAGCCCAGCCCAGAGATATCCCCTAAAGCCCAGATTCGATCACTCACACAGAATTTGGTTTGGGTCCCTCTTGTTGAAGTGCTCCAGATCCTTCTGAAATTTTCCTCACTGATGTAGGTGTTTAGGTCAAGGGAGACCCCAGGCTTCCCATGAGGAGGGGGAAGGTGAACTTCTGGCCCCACCCCCACCCCATTCCTAGCAGTCCAGGGCTGCATGAGGCAGAGGCCAAGTTCCCAGGACCTCTGGGCAGGGCTAACATTGCAGGGGTCCTGGACCCCACTTTCCCCCTTCTCACTAGCACTCTGCTCCAGGATGAGCCCATGCATGGCACATGTCCCTCCACACAGGTAATCATGGCAACAGCTTCCGCATCCACGTCAGCGACGGGCTCCTGATGCGAGGCCCCAGGCCCCTGGACCGCGAACGGAACTCTTCTCACGTGCTCACCGTGGAGGCCTACAACCATGACCTGGGCCCCATGAGGAGCTCTGTCAGGGTGAGGCCACAACTGGACTGGAGATGACGGCCACTCGAGGCCTGGCGGGGCAGGGCCACCACTGGTTTTGTGTGTACTGGCAACCGGGGATAGAGGTTCAGAGAGCAAGGCCAAGGGCTCAGCCCAAGCTAGGACATGGGACTTGTCCTTTTCTCTGAGCCTCAGTTTCTCCAGCTGCAGAGGGGAATCTTTGATACCTACGTCTGGCTTAAGTCAGGAAAGAAGTACCTTTGCCAATCTAACCCCTATGTCCACCTGGCTCCCCAGGATAAGCCAAAGAAATCTCACTGAGATGACCTTCGAGGTGTAGGTACCAACCTCATTTTACAGATGCGGAAACTGAGGCACAGAGAAGTCTAAAGGACTTGAAGCCATGTTTTCTGGGTCCAAGTTCAATGCTTTCGCCATTGAAAATGTTCCTGAAATATTCCCAGCTCCACTTCCACCTGCCCCATCAAATGAGTTCTTTGAGCCTCCATAAGGCAGACACCTCACCCTTCCTGAATGTCGCTTACACACACAGATGCCCCTGCTGGCTGGGCCGGTCTCTGCACACTCCCACCCAGCAGCAGAGAGCTGACAGAGAAGAGAGGCTCCTCAAGGCTGCTCTCCCCACCCCCGTGCACGCTCAGCAGCCCACAGCCCCTTCCCCTAAAGTGAGGGGAAGTGCGTCAGACCCCAGAGGTTACCGCACTCTTGAGTAGGAGGGAGATGGGAAAGCGGGCAGAGAGCAGTCAGGGGCTTTTCCCCAGAGCTGAGTGGGACGGAATCAGCTGCTCTTATCAGACCCTCTCCACCTGCTATTTCCCCAGGCTGGAAACAATGAGCAGAAGTCACCTGGCCAGCTTGTCACTCAGGGGCGTGCTGGGGCGGGTGACTCAGCCCTGCCCAGCCCCTGCTGATGCCTGGCAGCTTTACCCAAGAGGAGATTGGAGATTGGAAGAAAGCTGACTCCCTTTGGCTGCCCCTTGGACTACTGCCTGCCCAGTTGGCATGGCAGACAGGCCTGGTCCTGAGCGTGTACTTGGCATCCCCTCACAGCCATGCTGCCCT